>NW_019091381.1:1419892-1457310 GCF_001949145.1 Acanthaster planci | reverse complement strand
CATTTGCGCTGTAAAACCAAAGAAGGGTTGAAGTACATTAATGCGCAGTTGATCATGTCTGACGGTATCAGTTTCAGGTTTAAACTGACAACACTACAGAGCCTGTTTGATGAAGCAGTTTAGTTGTAATGCACACAACGTACACTATACCGGTACCTCACAAGAAGAGTTTGACTCCGCCTCCTGTGGTGCTTCAAAACCCGCTCAGACATGCCATGCAAATTGTCTTTTTAGTTCTTGCATTGGAGTTTTCTTCCTACATCCTGATGGGTCAGCAGCTCATCCTTATGAAGAGATTAACAAAAATTAAATGTGGCTTTGAAAACAAAATAGGCATGACTTTGCAAGGATACATGTACATGTATGTACCCAAGTGGTGGGGTTGGGGTGTTCAACATCCGTCGTACAGTACCGATACGTTACCGTACAGCATACATGTACCATTCTGTGCGTACCATACAGTGTAGAGTACACATTTGAAGCACTCCGACAAGCAAACTCTTGGTGCTTAATTCTTAATGTCAAGAAAACAACCTATTCGCCTCGCGCGATGCTCATAATTTTATAGTTTATTTTGTAAGGCCAACTCTGGCAAACACGTATGCCAGTATGGATGTCTGTAATCTTAGCAGATTGCCATAAACATCGGTACATGTAATACCCGTGTTCACCACTTGAAAAATCCTAGTTCAGTGTCTAATGGTGCACAGTTTATACACGCACTGGCCTTCTGCAGATGTCTCTCACCTTGTACTTGGACTACTTCTCGATTCCCAAATCATTATAAACCTTTAATTAGATCTGCATTGATCCATAGAGGAACGGAGAGGGAGGCTATGACTTGGCTACCTCTCAGACAGCCTTGGGAATGACGTAAAATGGTCAGTTGGTTATGCAGCCTTCAAGTGCATACAAGAATACAAGGTGCCTGTATAGTGTGTAAGCAGCCGTACACAACCATGTGCATTTCATGGGTACATACATGCATGCATCAGACATTTCCGTGGTTGACTTGTTAGATATGATACAGCTACCTTGTATTAACTTTTGATCTTCAAGGTACATGTGCATGTACCTGTTTCTCATGGCATGCCTCAATCAATGGCTGCATGTGAAATCCTGAAAGGTAAAGGGGGACACAGTCCTCCACCTTCAGCATTTTCTTCCCTTAATTTAATCTGCATTTTGGGAGGATAGGGTGCCAAAACACCCACCCACCCCACAGCTGTGAGAAAAAAACAATACTCCTTTACTACATGTAGATTAAATGCCCAACAGGTTGCAGTCTTATTGAAAACAGTTCTTATACATTTATATATCTGTGGACTTTGCTTTCATTGGGGCAAAATTTGATCGATTATCACATGCTAAACCTGTAAACTTCCTTGTTCTTGTAGATAATGCCATTGCATGTACACGTATGCAGATGTACAGGTAGATAGCGTTTATTCTGGGGTCAGCTTTTCAGTTGATTTCTGCTTTTTTTGGATTTCAGCTTTTTTTCCTCACTGGCTGTGTACAAAAGTATAGGAGATTTTCACAGTTCAGCTTCTTTATGCCTTTTTTTGGCTGTTTTCAGCTATTATCATTATCGTTTGGTCAATCTCAACCCTGTTTATTTTTTTCTTGTATTGCAGGACAGAAATGAGAGCAAATTGCATCATGCACAATATGCTTTACTACATGTAATTCAAGCATGCAATCCCGCTAACGTGTACCATGTGTTCTTGAATAATTCATGCATGATGTGCAGTAATGTATAACATGGGTAACTGCCTAAAGGGCAAGACATTTATTATTCAGAAATATTTTAATAAGTAATCAGGATTCCTTAGTTTCATACTTTTCAGAAAAGACCTGTTTTGTTAAATTAATGTAATCCATTTGTTTATTTGGGCATTGCCTTTGCATGATTGCAGACTTCGTGACTGGGACATGGATTCATGTCTGAGTCTACTCAACTCTGTCAGAATTTGTGTCAGACCTGTATTTATGACTTCTTAAAATGTCCAATATTTATCATTTTTAAACATCCAAACAGTTCAAGGCAATATGACAGGCCTAGGCCATGACACAGATTGAGTTCAGTGACTGATAGTGCTGCGTCTACCAGTAAATCACATTTTCTTGGCCATGAAATTGAGGTTTTTCTCAGGAGCTAGGTTTGAGAAGCAAGAAATTGAAGTTTTTCAGTGCACTCTGAAACAGCTTGGATCTGTCCCATCTCTCCGTAGTGAGGCATGGTTCATAAGATACAAATGAACCGGGATAGGCAGAGTAGCTTGTAGAACTGTGGCCAATGCCATTTGCATGTACTTGTTCATGTAGTTTTGTAATGGTGGGAATTTACGTTTCGTTTGAAAAATGTTTAGAAAACTTTCCCATATTTTTTTAACGTTTATCCAACACTTTACAGAGGCCGCTGCCACCTACAGTGTACCTTGATGTTTTCATATGCAAAATACTTTCAACAATGCACATGGTCCAACCAATGTAAACAATATGTAGATTGATGTTGGGGCATTTTAAAAAAGCACTGTGTAGGCCTATTGTTTTAGAATCCACTTTTTTCTCAAAAATACCTGGATGCCGAAAGGGAAAAGTGTTCCAAGAATCCGAGTACACTTTTCATGCACCATTTACAATAAAAATGAACACTAGATTGCGCCAGTCAAAACATCAAACCTCTAAAAGGGTCGGTCCCGTTTGAACATTTGGGAAAAATCTATTAACAGACCCACCCTTAGTAGTCTGTCGACAAACTTTATTAGATGATAAGCCCATATTGGCAGAAGAGATTATAGTCTCACTGATTTTTTGTCAAAATTTCTTGGGCACTTCTTCTTCCATGTACCAAGTAGGTTCACTGTACTGTACATTAACCCTTTTCAACAGCCTTTTGCATCGTTAATATGGATGGCAAACAAGCAATGCACTTTATGTGTAAATATGGCAAGTGCAACAAACATTTCTTTTCTTCCAAATTTGAAATAAAAGCAGAATTTCAAGACTGGACAGAAGGAGAAATCACCCTCAATTTTTTAAAGGGTACCAGCTTAAAGACCCGACTGGTCAATGTTGGATGAAAGTGCTCCTCAAAGCTGCACTATCTTCAGCCAATTATTGGCTCGCTTTAGTGACTTCCAGGGTCATAGTCCAAAGCAAGACTATTATCCATCAAAGCGCTCATCTCAAAACTTTCTACAGGTAGGCCTCGTAGATCTGATAAGATCTAAAACTTGATTTTTTATAGTAAGATATCATTTTACGTGTACATGTACACTGAATGTGATGTGTTCATGTACGTTATATGAACATTCAAATCCAAACATATGGCCAACTAATGTTGGATTTTTAACCCGAAAAAGCTGCCAGTGGCCTTTTTTTCCTGCAAATTCGTTGAAATTGCAATTTATTAATGACGCAACCAAGCACACCGCATTAATGTATCAACTGCTAAAATGAAAAAAGAAGTCTCAAGAGAGTGTACTCGTCCTCCGTCATCTGACACCAAGTGGGTAACAAGGAGGAATTCTATGATTGATTTCACAGTTTGGGTGTTCCATATGTCTTGTGTATGCTCACAGTGTTTTTCATCAACACAAAAATCGAAAAGGTTTCAAAACAGCTTCATAGCTGCAAAGATTCCCTGCTGCTTTCGTGTCCATTGCTTATGAAACCTGTGAATGCAAATCATACAAGATAAGACCCACAGAAATATACTTCGTGCCATTAACAATTAACCAGTGAAAGAATTTAGTCAAATGTTAGGTAATGGGTATCAGGATTTTTTGGTTTGTTCAGCCTTGTGGTATACGGGACACAGATGCAGTACTGTACATTATTCTGTGCACATAAAGACTACTGGTACCCTGTTCAGTGGTTACCAAAAAGCATGATAACTAGGAATAATTGAGGACCTGTTAACTGTACATGAATTTTGGAAATACATCCAAATCAGTAGGCCTACAGTGTACTTGTAGATGGTGTATTTCCAAAAGTACGTCTACATGAAGCTGTTTTGTGGGAATTGGAAATGATATCAGTCCCATTTTCCTCACCAGATTATAATCCATACATATCTGCAGATATCACGTATTGAAAAAGTCAGCATTTGAAGTTCTACAGGTACACATGTATGTAATGTACGTGTGCATTTATACACGGAAGGATTATCCTACCCCCTTAAAGGCAGGCCTACACAACCCATTTGCATACCGTACACCGAGTGTTCATTTTATTCAGTCATCCATACTGTAAGGGGAAAATTTTGTACAGTGTACAGAGGTTTTTCTATCACAGCAGTTGCTGGGTGTGTTGGATTGATTGTTGCAGCGAGGGCCCCAAAGTGTATTAAATGCATGCTGCATACCGGTATACATGTACATGTACTTCACATTCCGCTCCGTGAATGTGTAATCCTGGGTGTGGCCTTCAGCAAACACCAAATTAAACTTGTACAATAATGCCCATGTACCAGGGTAGTTTGCCCAGCAGTCTTGATGACAATTCATTCCTGGACAGAACATAATTTGAAATCACACATCTCCCTTCCTTTCCTTTGCTGGTTGAATAAAAACCACCTGGTACCCCATTCAGTAGTTGTTAAGTAAGGTCACCAGTCTTGCACAATCAAAGTTCATCTCTGACAAGTGTATGCATGTTTGAGTTGCACAAAGGCTAAACATCCACATATTTCAAATATTTGATGGCTTTGCGGGATTGTTGGTCAGTGTTCTTACAAATCTGTGATTCCCACAAAATACATAAAAAAATGACCTGGTACTGAGATATGGTACTGTACGTGTATACATGTTTTCTTTTGGGGGATAGTGCTACTGGGGGGGTACTATTTTGACACTTCTTTTTTCTTCCAATTTTGTAAATTATTTTTAATGGAGAGGGTTGACACACTGTTCTCAAAATTAAATTTAGAAAATGGTCGGACAAAATCAAGTTTCACTGATCTTTGCTGAATCTACAGTTATCAGTGTGTGTAGTTACCCGCGCATAATTTTGTATACTGAGACAACACTAACTTCAACAGCAGACCTTCATTCCTATTAAGTATGTAGGACATGTAGGTGTGTGGTCAGTGTACTCACTCTATTATTTTCCTGGTTGGGTAAATACAGGAAGTAATTGAAACTGATCAGGGGACAAAATTGAGAGGAATAAAAGCTGATTGATTTCCTCAACCACAGGACTCAGGACAGCTGCTTCAGTGTATTAGAACTCTCCTTTTCTCAAATCCTCCAGGTCCTGGTTTCATACATAATTTAAGCAAGGGTGTATACCTGGACACAGTCATTGCCATGTACATGCATCTTTGTGCTCCATGCTGTAAAGTTTCATCTGTGTTGTCCTTGGGGGAAAATAGACAGTATCAAGCAGTCATGCTTGGAATACCATGCACATGAACTGACATTAGCATGCTCCTGGCTAGGCTAAAATACAGTAGAATGTAAATGGTGTGTATTTGTGGACTGGTAAATTTTTACCACTTTTTGTGTATGAACCTCTACATTCACACCACCTGCAAATTAGTTTCACGTGATAGGTGGTTTTTAAAAAAAAAAAAATCAGCTTCATGTGTACTTGTATCTGGGCAGTGCCAAAATACATGCTTGTGAATGTACCATATGTACATGTACATCTACCGGTATGTTGAAATTTCAATTTGTTTAGAACAATTTGAAAACAAAAACACTGTTCCTTGTACAGTAGTTCCTGTGCATGCAAACCATAAATGTGACCCACTCTGTGAAAATGAGTCACAAGTCACCAGAGCCACTTTGGAGTAAAATGTCCTTCAGAATAATTTTGCACTGTGTAAATCAATGGGAACTCAAAGCGTTTTTCACCATGGAGTATCCACTTTCATCAGGATGCCAAATTGAGTGATTCATCAAAACAAAAACCTCAATTTGATCTTTCCAATACAAATGAAAACTCAAAAAGTAGCTCTGGCGATTTAAGACTCATTTTCACAGAGTGGGTCACAAATTCAACCAGACTATAGATTTTCAAAGCAAGTCAGGGTCCACAGTGAATTCACATTTGTCCAGGCAGTTTCTGAGAGAATTTTGGCATTTTGATTTGCACCTTTTGATTTACTGTTTCCTTTGGACTGCCAACCACTGTAGTTGTCTCTGGAGATCATTACCCTGGGGCAGTTTTCATTAAATCCTAATCAGCTTTGCTACCACACTGTCCTTGGTTGGGTTAGGTTTTCACACTCAATCATGTGATAGTTATACCCAGTAATGGATGAGATAATCAGGGAATGCAGGTGGAATACTAGTAAACTGGGCCTGCTTGTCTGTGTTGGCCACAAAGGGCAAGAATCGGTTGAGTGGGTCCAGTATTTACCAAGTTACAAATTTTGGAAAGCCATGGAGCAGTGAAGAAACTGTACAATGTTACTGCAAGTTTTTTTTTAATTCAAATTTTGTGGGTTTTTTTTCTCTGCTTTTTCCCCAGATGATGTACAAATATGGTTTCTGTATTCTGTTAATTTTGGTTTTGCAGATCGTGAAGATGAACTCATGTTTGGAGTTCTCAAGTAGTAAAATTAAGGAAGAGAGACAAGAATGTTTAAATTCATAATTGATTCAGTCGTGTACATGTTCATTTGCATACTCATACATATGCAAACAAAAAATGTGCCATGAGTAACAAACCTGTGGCGTCATAGAAAATTGGAAGCGTGAAAGACATGAAAATGGTTTGTTCTCTAAATTTTGACAAATCCCAAATTGGTTTGCGCGGATGCCAGAAGGCGTTGTTGCACCTGTCTGGTGTGCCATGTGGTACGTGGACATGTACATGGACAGGCAAGAATCACAGCTATTCAAATAGCCAGCCGTTTCAAATCGGAACTTCATTGATCAAGTTTTGCAACATATGCTGTGACATGGACTGCGGTATATCAATGTGTGACTAAAATATTGATTTGGGTGGATCTTTTGGAATTCTACAATGAAACATAATTCCCCAGTGCATGGTAATAATGAAATTGTATATTTGTCAATATAAAGATTTCATTTTGTTTGTTAAGTAAAAGCAGAAGCATAATTTACAAAATAATTGTAACACCCTGTTCTATTTCCAAAAAAAATAAGACATCCATTTTTGAGTTCTGTCTGTAAAAATTCTGTTTTGTAGCCTAATCAGAAAAATAATTTAGGCACTACATGTGCACGAATTTTAATTTCTGATAGACTTGTATGCAAAGATCTATTACCATCCTTGGTTTGCAAGTTGAGATTAATTGATGAACATTTATGAATTGAGGTGCATTGTTCAAGCTTCATTTGTAAATTTACAGGATGATTATGGGTAGTTATTTCACTGTATATCTTTGTTTGTTCAACTGGAACAATAGTTTTTGACATCGCATACATGTACGTGTATGTGCCACTGCCGTTTATGTAATTTTCTTCTCAGAAAATTTTTTTTTTATATAATGGGTTTTGCCCTTACCCAACGTGTATATTAATAAACACAAGCAAGCTCTTGGACAAGCACTGAGCATACCGTGTTTATTAATATGTACGTTGGGTAAGGGCAAAACCTGTTATATAAATTAACATCTCCCCAACGCAAAAATACATCTTGAAAAAAGAAAATGGTTTGTTATTCCAACTTGACCATGATGTTCACAAAATGTAACAGTTCTCTAAAATGTTCAGAATTCATGTATTTCTGTGTATCTCTCTGCACAGATGAAAATCTCCTTTAACGAGTCCAGCCTGAGTGAAACCTATGAGTACCAATCAGAAGAATCACTCCTGAATGAGTACCTGCGGAAGGAACGAGGTCTGAACGGTAACCCGCGCGTAGGTAACCTGCCCCGCCAAGAGGCAAGGGATGAGGAAGACGAGGAAGATGGCATTGAATCCTCTCCGGCTTCACAGAGCAGCATTGATAACGTCTTGGCGCATGAAGGTAAGACACTTGAACCATTCCTGATATCCGAAGACATGCCGTTGACGTCATTGCAGACAGCCAGCGCGTATCCCTTGCTCTCTGCCCGAATGGACAGAGGAAACCTTTTGTGATTTTTGTATGGCGAGATTGAATGAAGCAACTGATTAAAGTACTTTGTGCAGAAAGTTGGACAACCAAGTCAAAGAGTAGTTGTTTTTCATCCAACAACTTGAGTGGTGTGACGCAAGTTCACACTTTACAATTTATTTTCTCATGCCATCTACCGAAGGAAACCTAGTAAAATGACAAATTACATTTAAATGGTTTTATGGTGTGTCACGTCAGGACACATTACAAGCACTGTCTTTGCATTGATATTTCATGTGTTTGGATTGAACAGCACGATATTACTTGTAAACTGCATTTCAAAAAGAAGCATTTTTCAACAAATGAAAATTTACTCAAAATTTGTCAGGGCACATGTCAGCAAGGAAGATAAACCCCAAGTTGATTTAATGTGCCCTCAGTCCAGTGCTCCCAAGCGAGCAGTCTACATGTATCTTTTATTGTGGTGTCAGTCGCTATCAAGAAAGAAAGAATGCTGTACAAACCCTATGACAGCTCATTTTAATGTGATGGTGCATCCGTAAGGTTTGAAACCAATCAGAGAATGCATAATGTACACATACATTTGTGCAGTTGCCAATGAATTTTGAAGCCAATGTTATTGTAGCCCAAGGCTGTACCTGACATCAGGTCTTTATCAGTTGTTGGTTGGTTATCAATGCAACATCTGCCACTTGGAATTAAGTTTCTTATTTAGAAAAAAATCTGAGACTCTGTGGAGAAAGATGAGACAGACACTTTTCGCACACCTACAGGGTACTGTAGTTATAAGATTAAGATGACTGTAATTTTGTCATGGCTTATAGCTTAGAAGTCCATGCTTCATTGTAATTTCTTTAGCATTGGAATCGTGTATTTACATGTCTTCGTTGTTAAATGCAGTAATTCAATAACCCAATGGTGTAATTTGATAAGGATTTTTTTCTCAAAGCACATGGGATATTCAACTTTCCCCCTCAAATTGGACAGCTTGCAGGTGTTCAGACTCAGTGTTTCATTCACTATGTCTAAGTGCATGCCTTGACGTAGCACCTACATCATACTGAGCATGTTAAATCGATTTCCTGCAAAGCCTTTTGTCATCTATATGACACAAACCCTGATTTTTTTTTAATTTACATGTACAATGTGATGGTTGTTGGAGTGGAATTTTCAAAGCCTCTTCCCAGTGCTTTCCTTCACAATAGAGATATCATTTATCAATAAGTTATTAATCAGCTGTGTAGAGTAAAAACTTAACCAAACCTTTGTTTTCCAGCATTTCTGGACCCTCTCTTTTTCATCCCATCTTCACACAGCAAATTCATAACAGGCAGGAAATCCTAATGCTCACATACATGCAGCTTTAAAGTTGTACCCATCTGAAGCACATTTCACCACTCTTTCAAATTCGTCCCGTGCACTACATTCCTTTCACTTTAGAAGTTTCAGCAATGCTTCTGTGACGTTACCCACTCATGTGTTACAGCAACTGGTACATTTTTATTCATTGTGTCAGGTCTGCAGAGCTACACCCCTAAGGATCTACAGAACTTTACCCCAATGTCCATCCGCCAACAACAGCAGCAGCAGGAAGTAGCCAAGCCCCAGGAGGAAACACCGCCCTCGCCTGCTGAGGAACCAGACCCTGACGACATCGCCATCACCTACGATGACACGGGCGACTACTTCTCATCAGCCGGATCGAGCTCAGCTGCCCTTTTGTTCTGAAGTGAAAGGGTATAAATGAACATGAGCTCGGAGGACCAAACTAAGATGATCTGAGCTTGTTGATGGATCCCTTCTGCTAACCCTGGGGATGGCACCTGTCTTGGTAGAAGGCCTTTCTTTTTAGTGGTCAAAGATTGAAATTATGCAGACTGCCACCCCCCCCACCTGGTGTATATACATGTATTACCTTGAACAACAAAAAGGAGCTCCCCTAACTTACCCAGTTCTTCATAGCTTTAAGGTTCCAGCATTTTCACTTCAATGTTAATATTGATGTTTATAATGAATGACTTGGAGAACCATATCTTCGGATCGATCCTTACAGAGTCAAAATTACCGGTAATCCAACAGTTTTCCAACAGCTGTTTTGTTTGTTAATTATTACGTCGAGGATTTATAGAAATACCTACACGAAAAATGGTCGTCTTTTTTTTTTCTTTTTTTTTTTAACCAGTGTACACCGTGCTCGCATGTGCATACATGTGTCTGCATAGTATATTCTATACGCAGATGTCTTCGAATGATGAAGAAATACCCACGAAAGATAGTTGCAAATCAATTTTATTTTAATTTAGGTGTGTGTGTGTGTGAATTTGCCGAGTCAGGTGTGTACATAGTTGTGATTAACGTTAGTGAGAATAAATACCTTGAAATATATGATTATTTTTTTTCGTGGTAGCAGGTGGATACAGGTTTCCCAATGGCAGCCTTGACGTTTTTTTTACAGTGTAATTGTGGTATTAAACACCCCTTGGGACTTGCTTCTCACACACACATTCCTGCCAAACCTTTTCTGGAATATTCTGCATTTAGACATTTTTTATCACAGTCATGTTGCGTTCAAGTTCTTTTTTAGCAATGTTCACTATTGAGCATTAATTTATGTGTCGTACCGATAAAATGCAATGCATTTCTACTTAATTTCAAATGAACTATTTTTAACTCTTCTTAACACTGGATAGTTTTCTTCCATTTTTAGAAAACTGCAGATATCTGATTGACTAATGCTACCCGTAGTACCATGATCCATAGACATGAGGGCGTTTTACGGGACAGTACCAGCACAATTTAATTGGTAACTTAATTTGAATTGAGGTTTATTGTTGATTCCTGTACTTACAGTCAAACTGCTAATAGTTCATAGTTTCAGAGTCTCACTCTTAACTGCTTAATGATCAAGGTCAAAAGAGTTGACCTGATTGGGCATTTTGTCTAGTCTTGATTCAAGTCTGACTGCTGAGGTTTTGGACGTCACCTGCACAGCTAGTGTACTAGTGGTTTCTCTCTGATGCACATGTTATACTTACATTCTCTGAGGGTTTTTACAATCACACAACTCGTTGCCGACTACTGAGAAACTGCGCCAACTGAGTTGTCAGAGACGTGATATTTTATCACCCCCCAAAAAGGACTGTTTGGTTGCAAACAGCAGGTTTCCCTTTAAATGAGGATGCAAATGATTTACAATTTCCTTAAATTTTTACGAATTTGCAAAAGTAGTACTTCCATGAACAGGATCGTCGACATTGTTGGGAAAGTTTCCTCTTATTTTAATGCGACTTGAACACCCCCCCCAGTCCGATGCAGAACAGACAGTATGTGTGCATGAACGTGATGAAACATTATGTAATGATCACATTCATCAGGAGTGAGACCCAACTTTCAGATGTTGATCTGAACTCGGCATGGAGAATGTGTCTTTCAATCAGGGCTTTGTAATTTTGGTATTGTAAGAAATTGTTTAAATCATGCACGGTGTATTCCAAGGAGGGGTGTGCATCTGTGTTGCCATCAAGCTGCCACAAGCCCGTTCACAAATCCAATTTGCAAGTCCTTTCACAGACCAGTCAGGAGCAAACAGCGTGGGCAAGGAAAAGGGATACTTTTATTGCAGTTCATTTGAATAGCTTGTGACTTGACTTTCGACTGAGTGACTTGTGATGGACTTGCGGTGAAGTAATGGACTCAATAACACTGGTGTACGCAACTAATTTTTTCATCCCAATGCGCACAAATTTGTAGCATCTCATTGGCTGCAGGGCACAATGGCACTGAAGGTCCTTCATTTCCTCCTTAGTCACCATTGAGAATGTGCATGTGCAAGAAATCTTGTGATGTCAGTCTCGTTTTCTAATTCTTGGCATGGTTCTCTCATTATTATCTGGCCATATTGTTTTCTAGCATATCAAACTTTCACTTGAGAAGACCCATTCTATCTGATATAAAATTCCTAGATTGCAAATTAAAAGCAATAAAATTAGATGATCATGTTGTAAATGCAAGTGCCTAAATAGTCTGCATGTAAAAAAAAAAATTAGAGAAAAAGGAACTTAATACTCCCCCAGAAGAATTAGACAGAAGTAGAGATACTGCTCGCTTGAAATCAATGTAAATTGGCTCTCAGTAGGAAAGATGACAGAATTAATGGAAACATGTTGAAGAAAAAGAAGAAAAATTAGGGAGGCCTCTAAATTTGGACTGAAGACAATTTTCCATACTGTCCTTCAGAAAAAATCAAATTGTCTTAAATCAGATCGTCTGTTAGGAATCCTAACTCTTACAAGACCAACATATACATAATATGCAACCCGTCTACTAATTAACGATTGAATATGCAACATTTTAAGCTTTCAAATTTTTGCTATAAATGTGGAAGGGATACCATTTCATTATTTTGAGAAATAAGTGTGAAAAATAGCTGTCAATATTTGTAGCAGAGCACTGAAAATGTTACAAAAAATACTAACTCATCAGTTGATCAGTTCTGTTCATTACCGTTAAATAATTATGATATTTGTTTTGGGTTTTTTGTTTTGTTTGTGTGTTTCGGTGCAAATTATCAGTTCTCGTTTGTTAAAAAATGCAATGCATTTGTACATTCATCCTCTTGATATTTAGGAAACAAAGAATTGTATTTATCATGAACAAATCAAACCAGCTCAATAGAAGCATGTAACGTAAAAGGCTGGACAAATTCCTCATATCATTATTTTTTTCTTTCTTTCACTGACACAAACTTTCATTAATGACTTTTATTTATTCCCGATTTTTTTACAAGCATTCTACCTTTGGTGAGTTATTATTGGTTTGGTAATATGTATATATTTGTTTCTCTTTGCAAATCTGATTGGTCATTTGTAATCACATGGCTGTATATTCACTCAAAGATATATTTATATTACAGGATTTCGTTTTTGTAAAAGTTTCCGATTTGTAGATATTGAGGTTTAAATGTAAAAGTGTATTCTCAAAATCAAAATTGAATTTATTCAGCTGACAGATCTTTCCTTTTATTAGTGAAATCTTTACAAGTGATTTTTTAGTACTATGATTTTATTGTTTGTAAATGCATATCCGGACATTGGAGCTTTGTAAACAGAGCAAGTTTTTAGTTCAAAATGCACCATCTTGGATTGGAAAGAATGTTTGCAACAGTACCCATTGTATATCAACAGAAGTAGGATGTGCATGTTAGCACTACGTGACTCCAAGTTGTACCTCACCTGGCAGGCAGGTTTCATAGAACCCTCTGTGTGTAGCGCGTAAACCTGTTCACAATTCACCAGTTAAAAACCTGTGTCAGAGAGAGGCAGTCTCGCTTTGAACTAGTGACCCAAGTCATTTCCAATTGCAGCATCGTGTCTCTTTATTATAAGTGTGACCATGTGCAAGTTTGAAGAGGACAGTACAAACTGTGTTACCCAGAGGCTGCACAAATATTTCTGTAGATTTTGTGCCTACTGATAGAGCTGATGGCCTAAAATAAAGAGATGTTGCTTGTACGCGCCATCGCCAATGCTTGGCTTGTAAGTTACTGGGATCAGCATTACTAGAGGCAGAATTATGCTCTGGATTTGGCACCTGATGATACTGTTATATTTCATATAAATTCTGAATTCTGATGTTTGTTTACATTTCAGCATTTGAGGTTTGAACAGTCTTTGCACCTTAGTGGAAGCACAAATCTTTTATTATGATGGGCAAGAAATTTGACCCTATTTATGTATTATCGTTCAGAAACAATCTGGTGTGAGACAGGATTTTGATAAAAGCACGCTCTGGCCAACAAGACAGAACAGCTGTAGTTTTTTATTGCCCTCAAAATGCATATCTTGACCAAAATATTGGAGGCCATGTGCATTAAGGTGATTTTTAGAAATGCCTAGTTTTTAACTGAAGCAACATGTTAATGTGGAATGGAAGTATACTAAATTCTGGTTTAATGTGTATGTTGTATAAATAACATGTAGAATAAAAAATGGTGACACCAATCTCTCTTTTCTGTGTCATATTATAGCAAAATTTTACAAGCCCCCTTGTGAGAAGCACCCTCCCCATGGGCAAAAATCAGACACATCAAAATTATCTATTCTTCTGGTATACCCCTAGCTGGTACCCTGGCAATTTCAATGGAAGTTGCAATTCCTCCCGCCCCTGGTGCACATTTGGCAGGTCCTATAATGGGGTGAGGCTTAAAGGATAGGCATATTATTGGCTTATACCTGATGGTTATGTAACACCCCTCCCACTTCGAAAGTCATTGCATTGCTGTTGTATCCCCCCCCAAAAAAGTTTGCGACAGGGCTGAGGGGGAAGAGGTGAGTGAAAGATGTCGGGACGTTTTTATTAGGGGAAGCCTGTGATTGGTGGATGGTTTGGATAGGGGTGTTTATTTTTTTAGTGGCCATCCACATTTACGGAAATTACGAGTGTGCAAACCATACACTGGGGGTAGGATCCAAGAAAAGTTTCATTAAAAAAAATTAAAATGATACGAAGCATCCACAAATTGCCATTTTAACTAGAGGGGAAGTTTAAAGAGGGTATTTACAGGGCACTCGTGAAAGTGGTGAATAAAAAGGGATGACTTTTTTCTTTTCTTTTTTGGTATTGTCATTTATCATCCTCCCAAAATTGCAAACTCTTTAGGCTGTGCAAGGTCTAAGAATTAAAGGAAGGGGAAAACACTTGCATACATTTCAAAAGTCTCGGAGCTTTACCCTTTAGGCCTACGTGAAATGAGCGTTGTAGTCCGAATACTTTGCGGTTTTGCCCCCTGCAAGGCTTTTAGTGCTACTTGTAACTTGAAATAACGCCCTCTGCTGACTCCCCTTGAAATAAATTTGAATTTGTTTGCCTTCAATGAATTTAAAGTAACACCAAGGTCCAAATCAAACCAGTTTTCTATCATTCTATATCGATAAGAGGAGAGAATGCTGCGCTAAGAAAAGTGCAACTTCCTTCCGGACGAAACGAAGGCAGTGCTCTGAGGGCGCTCTCTTCTCGTAGTTTTTTTTCAAACAAAACCGACTTGCCTTCATGTACATGAACATGTAGCTAAATGTCGCCCTCTACTGAGACTCAGGTCAAATCCAGGGAGTAAAAAAAAAAAAAAACAAAAGAGAAAAACAGTTGATTTCAAATGAAAATTGCACGGAATGAATTCTAAATGTGTACAGATAAAAAGATATCGGCGAAGGAGTTTAGCCCTTCGCTGATTCTCAATTACCACCATTAATTAAGAGATCACATTTTGTCTTGGAATGAAAAGAGGGATATTCTGAAAAAAAATAATAACATAAACAGCGTAACAAAAATTATTTATATGATTTGTTTCAGTAACAGTTATTGGAAAAATATTCTTTACAACTGAGCAGAAGGAAATATAATTAGTACATGGCTTTGATCAGTTTTTGTATATCTATACATTAACAATTAATTTCAGAACGCACTAAAGCATTAACAAGTAAACAAGAAAAAAAACAAAACTATTTTTGCCATCAACATTTGAAAAAGAAAATTAAAAGGAGATATTTATTCTAATTTTAAAATTAAATAAAGTTGGCGATGCAAATTTGCAAAATTTCGAACACGTACTGCACTGACACGCTCCTTTAAGAATATTTCGGGGTCGTAGCATGGTCAGCGAGTGACGTCATACATATCGGGTCACTGTTCTGTACCCGTTTTCGTTTTTGTGCACATACAAAATACGAACGGCCATAGAGTTCATGCACACGAGCGTGCTCGCTGACGGGGGAATTGTCGAATTGCCGTGCCGATTTGACCAACCGACTTCGGCGTTTTCCAGTAGGGCAAAACTAACAGGTCCACCTCTGACTTGACAAACGTTAACCTCTGGACACTCTGGTGGTGAAGTGGTGTGCATGTGTGCCGGTGAAAGTAGGTCAACGTATCGCTTTTAGCTCAGGAGTGGATGAGGTGAGCATGGTGAGATTAACGTTGCTTCTGTATTTTTTTTTTCCGAGGTTGTCTCTTTGGACAGTTCATGGTCATGATGGTCAGCAGTCAGTGTGACATACCGAACGCCCAGCAGCATGTATCTAGTTGTGTAGGTTGCACGCTGTTGTGTTGACTTAGGCTAGTTGGACATTCTGCAGAGGCGGATGGGGGGAGGGGCAACTGGGCTTATCCCTCCCCCAAAACCAGGAAACAGAGCCTTAAAAATTAAATAGACCTAAGCCTGAAGAAATAGGCTAAGTAAAAATAGGCCCTAGGCCTAGTTAGAAAAAAAGAGATTTTTTGCCTGTTTCGTTTCCCTTCCATATGCAGTGACTGTCTGCATCTTAATTTTGTGAAAAACCCCGAAATGTAGGCCTAGGCCTAGTCTCACCCCTCAAATGTAAAAAAAAAAGTCATGGAAAGGTTGCATGAAAAATTCCCAAATTTTTCCCCTTATCCCCTTCAATCCCCCCAAAAAAGATAAGTTTGGCTCTAAACATTTAGTTTTGCATCTGCCCACGGAGGAAGTTTGTGTCCTTCCTCCATGATCTGCCCTTGCATATTTGTTGAAGCTCATTTTTTTGTTCATGCATTGGTCCACTTCTGTTTCAAGAGAAGATTAAGGATTAAGCCTAACTGGTCACATGACCAAGCATTACCCATCGACCATGTGGCGTTTTGTTGATTGTGTTGTAAGGCATGCCCAGTGAACATTTGGTGGAAACATGAATTAGCAATTAGCCTGTTGGACTGTTGACCTTATCCATAATATGTGCATGAAGCTCAGCCAGGTGATCGTTAGTTAGTGCACAAACATTCTTGTCGTTTTCTCCAGTATGTAGAAAGGTCAGGATCAGTATGAAAGGAAAGTACAGAACATATATGTCATGTTTCAATATGGTCATTCACACATTCTCAAGGGTACAATAATAATATCCCTATATGAGACGGAAATGATTACGATGTTTCTTTGGGCGTGATGATATGCTATGTATCAGGCACTTTTTGAAAACACACCTGATGATCTCGGTTTTCTCACTCTGCCACGGTACAAAAGTTTGCCCCGCTAAAGTGAAATTCTAGTTGCAACGTAGATATTCAGCATTATCCAAAAAATTTAGCATTTGCTAAAAACAAAGACAATGCAAGTCGCACACAGTAATTGAAGAAAGGCAAAGCACTAACATGTAGCTATTTGACAATTAAACCATAAAAAACTGTGTGTAAGCGCCAAGAAAATTGCCAATAATGCAGCACAGAGGCAACAAATTTTAAGCCGGTATAAAGGATTTGGTATATTGATAATCGGAGATGATGTCATATTATACATCACGGTACATGTAGCTGTCTTCAGCCAATCAAAAACTTGGAAACCAAGGGTATTGATCATTGGTATTTCTACCTCAATTGTATGACGTCGCGTAATGAGGGGCACTGTTCACTTTTGTCTTATTGGTACATATATTTACATGTGGTTGATATCCATGAAATCTGACATTAACGTTTGATGTGGGTCATTTCAAATCAATTTTGCTACCCCTAATTTTGGATGCCAATCCTACATTTTTGTTTTACTCAGTTTTTCAAATTTTTTAAGGTGTAAAAAATGTGAGGAAACAATTAGAGCCATAAAGGAACGTTGGGGCTCCTATTCCTCTGTGGTTTATTAATGAGAGTTCTATGTCCAGCCACCACAATTCTCGTGTATAAACCACTTTATCTCAGACAATTTCAGTATTTGCCAACCTGGATTCTCTTGTTTTCCACAACTCTTATTCAACTAATGGATGGCTCTTCGGGAATTGTTGTGTGGGAGAAAAGTAGGCTATTTCTGGATGGCCTTTTTTTGGGCAAATTAAATTGTGCTTCACTCCTTAGGAATGACAATTACACAACTGCGACCGGCTCTGTCATACGGGTATTCTTGTAAGTTGATAAACTTTTGCAGCTTTTGGCTAATTATGTCAGCAAAAGGTCCTATAGTGTCTTTGTTTAAACCTAAAACCCAGTTGTAAATATGTAGAACCTACATTTACATAAGTAGATACACTCACCGTATATTTTTCTTGATATTAACAATATACATGTACATGAGGCCGGATCCAGACCCCAATTTTGTTTAGGGGGGGGACCAAACCTTGTAAGCAGGTGCACTTTTGCATTAACTGATCCAACCGGTCACAATTAAGCAGCTGCTCAGAAACAATTTCCTGAACAAAATGGCTCAGTCCGTACAAAAAACCCTCCATGAAGACACTTAATATGTTCACTCTGTTTGATTTAAAACATAAAAACCCCATTGTGTTTTTTGTTGGGGGGAGGCATGGTCCCTGTTGGCTCGCATTCATCCTTGTGTGCATTGTGACAATATGACATTGAATATTTTCCTTACACAATGTTCTCTATTCTTTGAGTAGCTGTCAAAATTTGTTATACAGGATAGGGTTAGAAATGTCATGGAAATAGGATAAAGATATGTAGTTCCAGTTTAAAAAGGAAAAATAGTGGTTTCTTTTTCAAAGTGGTGATTTTGAAGTGGCAATTTCAGTTGGTTGACTAATCTTTAGATTATCTCGGGTGCTTGAAGAAAATGTAAAATTCCACATTTCAGTGGTATTTTTGCCTATCTATATTAAACAATATTAAGGCCACCCGAAACGCTCTCAACATGATAAAAACCAGATTTCAGCTCCATTTCTTTGCTCAAGTTTGTGTACTTACATTTGACTCGTTAATAAACATTTTTTTGTCCATTTTGTGTGAGAGCCTCAGTTTTGCAAACTGCAAATGAAGGGGGGTAACGATGAATGTATTCAAGATGGAAATAGCACAGCTGGCTCAGACTGTGGAAGGATAGTACCACCTCAGTGAGTAATGTCAACATGCATACAAGTCAGCCTTCCTTAGTTCCTGATGCAGGCAGTGCCTATGTCTTGTGGTTTGGTAAACCAATGGAGGTCAGAGAGTGTTGGAATTTTTATGTTTCTGTTTTTGATTTTAGATCTTTAAAGGTGTAGTGTGCATAAGTTGCACTTTCTGATACTGTTAGATAATATGCATAGGAGCAGTCCATATACATGTTTGTTTTTGTTGTTCCAAGGTGGATTTACAGCATAGACAATGAAGTATTCACACACAAACAAACTAAGAAAAAAAAGAAACTTATTTTGAATTCCATTATTCGGTTATTTTATTTTTTTTTATACTTTTCGAAGTGTAATGTAACATGTACATGTAATTCCCTGCAAGCTGCAAGTTGACAGACTTTTAACGTGCAAAAAAGTCTTGTCGAGTCACCTCGTGAGTCATTATACATTGTAATTCAGCCAGAAATTACCCCGTTTGTTTATATAATTTGTACACAGGTAGTTTTGTCTGGATGTGCTGCATATTGTATATGCTTGTACATGTAGATGAGACCAGCTGACAATGCATAGACTCCACTTGGCTCTGGTATAGCTCTACCTCAAGAAGGCTTGACACCAACTGCATGTTCGCTCCTACTTAATCTGGCCCTCTGTGGGGAGAATGTGGTCCCAGGTGCCCTGTGGATGATTTCTGCCAGTCAGAAAGCTAGGACAGCAGAAGCCGGCATATATGGTAACCATGGTAACTCTGAGGAGTAGGAAAAAAAAAAACTGAGTGAGGGATTTGCATCGCTGAAGGACTCTCCACAGGTTGTGATCCCAGCAAGCTTTATTTGAGATAGCAGTGTGCTGATGCGAGAATCTTATCTATGATCGTGAACTACATGCACCGAATGCATCCAGTCTCAGGAATGGCTGTTCTTCACCAAATGGCAACTTTCAGCTTACTGATGACCACCCTTGCCAGCGTTATCTTGGGTGAGTACTGAAACCAGCCAGTACACTATTCCACTTTGCCTTTCTTCTTGTTTGTCTCTTCTACCCGTAATCACTTGTCTTGATGTAAATGGAGCTCACCATTCACTGCAGACTGTGGTACTGGAACAGTTCTGGTACTCTTAAAATGGGTGAGACTTGAGAGACCAAACAATGAGGTAAGTATCGCTACATGTGCAGTGTACATGTCATTCATTTCTTTATGTAATAATAATAATAACAACACAATTCTTATATAGCGCATCACATAGCACATCTCGATGCGCTTCACAGTAATATTATGAAATAAAGCAAATAATGAAACAGGTGAGTTTTAAGTAGTGATTTAAATTCGTTTTCATTTTTGACAGTTCTGATATGGTGTAGGAGAGAGTTCCACAGTGATGGTGATGCATACTTGAATGAATGATATCCATAAGTCTTAGTGCGAGTGACAGGTGTACTGAGCAGCAATGTTGAACTAGAACGGAGGGTGCGTTGTGGCTCGTATACTTGAATACTTGAATGTACAATGACAACGTGGGCTCTGCATATCGTAGAAAATAATGAAATCATTACAATTTTTCTAGCAGCAAGGTTTTTTTATTGTTTGTTTGTTGGGGTGTTGGGGTTGTTTGTTTGTTTGTTTGTTTGTTTTTTGTTTGTTGGGGTGTTGTTTTTTTTTTTTCCTAGGATACAAAGTAAAGCTTTTCCCCATATGCATATACATATATTTTGAAAGGCCTTGCCCCACATGTTGTCATGTCATAATTGTTAATGGTAGGGACTAACAATTCCAGTAGGTAAACTCTTGGAGATTTCTTTGTCCGAGGAAAAAGAAGGCAGTCTATTTGTGGTGTGCTGGGGACAATAGAAAGTTCTTCCAAGGTTGTTAGGGGTTGTGTGTTTGTATCACACCAGCACTACATGTACATGTAACATATTAGATAAGATATGCTCCATGTACTGGTACATAAGATATGTATGATAAGATGCAAGATAAGATATTCTCCATGTTGGCACGCTATTACATTTTTAAGTCACTGTATTTTCATCCATGACCCGCGTGACGTGAATGCGGTATTTTTACATTAGCAGGAGGATACTAGTAATTCCAGAAATTAGGGGTCCATCTTATTTTATGTCCCTGTCACATCTGACATATGATTTTGTAAGTTCAGAATAAAT
This sequence comes from Acanthaster planci, assembly GCF_001949145.1. Next base: position 1,436,269 of record NW_019091381.1, on the reverse strand, counting down.
TTTTCTAATTTCCAAGAGTGATGAATTCATGCAAATTACATGTACCTTCCAAACAAATAGTAATAGTTTGAAATCAATTCCGGTGATATTTCCATGTCAAATAACAAGGGTCGGATGTAACAGGGACACAAAAATGTCGCACTTTTGGACCTCTAATTTCTGGAATTACCCAGGAGCAAACTTGCCATTTTGACAGATTCTGCCTTTGCAGATATTAGTAATTGTAGTCCATCATTTGATTTACGTGTGCAGGATAACACAATCAGTGCTTAGGGTTTCTGTGTCGCCCTTGGAGATGATCATCAATTTCTGGCGGAAATGTTGATTTGAGGCCTTCCATCGAAACAGCGCTGTGTTTTCGTTCAGATCAATTTTGGATGGTTGTTGTTACCAGTAGCTGCCAGTCCTGCGCTTAATAGATGTCTGATTTGAGTTTGCATGTACATGTAGTTCAAGGTGTGCTCGGTACAGCCAACTGCTCTGAAATCTGTTCACAAAATCTGCAATTAGTTCCTCATTTGTGCATTGCCATAGCCCCCTACCAGATGTTGCTGTACCAAGTATCAAGACAGCTAGCATACAGGAGTAGTCATCTCACGTGATGTTGAGAAAGTACTGGGATAGGACATGGTAACCAAATTTCCAAACGTACATGTTACATCAGTTTATGTTACACAAGTGCCCCGTGTACATACTGTACATATTCATGAGTACAGTGTTAATGTTTCATTCAAGGATTGGATATACACAAAAGTACCTGGACTTTTACTGGGATACATTGTATGTGCATACATGTACATGTACGTGTAGTCGTGTACAGAGATGGACACGTACATGTGTACATGTATGTTGTCGACATGGGTCTTTCAAATCTTGTCATCATTGTGTGATTGTAATCTAGTAGCTGAAGGTCCAGGGCTCAGGGGCCTTCTTCCAGCATGGCCTCTAGCTATCAATCATTTAGCGGGAAGTACCCACACGTGATTATTTCCTGAACTTAAACCTCTGACTGGGTGTGATGTTCAGGGCTGGCCTACATCTCTTCTGAAATTGATATACATGTGAGTAGTGCAGTGCACTTAAATAAAAGTGCACTTAGTGAATCAGATCGGTAATTTTAAAAAGTAAGGTCATTGGGGAACAAAGCATGCCCTGTGAGTGTACATACATGTTGGGCAGTGTTGATTGGGTAGACCTCATGCATGTACATGTACGTGTGTCCGAATGACCTCAGACAACTCCTCATTTTTAAACATGTGCTGTTGCCTGTTGGCATTCCGCACTGGCTCATTCCACGTGAACACAAATGTATGCGTGTGCTGACATTTCAAGTTCAGAGGTGTGGAAAACATGAAAACTGAGCGTCGATTTTCAACCTGCTCGAATTTTTGTCTTTTACACTGTGCTAAAGGAAGTCAAGCTTACGATGAAAGGCATAAACATGGCAGTTAATGAAGTTCATTGAGCTACATGGACGTGTAGTCTGTAAAGTTGGTCAAGTCCATCTTGTCCTACTTTTGTGGAAAAGTGGTGAGATTCCAAAAAACAGGAAAAGAAACTGCAGATGATCCATAGGAAGATCAAGATTTTGAGCATTTCCATTTCCTGTTGCATAGCCGTTCATAAGAGCTTTAAACAAGCCATGGCTACACGACTGAAAGTTTGAGCAAAGCCCCCTTGAATAACTTTAAAACATCCCTGCCACATCTTCTCTACTTTTTCCTTCACATTTGACAAAAATCGCACGGCGTTTTTGAGATGTGAGAATGACATCTCCATACCCTTCCCCTTGAGTCCTGCATGAGATTTTGGACTGAGTCGCAAGGTTGATCAGACAGTAGGCCTACTGGTAACCTCACTTGCCTGTGCACCCTCAGACACTCCGGCGCCAGAATAACTTAAATGCCCATGCCTCGCCTAGAAACGGGGGCATTTTGGAGAATTGCTAAGCAAACACAAAATGCATCTTAAAATTCTTTTCACGTCCTCGTTGTTTAAATGTGCGTATACAGTGGCGTCATTTTGCATCAAGCAATTTGAGCGTGGTCAAGATTTGACTCTGGATTTTGTGTGTTTCCAAGAATAAAGGCAATAAAACATGTTTGCATTGATATGCCACACGCTTGCACCTGTCAAAAAGAATTATCCACGGGCAACTTTTTGTATACATGTATTTTTTTGCATGCATTTATTTCCACTTTCATTATTCACTAATTTAATGCCTTGTATTTTCACGTCAAGGTAATCACTGATTGCTTCTCTGCAAATGCAGTCCTTTATATAGGTTCCACTTTTCTGCACACCCTGGCAGACAGGTTACTCGAGGTTACTCGGAAATGTCATTTTTGCATTCTCCCTCTTTTTGACTGACATAAAGTACTGTAGGAGACAGAATGTGCATTTTACAAATATCAACGTTTGGAAGGTGGAATTATTAAATGACATTGTCAGATACCGAAGTTGTCTTAATTAACAGTGTCTGAAATGATAATTTGAATTGGAACTTATTGCCAGTCAGATTTTTTTTTCAATCAGAGAGACATACTTTAAAAATGCCACAAACTGTTTTATAACAATTGGTATGACCTGAAATGTACAGTACACTGTACATGAACCGGTACATGTACATATTGTGAATTTTGTGCAGGTGATTGACTCTGACTCTGAGAAAGGTTCTACCACAGGTGCAAATGGAAATTATTTCAAGCCTTCAAACTCGAGTTGAAAAAACTGGCAGATATGCATTGTACAACCGTATACATGTGCATGTACAGGAAAATAGCCGCTACGAATGCAGGTTTTGTGTTCCATGCAGACTTTTGTCAAGGTAAAATCTTTTGATGTTCTATTTTAAATTTGGGGGAGGGGGAAAAAAGATTAATGAAAAGAGTTGCAGCGCGTATTATTCAACTGGGCATTTACTACATGTACTCATTTTCATTATTAAGCAAATTTCTGGTGACAAAACCAAGAATTTCTCAAAAGTGCCCAATGCGGTGGCACGCACTATACTGTACATGTAGCTCACAAGCCTGAAGAAACTTGTAGAGGGGAGACAGTTTGAAGCAGTTACAGTTTTAGACGTGGGAGAAAAATCCCAGAAGAATATGCGGAATGAAACCCACAGAACCATGTAGGGACTAAAACTCCAATATGCATGCAGACTGAGCCGGGAATCAAATTGGGGTTATATTCCAGTAAATATAGATTTCGAATTGGAAATGTCACAGCCCACAAGCAAAAATGCTGCAGCCCCTTTAAAAACTGAAATCCATTGTGCTCTCAATATGGCTCAGGAAATGGTTGTCATCATCATTGGGAGTCATTACTTGTAAGTGTTTCCGGCGTCCGTTAATAATTCAGAGACAGGCGTAGTTCATGTAAAATATTCAGTTCATTTCAAATGTATTCAATAATTTATTTGTGAACGGTGCTTTATAACAGTGGCACCTGTCCTTTTTTCCCCCATGTTATGAGTACATTCCATTGTATATGATCTTTTTTACTTTTGGATCATTTCTGAATTTGAGAGGCATTTACATACATGTATCTAATTCCGTTTATTTCCAGCCATTCTCTTTAGATAATGAACCATTTTTAGACACCGTGATGGATTGTTACTAGATTGAGAAGAATGATAGTTGCTGGCAGAACCCCAAAAGGCTGATTGCTCAAGTGGAAATGTTTTTTTCCTTTTACAATTTCGTAACGCAAACATTTTTTTGGTCTCTTGTTCATTTTTGCTTTCAAATGAAGTACCATGTGAACCGGCCTTCAGATTGTATACATGTACATGTACTGGTACCTCATGGGTTGACATTGTCAATATTATTTTTACATAGGGGCCCCCAAGACTTCCTGTGAAATACTGTATTGGTGCTTTTCTGGTTTGAAATGCTGTGTGTGCACCTACATGTAGCACGTACAGTATATGAATGGTTACATTGTGATCCAATTTCCTGGCGTGAAACTTGTTGGAACCATTTACATATGTTCATGTATGTACGTACGACACGGCCCTATGCCTATGGCAACAGCGTGCAAAGAGCGAATTGACAGGGATGCAAGTTGAAATTTCAGGCTTTCAAAATTTTTGGCCTTAAAACCGGGCGTCTAAATTTGTGTAATCTGTTGCTGTACATGTATGTAATATGTGAGGCCAAAATGTCAAAGCCCAATCCCCCAGCTTATGGTAGGCACATGTACCGATTCATGTACACTGTACTGCTACATTGACATGCACTTGCCCACAAATAGCCTTGCTTCAACATCTTCTTCAACAACTCATACCAATGTACATGTACCAAATACCAATCCATAATTATAGGTTCATTGTACCCTGTAGTTTACATCTAACATCCAACATCCAACAACCAGCCTGCCAAATTATTTCGGGAAAATGAAATGACCTACACTCTGAATTTAAAAGACGGCAATAGTGCGACAGCCTGCGAATTTGGTTGCACTGGGCTGTACTGTAGTGTTTTGTTGTGGCAATGGAACATTAATTGTGTGTGCCATAAAATTGCCACATCTCACTGATAGATTTTGAATATTTATAAGTACCACCATGACATTCACAGAGAGTAATTTTTTTTTTACGATGTAGATTCTTAACTAAAACTATATTTTTGAGCTTAAATTTTTTTTGATTTTGTAAACTGTTTAAATTTTCTGTGTTTTAATCCTGCAAAATATATAAATGAAATGAAAATAAATGAATGACATAAGAGTAACAAATAGTGGTTTGTTACTTCCTGTGTCACAATACTATAAGTTGTACTGTCCATGTCAAAGGGAGAATGTTCAACTGATTTTGAGTGCTCAAACTAATGGGACTGTTGTAATCTAGGGTCAGGGATTTACGTGTAGAGATGTATGTACATGTATACCGACGCACAGGAATGAGTTTCTGCCCATCAACACAGCCCCATGACTTTGCACACTGTGTATATTTACACATATACCTGACAGGAAAATCGCAAACCGCATAGCTGGGTTCTTGGCCAGTTGCCAAGGGTATGGGTACCCCTATCTTTTGTAGTTTGCCATGAATGTGGATTTGTGTATGCTGCCTCAAGAGGCGCCACCCACGCATGGACATGTATGGCGCGCCTCTTCTGCACATATTCCTTTGCTTGCGACTCAGGCAAACTGTTTTCTTACAGTCCGTGAAAAACATTTCAGTTGTCATCAAAAGTGGTTTCTCTGAGATTCAGCACGGAGTTGAGTTCAAATCTTGGTAAAAGATGACAAAAATAACTAGTGCGATAACTTTGTAGTCTTAGGAAACTCCTTTTACTCTTGAACATTGAAACGTAAAGTTGTTTCAGATGGATGGGATACAGAGCCTGAAATTACACCCCAAAAGCGGTCATACAAAATGTTCTGTGTCACAACACGATCAATTCACCTGAACAGACAGTACAGTAGCTTGTATATACCAAGGTCACGTGGGATCACACTATCAAGTACAAAAACTGAGCTAAAAAACACCCATTTGCCTCTGGGACTGTAACCTTGACATTTCTTCTGGCATTTTGTCTGCTTTTGGCTGGAAACATGCTACTTGTAAAGGATGTCAGAAGTGTCTGTAATTCCACACTTTGGGAGATGTTGCGGCTCTACCTCTTTATTTTGGATGAAATTTGACAAATAAGATTTGCACAAGAAAAGAATAGGCCAAATAACATCATAGAGTGTCAAAAATCCCTTGACTTTCATAACAAACTTAATAGGCTTTCAGTTTTGGCAGGGCAAAATGCAAGCACATGTACAGTACAGCTCTTTGTTGGCCATCACACATCTAGGCAAAAGCAAGATTTCAGGTGTACATGCACTATGTATGTATTTATTGTTGAGAAGCAGTGGTGGGTGGAAAATCCAAGTTCAAAGTTTTGAAAGAAAGTTTTGACAGGCATTGGCCAACCATATTTTTACCCTTGCTTGACCTAGAAACATACATAATTGGTTGGTTATGTTGATGCTGTTCAGAACTCCCCGGTACATGTACATGTATGTACATGTATGTGTTCGGTCTTATGCCCTGTACATATGTACATGTACATTATACACCCCGACTGTGGGTAACCAAGCTGTGGCAACTGTTGTGGCCACAAAGACAAAACACTTTGTTTGTGAATGGGATAAGCCATTTTAATGCACAGCCTTTTTTCGTTTTGCACTCCACTTCGGAACACACAACACAAACTACTGTACATGTACCTACACTTAGCAGGTACAAGGTACATTGGGTTATAATACAATCATCGTCAGCTATTAGTCAACATTTAGACTTTGATATGAAGCTGCTCTCAAAGCTTATTTTGTGTTAAGTAAAAGGTGGCAGCGAGCCTGAATCGAAACCACTATGAGAAACACGACAGTTTTCTGAGAAGCATACAGAGGGCTATTTTTGGTTGGAGCCTGACACCATACTCCTAGGTCTATGCTGGCTGAGACCTACATGTATTTGTGTGGACCACCAACCAAGGTGTACCCACAGAGAAATTGGGACATAGTTGTTGTTGCCTTCGATGTTATTCAATAAATGCGCAAAAAAGACAGGAAATGAAACCTTTGTGAAAAAAGGAGCCGTTCTGTTGGTTCTGTTTTGTGGGATTTTATGTATTTTGAGTAGGTCAGGGACAGTGGGCAAATTCGTAAATATAGGGATTGATAATGTGTAAAAATGGTAGCCGGCAAAGGAATTCCAGTTGATTGTTATTTCAGTGCTAAATTGAACCATAGAGCTAGGAACAAATTGAACTTTTCAATGGCCATTTTTTTAAACCCATTTCTTTCAGCTTTATCAATAGGCAGAGTGATTTGGAGCATTTTTTTTTTAAATTTGGCTCCAGAGTAATGCAAGACAGTATGGAGGTGTAGGCCTACATGTTCATGTGCCAGTTTGTGTACATGTTTGGTTTCCTTAATTACATTTGTAATTAGCGTGTCTGTGGTGAACGTGTGATGAATTCTTAGCAGTCACAGAATTGAAGGAAAACAACAGACAGGGATTGAATGCTGCCGTATGTCTATTCAGACTATCCATCAGCTGTGCTGTTTGTATGTATTACAATATATGTACATTGTACATGTAACAACAAAATGTCACGCAGCTCAATTCCATATCACAATTTGATCTGTTTGTGCAGTGTACGTGTACTAGTTGGTAGCACATTACTAAAAACACAAAAGGCAATCATATTAGAAACGGCGTAAAAGGAAAATCTTCGTAAGAAATCTGGTTGTTTCCTGTGATCTTTTTCCTGATATTTCTTTTCATTTTGAGTCTCATTTCACATTGCAGTTCCTATACTAATCTACCGGTGATTTGTTTGTTTATCTGTGTTTTATCTGTGAATAGATCCAAAAGAATGTCGTTAAAAAGATGAATCGTCCTAAACATGTGTAATGTGAACACGATTTGGCGATATTGAGTGGGCCTTGACCATGGTATAAGTACCACGCAGCAACTCACTTCCAGCAAGCAGAAGGCAGATACATATACGTTGTAATAATGCCTGTCACGATTTACAACTGAAGCTGAGTTGCACATGACCTTTCAATCTCGTTCAAGAAAAACAAACATTAATTACTGTTGTATGTCTTTTTGGACAGTTTGTAAACAAATCCAGATGTTATTACTTTACATATTTCAGCTACCCCTTTGGGTCTTCATGCATTTTTGTAGTGTGTACATTTTTATGATATGTGGAATTCGTATATCATCAGTACACAGTTACATTTTTACAGTTTATAAACACAGATACTGTGAGCGTTTCTAACCCCGGAAATAATTTATGGGTTGTCCCAGGCACCAGGATATGACTTTTTTGTCAGTATTTAAGGTTTGTGACGATTGTCCTCTGATGAGTCAGTCCACCAAAATCTCTGGAGAGGAAAGATGGAAAATTTTTGAATAACACTCTTTGATCAGAAAGTTTATTTTTGAGGAGGCCCAATTCCAGAGCGGTAATTGACAAAGGTCATTAAAAATGTTCACTCTTCTAATTTTTGCTTGAAACTGGTTAGTATGCATACAGGTTTACAAACATGTACAAAATGCACCTGTTGAAAGTTGTGGGTAAAATCGTAAGTTACATGTACGTGTAAAATACACGTGATGCTTGATGTACATGTAACATTCTTACAAGGCCCCCAATAAGCTCTGACTTCAGATTTTCCTACCGACCCTAACTTTTCGACATGACCCTAAAGTTTTTATCAGCAAGTTAGGAAAAATAAATTAAAAAAATTTTTTTAATGAAAAAAATCCTGTTTTCTTTTCTGTCTTCATTGTGCTTACACTACACTGTACATTCACGCAGCTCTGCAACTGCACGTCATAAAAAACATGGATGTTGCAAGATTTTTTCCACACGTTACCGGTAATTTGCAGAACTTGATCTCTTGTCATTTTGTGTGTTCATGAATTTAATATGAGGTTGTATTGCACGTACAGTACTTGAAGCAAGCATGTTTCCACAAAATTTTCTACTGCGGTACGAGTTGATCGCCCACTCCTTTGATGCATCACGCACGCTTACCACACGATATACGGACATTGTTTGTCAGTTTCCTGTTGTGATTACCTTACCAGCATTGTGTATAGTGGTGTGATTGTCCATAATTCTTAAGAATTGTCGACTGTAAATATGTTTACGTTGATTAAGGCAAGTTTTGTCACTTTTTATAAATGTAAACATTTTTTACTCAAATAAATGGTGAAAGTGCTAACTACTTGGTAAAGGCGATAGTTGCATGGCAGTTGAAGTGTTGAACATGTTGATGTGTTCACTTTTACATTTCATTGAACATGTTGATGTGTTCACTTTTACATTTCATTTGTTTGAAACCTTCTTGGTATTACAGTAAAATCTTGATAAGTCGAAGCCTGTTAAGTCGAAACTCTGTTTACCTCGACGTCTTTCTGTTTTCCCGACAAAAGAATAGGCCTTTATGTACAATAAACTATCCGTAACTCAAAACGTCAATACCACTAAAGCCGCTTATCTCAAAGTTTTGGTAGGCCAATTAAAACAAAAAACACTGAAGAATGATGAATAAAAAGTGAGGAAAGAACGCTTGCCTTCATTATGAGACATTACTGTCACGCGCACGGCTTTTTCTCTGATGAGCCGAGCACGTTCACACGGGCTGCCATTGTCACGTCGACAAGCACTGGGTGGGCATCAACCACAACCATAAAGGCCGTGTCTGAAACGGGCTTCCAGAGCTACGGCTAGGTCTATTGTCTGGGCGTCTCTATGCATTTCCAATGGAGTGAATACCAAGACCTAGCTCTAGACAAGAGATTCGGATGCAGCTCAGGCACGAATGATGTGCCCTCAAGTGCTGTGTACATGTATCACGTGACCCAGCACGGAAACCCTGACCGACTGGCCCGCGCGCTGCGTTATGCGGTAACAGCCCGATCAAGCAAAGCAAATGAATGAATTCTCAAGACGTAGACACAGGTACCGGTACATAACTTCATTGGTTTATTATTGTTTATTAATGTACCACATAAAAACATGTTTAATGATGATGTTTGAGGAAATCTTGCACAGTAAGGATAGCCTAAAATCCACTTCGTGTTCGACTCAGCTTGCAGGCCAACTGCCATAAGCCAGTAAGGTTGCATGTTCACTGAAGCATGTAACTTTCGATAACTTGAACGTCGGATAACTCGAACTTTTCATCCATTCCCCTGAGCTTCGACTTATCGAGATTTTACTGTATACATATACTTGGACTTGGACTCAGAATTCGGGACGCAGATTCGGCCCAGTACTCGGCCTTGAATGTACTTGTACTCGGTGCTTTGGACTCGGACTCATCATCAGTGTACTTGTACTCGGCCTGGGACTCGGCACCTAAATTACTCGGAGTACCCCCGGTACTCTGTAGTCGGATTTTAGGACTCAACTCCAATACTGATGTACACTCATACCTTGATACGGTACTATTGTAGACAATTGAATCTCAACATTGTCATGCATTTCAATGCGTACATGTACACTGTACATGTACGTGTACAGTGTACATGATTTATGAGTTGAACAGATGTCACAACACAGTACTCTCTCCACACAGCTTAGTTTGTGGCCGTGTTATTTCAATGTGCAATTAACCTTTGCTAGACAGACTGAGCAAGCCTGTCTGGACTCGCTCAACTCTCCTCTCATCGACTTTTTCAACTGAATGTTTAAATCATACTAATGGCTTACATGTACTTGTGTTTGCTGTGCATTGTAGGTGTGTCGTGTAGTCAGACTTGTACTTCGCCCATGTCGCCCATCTCGCACCGGGTGCATGCCTACGACAAGCAGCCGCGTCGCTGTCTGGCGGGCTGTGTCAGTGCAGCATCGTCCAATCCCGACATCGTGGAGGTCCACGTCGTCAACCTCCAGTCTTCGACATCCACCACCTCTACCTCAGCTGCGGACTCCGAGAGCAGCCCGTCGAACCTTGTGAACTTTCACTTCAAGCCCAAGCAGGCGGGGTTTTTTGCGCGGTCCCTTGTGTTTGTCCTGAACTCGGCTGAGCCAGTCCGGTGGAGAGTTGAAGGAGAGAACATTATGTCCATACCCAAATTTACAATAAAAATTGTGGTAAGCAAGTGGCTCACGTCACATTCACAATTTTACCCTGCCTCCTCCGTATCAAAATGTCCACTTCACCCTATCCCATCAATGAAGTGTTGTACATGTACACTTTCCAGTGGAAGTGGTACTTAACAAAACTGTTCCTTTATAAGGAAACAAACCATGAAGGCTGTAAATAATGTACATGAACTTGAATTCACCGCTAAACCTTGATTCTCTGGAGGTTCATTTACTCTCAGCATGCTGACGTCTTACATGCACATTGTTGGACCTGAGTAAAAGCTGGTTTAGCTTGAGTTTGACCTAAAAACCAGGGTGCGAAATAAACACTCAGGTCAACCTCAAAGCTGTTCTTGGCGTCCTGTTAAACCACCTGTTGAAGACTAATCGTAAAATTTGTATTAGTACGAGAAATTGAAAAAAGATGTAAAAGACGAAATTGATTAGCTAAAGCTTTCTGCTTATCGTAACTTGGCATGGAACTGACCCTTTTCACCCTCAAGGTTTGACCGTCAAGAAAAATGCGGTGTGAGATCCAAAAACATTAACATTCCCCCTCAGCACTGCCAAGATTGTGAAGTTGTTCAAATAAGGCAGAATGGACTGTTTCCAGTATGTTAAGATGAAAGTCTTTAGGCAGAGTTGACGGAATGTGATTCACCAGTCGCGAACACGTGGCACGTGATACAACGCACCCTGGGAAGAAGGGGAATGCGTCTGTTACTCAGTTAAATGTCTTTTGACAGTCTCTGAACTTCATGCAGAACTCGTCAAAGGACGTTACTTGCCACATCATTCTCCTTGATGTTTAACCACAGCCCCGGGCCCCAGGCTGATCCTTAAATGGAATGAACACCCTTAGTTACATGTACACAGAGACACGAATGTTGGTTGAGTTCAGAGGGCATGATTTACTACTGGGTCTTTAAGAGAATTCCAGGCAGGGAGGTCACTGCTCGGGAAGCTTGGGGTTAACTTTATTTGAGTGTCTAGCCAGACATTCTGCATTTGTGCTGTTGGCTTTGCCTTAGATGAATTCCAAAACATATGAATTTTTTTTTATTGCAACTATATTGACATTGGTCGCAACTTGTAGCTGATACATCCTCACTGTAGGGTCTTAAAACACCATTTGTTTTTATTCATTTTTTTCTTGGTGGTTAAAAGCAAACCAAATGTAACGAAACAAAACAAAAAATACAAATAAGGAAACACCACCAGAAAGTAAAGTGCAGGAAACTTGGTGAAGTTTGGGCACTTTACTGAATGTTTAGTAGCCCCAGTTTTCAGTTCGCAGGTCCTTTTTTTAGATGCGTGGCCACACAAAAGTGTTTTTAATATATGATCTTATTACTAAGTTTGAATCCTTTGTGGTTTTCCCCCTCTCTGTCCCCTCTTCCAACCCCCTCATTCTTTGCAACAGGTACCGCCTCATTCGTGTAATTCTGTAACTTGGAATTCTGGGATATCACTGTCTGTCAGCGTGGTCTGTTTATCGCTACCTCTCAACAACTCGGACCTCTTAAACTTCACTCAAATTCAATACGGTAGTGTCAGCACCTTCAGTGAGGTTCTGGATGCAAATGGCCTCGGCCTACTAGTTGGTGCAGGTAGGTACACGTCCGGACACACCCTCTGTTGTCTGGGCCCATTTCATGGAGGCTACATGTGTAACATCGGCATCCGTCCACTGTAGAGTTAGTCACAGTCTTTCATCCACAATTTGCTGAGCAAGCTTAAGGAAGTTAGCTATCGATCCTGTGCTGTCTGCGTGAGTTCCTCTTAACAAGCGACGTCCAAGTTGACCATTTTAGTCTTTAATTGTGGAAGTCCGAGCCATGGCCACTAATGCCTTGTCTGGCTTCAAGCCAAATAATCCCAATGCTTGGAATGCAAAACATTCTTTTCATTCTCATTTTGTGGATTTGTTTTGGTTTGTTTGTTTTGGTTATTTGTCCTGGCAGGCATTACTAGTCCCCCGACATGCGTCCTCAAGTCGGATTTCCAAACGCCAGACTTCACCGCCAAATTCATCCGAGAGCAGCCCATCACTGGCTGCCAGACGCAAGAGCTCCTGGGTCCATTACAGCGCGAGTTCCATGTCATTCTGCTGCAGGATGTCGCCGGTGCCCCTGCCACGGATACCAGCAACCCGCTACTGGTGACCGTGCAGCTGCAGCCAGTGAGGAGTGAGGAGAGCGCCTGCGATATCATTCTTGTCCTGGTGTCGGAGGCCAATGTGACCTGGAAAGTCAACCCAGGAAGAAGGCGAGGCCTCTTACAAGTCATAGTACGTTTGCTTTTTTTTGCGCAATTAAATTTTTATACTAAAAGGAAGCTTTCCTCCACAGGTCTGTCCCGTTTCAAAGATGGAAAGCACACTTGGATTGATATTGTATTAAGAATCCTCAGGATTAAGGTGAAGATTGAAAATATAAGTAATTAGTCAACCTGTAATGATTTGAACCAAGGTCTAAGAGGTTGAAAGTGTATTTTGCCATCAGTGGTCAGTTGAAAATGCGTGGAAATCCTTTGGGTTCCAATCCACTTGTGTGTCTAAATTATTTAGAATATCAAGTCTAGGCTTGAAGTCTCAGATCATTCAAGCCGCGTGTTACACAAGCTACGGTTTTCCATTTGAAAGACCAAAATTCTTTTCCTTGTTCATCAGAGTCCCAACTGGGTGGACATGAGGCAAGATTTTATGAACCAGTTCGAGAAGCGAGAATTGCCGAGGAACCCAGAAGGGCTGAGAGTATGGGCAAAAATGGAGCAGCGGCCTCTGACGTCGTTCACCAGTGCAGAAGTGGCCAATGAGTTTGTCATCATGTTGGGTGAGCTTTTCCATTTGGTCAGTTGAAAATGGAGAGTTTAAGGTAGTTGGTAGTTTTCTGATTTTCATTTCTACCCTTTTTAGTTGTGGTAGATTTTGTGTCTCTGCCCCTGATGCCAAACTTGTACCCTTTTGACGTTTTTATCTCCTTACATGTCCCTCCTCAGAGCACAAGACCCCTCCCACCAGGGAACCTCCTTCCCTTGTCTCCATCATTAAGCAGTACACCATCACGGATTGTCGTCGGGACGGCATCACAGTTCGCATCCTGCGTCGGGTCATGGATGCTTTTGAGCTGTTAGCCAGCAACATGATGCTGCGGGATCACTCGTGCCGCGCGGTGGAGTCGGGGGACTATTACATCATCGATACGCAACGGGAGCAGTGTGGGACAACTATGACAGTCATCGACACGGGACAGGTGGTTTATCACAATGAGGTCAGTCCGGGTTCAATTGTTACGTCGCTCTGGCTTGCTAGCCACCTGTGGCACAATGTTGACACGTGTCGATTCATTGCACATGTACTCTCCTTCCCTTTTCCCAAGTGATCACATTTGGAGAGAGACATGGGCAGACAATTGATTAGGCTCAATTCGCATCTTTGCACGCTGGTTTGTGCCTGTCTTGCGTCAAGTTTGCTCAACCAAATTTCATGGGCAAGTTCTCCACTGCACAAAGCATTATATTTGCACACAATCCAGAAATCGAGATAGGGTCTGACTGGCATGTTCTGTGAACACGGCAAAGCTTAAAGTTGTGCTTTATGGCATCCATGACTGTAAGAACTCCTCCTTGTTTCTTAAAGAAAAGCAGTAAAATTAGGAGACACAACACACAAATATTTGATTTGAGTTTGACAACTGTTTTCAAGTACAAAGTTGAAAAGTTGATTTCTTAGCTCTTTCAATTTGGACAATTTTGATGTCTTGTAAAAGAATGGTTTGAGATAATTGTGACTGTGCACTTGTGATGCACCTGGTTTTCATGTCGCAGATTGATTCTGTTGGTCAAATCTCAAGAAGTGCAGCAGCTTATCACCAAAGTCTCTTTTTGTCCAAGTTGCCATTTCCTCAGAAGTCTCCCATTAATCTTAATGTGTATGTGTCTGTGAGTGACCCTGCAGTAAACCTGAATGACTTTGGCGTAGACTTTGGACTAAATTTGGAGAAATTTGTTGTTAGTAAATTGAGAAGACAAATCTGTGGCAGTGCCATAGATTTTGTTTAAAGCCTAATGGGATCCTTACTGGAACAAAAGGGAGTTGTTGGCTAAACAGTGGTTTCTCTCCCTGGTTGGCACATTACATGAGCATTGAAAAGTTTGAGCAAATACTGTTGTTAACCAGAGTTTGACTGAAGTGAGTCGCCTGAATGATGGATAGTTTCAACCATCTAGGTACATGTAGTAGACTGTTTGGATTAGGCTTTGGGCATGGTTGCACCATTGGTTATCAAAAGCCAATTCAATTGATCAGTACGGAGGCAACCATTCATACAGACACACAGCTTTTCCTTGGATCAGCTGATTTCCTCGTTTTTCACTTCACACTTATGCCATTGAAAATTGAAAAACATGGTACAAAGTCTTGTAAAGATTGGAATTTCTTCGTTCTTGTTAACGTCCTAGTTGCATGTCTGTGAACATTGCCAGAGTTGTAGTTCACAGCAAAATGTAAATTTTACAAAGTAGTCCGAATGAGGTCTTTCGAGTGTGACTGTACTGAGCATGTGCATAATTAAAAGCAAGTAACCAGTGGTCAAAGTATAGTTAGGGACCAAACTTGCCAATGCTTGTTGCTTTGGCAAAACATTTTTATTCCTAATACAAATTCTGAAATCTTTATCATTGGTGTTTACATTTGAAAGGTCGTTTACACCAACGAAGAGAGTGTAATGGAAGGCAGCGGGGAGTCAGACCTGGAGAGGTTGATGGGTGGGCTTCATGTTCCAGTAGACGATGAACAGTCCCTCACGGCCCGAATTCCTTTCACTTGCGAGTACGA
Organism: Acanthaster planci; assembly: GCF_001949145.1. The sequence continues at coordinate 1,420,819 of NW_019091381.1, read as the reverse complement.
CAGCACGGGAGAGGTCCTGACTAGTGACTGGTTCAGTGGTGGAAAGGTCAGTGGTTAGGATAAGAAATTAGGCCTTGAGGAAGACACAGGCAAAGAACTGCAGTGCATGCTCAAAAGACAAACTTCAAAATACAAGGACAGCTCGGAATTCCTCTCAGGTTCCTTGCATTTGATTTATTCCACCCTACCCTTTCTCCAATCCCCTCACCCTGGCTCAAAACAGTAAGACATAGCAGTTATGCATGAACGTATTTTGCCAAAGCTGTATCTAAATTACTTGTTTACAGCTTGAGTTAACGCACAAGACTACGGACCTCTATCATGGGGCAGCCATCTTGCTTTCTACCATTCAAACCGATGTAATCAAACTGAGGCCCTGTCCGAAACGGGCTTCCAGAGCTACGGCTAGGTCTATTGTCTGCGCGTCTCCATGCATTTCCAATGGAGCAAATACCTCGACCTAGCTCTAGACAAGAGATTCGGATGCAGCGTGAGGCTGGAAGGAGAAAATAGTCTGATTCCTTTGATAACTATGGGAAGTTGTATTACTACTGCCAGTGGGTCTACAGGGAACAAGACAAACATGGCAGCATCATGATAAAGGTCTATGGGAAGTAGCTAAAGCTTCTAGTTATTGGCCCTCATAGACTCACATGTCATCCCTGGTCGTAGTCAGACATAGCCTAAAGGCTGGTTCATACCACAGGCAAGTTGAAACGTGTTCAACATTTGCAAATTGGCAGTGTGAATATTTTATCTGACGTCACAGATTTGCATTTCATGTTCGCTTTTGCACAAAATATGAAGTGGTCTTAAGTGTGGTTCAGTATGGACTCAATGTGTATCCAAACCTTTAATGGTAAAAAAACGATCAAATCTGAATTTTGGCAAAGAGCTTGTGCAGTCACATGCATTGTCCTTGGGGAA
>NW_019091381.1:1399074-1412870 GCF_001949145.1 Acanthaster planci | reverse complement strand
CGTTCCCAGTAGTTGAGTGAGTGAGTCTCTTGGAGAGTCTGCAACTCAGTATCGTTTCCCAGTAGTTGAGTGAGTGAGTCTCTTGGAGAGTCTGCAACTCAGTATCGTTTCCCAGTAGTTGAGTGAGTGAGTCTCTTGGAGAGTCTGCAATTCAGTATCGTTCCCAGTAGTTGAGTGAGTTCACTTGCTATAAAAAAAAATCTCAGGACCAGGGTCTGCTGCTTAATGGTGAGCAGAAAAGTCATGCTTACTGTAGCGTAAAATTTTGCTAACCATAAGTACTATATCACGGCAGTGCTTGGCGTGCAAAGAGATTTCCATTGTTACCAAGTTAAGCACAGTTTTCTTCCCAGTTACATGGAAGCAAGCCTTTTGCTGAAATTGCTGCCTGTGGTCTCTAAAATAGATGGAGCCTCTGTTAGCAGAAAATCATGTGCTTAGCAGTGTTGTGAAATGTGGCCCATACAGGAGCAATGTACACAACCTGATGTTTTATGCAAATTTCTAGTCCTTACCAGTAACATGCAGCTGGCCCATTGTTGAGCTAAGGATGATGGTGATATGTTCTCAAGTTGGATATGTGGCTTTAGTAATGTGGGTTTGGTAGCTCCCAATTGCAGGGTCTGCGGTTCAAATCCTTGCAGGTGATAACATGTTACGACCTTGGGCAAGTCACTTAACCTCTACGTATGTCTTTCCGCCCACTTCTTCTGAGAATGGATACAGTTATTGCTTGGCCATTTTTGCCTGTAATTGCAGCATCAGGCTAGTACCTAATCTTTCCAGGGAGCTGAGATTGAGGAGTGTTCAGATGCTGTAAGCCCAGTGAGCAGAGATAATTATGATATACAGTAAAATCTTGATAAGTCGAAGCCCGTTAAGTCGAAACTCCGTTAAACTCGACGTTTTTCTGTATTCCCAACAAAAGAATAGGCCTTTATGTGCAATAAACTATCCGTAACTCGAAACGTCAATACCACTGAAGCCGCTTATCTCAAAGTTTTGGTAGGCCAATTAAAACAAAAAACTGAAGAATGATGAATAAAAAGTGATGAAAGAACGCTTGCCTTCATTATGAGTCATTACTGTCACGTGCACGGCTTTTTCTCTGATGAGCCGAGCATGTTCACACGGGCTGCCATTGTCACGTCGACAAGCCCTGGGTGGGCATCAACCACAACCATAAAGGCCGTGTCTGAAACGGGCTTCCAGAGCTACGGCTAGGTCTATTGTCTGGGTGTCTCTATGCATTTCCAATGGAGTGAATACCAAGACCTAGCTCTAGACAAGAGATTTGGATGCAGCTCAGGCACGAATGATGTGCCCTCAAGCGCTCTGTACATGTATCACGTGACCCAGCACGGAAACCCTGACCAACTGGCCCGCACACTGCGTTATGCGGTAACAGCCTGATCAAGCAAAGCAAATGAATGAATTCTCAAGACGTTGACACAGGTACCGGTATTTAACTTCATTGGTTTATTGTTTATTAATGTACCACATAAAAACATGTTCAATGATGATGTTTGAGGAAATCTTGCACAGTAAGGATAGCTTAAAATCCACTTTGTGTTCGACTCAGCTTGCAGGCCAACTGCCGTAAGCCAGTAAGGTTGCATGTGCACTGAAGCGAGTAACCTTCGATAACTCAAATGTCGGATAACTCAAACTTTTCATCCATTCCCCTGAGCTTCGACTTATTGAGATTTTACTCTACATTAGTGCTTTTGAATGACATATATATTGTTACCATTGCCTTATAAAAACTCTGATATCGTATTATTTTGCAACACAACATGTAATCAGCGATAGACTCATTCATTTTTTTGGCACATGGTTGTGCAGGTGTCTCTTTGTATGCTCGATCATTTAGTCAGATTTGTACTATCCAGTTTAGATGTGATCTATAAATTGACACTAAAAAGAGATTGAAGTGAACAATGAAGCCCTACCTTAGTGCTCTCCAGGTCTCAAATTTATCGCAACTCCCTGGGGAGTATGAAATTATTGTATTAAAACAGTGTTGGGGGTTTGCATGGCTGCCATCTTGCAGGCCAGTGCTTCTGTTCCACAGGGTATGCACAAAGGAGGTTACCCTGTGGAACAAAAGAACTGCCCTGCAAGATGGCTACCACGTAAAGCCTCTATAGTGGAATATCCTCTTTACTCTAAATTAAGGCACACGTACATGTATCAACATCATCCTGTGCTCGTTTTTTCATTATGAAGTTTAATGGAAGTTACAGTGAGATCTGCGTAGCTTACTTTTAACGCTGAAGGTTGAAATGGTGATGTTTTATCTCATTTTGTGGGTTTACGTTCTTACAGTTGTGCCAAAGATGAGTCGTTGATATTCCACCAGGATGTGTCCTCCACCAGTCAGTCCAGGCGATTCAGCTTTGTGGTGCCTTACCTGCAATGGAACTCGGAAGCCAGGACCTACATCCATTGTGAACTGGGGGTGTGTTTCAAGGATGGAGTAGGTAGCAGGAGGGGAATACCACCGGTAAGACAGGAGGCAGAAAAGGGGGCCACACCCACACCACACCCACACCACACCCTAGCCACGCCCATTCACACCTACATATGTACATGTAACTGTCGTCAGCTTAGAGAATGCAGTGTTTAACCGTATACAAATATATGGTTTATCAAGAGTGGGGATGGTTGATTTTAGCATCCTTATGTGTTCATAGGTGAGGCTTACAGGTTTAAACCCTGAATGTTCACTGAGCCGTGAAATATAGTGTGTTGTAAGTTGTGAGATCGCAGTGAGAATATTGTACACATGTTCTACAAATGACTCTCAGCCAGCAAGGCAGAGCCCAGGTTGATGAGTCTTGCCCAGACAGTACTGGTTTAAATGACACCAGGACTATACATGACGGGCAGTGGCTTCGTAACTGCTCTCAATGGACGTGCTTGGTTTGGTTTATTACAGCAGGTTAATAAATATGCAACATGTGACGTTCACAATCACTACACATGGAGCGTTTCTGTATTTGAAAAGTCAGCCAATATATCTGGCCTTTTTTTTTTTTCAAAGTTGAGCTTTCAGTTGTTGAGTGTCTCACACTTGCACCGAAAGCATATCGCCTTTCTCGCTTTCAACTCTTGGATTATGGACATTGGAGTGAGTTAATTAAGTGTTGCACCTGTGCCCTACCTTGTTTTCTCTCCTTTGTTTCTGTGATACAGTGTGATCATATCATGAATCCACAAACGGGTTGCCTTGACATCAACAAGGTGACCGGTCAAGTACCCAACTTTCCCACTCAGAATTTGTACCTTGGACCGTACAACTTTAGATCCAACATAGTTGATTTCCTCTACAGTAGAGCAAATTTAAAACCAGGTAAGCTACAAGTACACTTGAAATACCTCTTGAAAAGACAAATATGGCCTCCAGCCTCGTTTGACTAGAGCAACACTGTTCAAGACTTTAGGCTGAGGTAGGGTAGAACTGAAGGAACCCAGAGACTTGGTTTAATTTCCATCTCATCCTTTTTCATTCAAACAGGGTGGTAGTTGCTCATCCAACCAGAGTTAATAGCGATTACTGATTCGAACTGTCACCAGTCTGATACCAGTTTTCTTTCACCGTCACCCTTGCTTCCCCCATAAGATAATTCTGATCCATAATTTGAAGGCCTCATCCATAATCATATTACTCCCTTTGGTGGGGCACTTGGCATCTCCGGGGGGGGGGATAAAGGACCTCAAGATCTCTTATTTGATTGTTTATCCAGGGGAAGGAAAAATCATTTACCTGGGCTTATTTTTGAGATAAGCCTGTAACAACTTATTGTATACTTACTAGCATTTTTCATGTTACTCCCTGTTTAACAGAGACGTTTTCCGTCCAAAGTGCACATAAACGTTGAATTGCATTTCTGTATCTATTTCATTTTTAATCCACCTTCATATGTCTTTGTCAAATTCTTAATATGTGTGAACATGTTACTTTCAGAACCTGAAGTGGCCAAGGATGATGAAAACAAAGATTGTGAAGGTAGATGTGCTTGATTTCTGAAACATTAAACTATTTAAAAAACAACATAAGTGCACACTTCATGAACAGAAAGAAAACAGGCCATTGATGGCAGTCTGTTAAAAGAGGAATACCAGAGAGAGTAGAGATTGGATTTTGATGTTGCCGAAGTTTCAGAGTTGCTGTGAGTTTTGTGGATTTTAACTGAGGGGACTCAGCTCTAATCTGAAGCTAAAAGTCAGTGACAGAAAAAAAATGAGACTTGAAAATTCCTGACTACTTCTAGTAGTCCAGTACCTGTCCTGAATACTGGTAAACCACGCAAGACACCCTACCGTTTGCTGATGTTAACTGTGATGCATGTGGGGTCTTGTTCCCTGTCTCCAGGTGAAGGACTAGGCACAGGCCCAGCTGCAGCCATAGCCATCGCCTCCTTTGTCATGGGGATGGTGTTGATGGGAGCTCTGTGGTTCATACACATACACACTGGTAAGGCTGTTGAAAAATGCACACTGGCTGTGGCAAGAAGTTGAGGGATTTATTCAGTGAACGAGAAATTGCGTCATGGGATCATCATGGGATCATTTCTTGGACAGCCGGGATTTGTTCTCACCATGATCATTACCCCGTAAGGCAAAATCTGTCCAAACTTGCCCAGCAGGGATTTGAACCAATGCCCTCGCAGTTATCAGTCTAGATCTCCATCTTTAAGTAAGCCAATATTGCTGGCAGCAGTGTTGCTGAGGAGTCCATCCACAAATCATCCAGTCTTTAAGCCTAGCCCCAAGACACTCAGATGAGGTGTGACCTAAGCATTCCTTTGTCACTGTTCACAGTGTGACTTATGACTAGTCCTATGAAAGAACTGGTGACTGGACTTGTTTAGAGACCTTGGATGGACTCGACTAAACCTAAAAAAAGGCAGTTCCACTGTCAAGTGTAAGCTTTGTAATCGAAAACTTGAAAGTTATAGATGGCCGACAAAGTGAAGTTTGAACAGTGATTATGGTAAGCTGATTTTCTTGTCATTAGGTCCGCACACTGGTCCACCTCCTTCAGCCTCCCCCTGCACGGCCAGCACTGCCAGCTCCCCTTCAGCCAACGGTCAGCTACTGAATGGCCACGTGCCCAATGGGGCAATCCCCAATGGTGCCGTGCCAAACGGCGCCATCCCCAATGGTCATGTCCCCAGCGGCTTCATGCCCAGCAGGCTGAACCCCAACGGCATCCCGCTACAGGGTATGCGACACGTGGAGACCACACCAGAGAACGTATGAAACAAAGGAGGGGTGGGGGTGTGGTCTGAGTGGGGAGAGGGAGGTGAACGTTAGATACAAGTGTCACCACCCCCTTGGAAGCTGTAAATTGACACCTATCGGCAGCATGCCTGATTCTGTCGTCATATTATAGACCAAGCAGACAAAAACAGCCTGTGGTTATTTTTCTTGGTATTCCCCCCATCTTGAAACCATCAGTGCCCTCTGAAAGTCCCTCGCCGCAGGCATCTACATTTCTTAGCGGGTTCACATGTAGTCGACATTTGAAGTTGATATTTTCTACCTCCTGACATTTGGCAGGGTTCCTGTGGTATGGATTTGTCCTGTCATCGAAAGTGATGGAACTAGAGTCCTAGAATATTTCCGTGGACCGTATGCTAAGTAGCGCTGTAGTCAAGACCATCACAAGGCCATTTGCAAGACCAGACACGAGACCATGCTCAAGACCGTTCCCAAGACAAGTCACAAGTAACAAGGGGAAGCATGATAAAGGACTGCCTTTGTTGCAGTTCATTTGAATAGCTTGTGGCTTGAATTCAGACTTGAGGTTTTGTGTTGGTCATGTGGGGTCTTGAGAGGTCTTGACTACAACACAGAGACTAAGATTGCAGCTTCCACATGCCTGCTGTACCTGCTCCTAATCATGATCAAAAGGTCATGTAGAAAAAAAAAATTGGGGGAAATCAAAAAATTTGATTGAATTGATTTGAAATAAAAAAGATCATGATTTTTGGTTTTGTTTTCTTTCTTCCATGGGAACCCTGAAAATAATGCTGTTAGGAAGTAGTGTATGCATCATTGCTTTTTTTGTATATAGAAATATAACGCAAACTTAAGGTGGTCAGCACAATCTAGGTAGTAGTGTTGGTTTTCATTATTAAAACATCATGGCTGTCTGTGGAATTTTTAGACTGGTACTTGTGTGCAGTCTCATTGGTTTGTATCTGTAATACTGTGAGGAACAAGATCCAACATGTCCACCACACCTCAGAGAGGTCAATACTTGGTGGCAGTATTATTTTGACTCAGGATGCTTCGTTCTCTTCAAGGCACTTAATGTGGCACCTTCAAGTGTTATGGCACAATTTCAAAGAAGCACAAAATATCTGTTTTGATCAGAAATTATCTTTGTAATTTAGCCACCTCCCGAAGCACTAAAAACCTTGAATCAAATTATGTATACATATTTAGCAGCTGTATTTAAGTAATTCAAAAATAATCTTTTTTTTCTTATTTTGTCTCAAGCTTTTTCTCCATCTTACCCAACATCCACTATTTTTTTTTCAAGATCTGTATGATTTCTGTTGTTTTTGTTCTGTTTGTGAAAAAAAAAGCCAGGAGAAATTCCTTGATTTTTTTCTTAGCTAAAAAGACGAAATACAAATGGCAGCTGAGTTTGTAAAGAACCCCCCATGATGAATAGATGTTACGAGTTCTAGGAATTTTTAAGTATATTTTCAATTACAAAAGTGAAGAAGAATTTAGTTTGACTGTAGGAGCAACCGGGCAGGAAGAGATTCATGTATTGTTGGGAAAAATATCAAGGAAAAAAATTCAGAAAAAAAAAACGAGTTGCGCTTACCCCAAGACCAACTTCAGAGAAAACCCCAAGTCTAGATTGTTTTCTGAACTACACAAGCACTTTTATTCTCTCCCTGTTTGTCAGGCTCTCTGAGCCCCTAACCGAGCTTATCACTTCCCACAGCAACTTTTAAAGAAATTGTAACAAAGATCTGACTGATTAAGAAAACTTTAAACTTTTTTCGAACGGCGATGCACGCGTGAAAATGTTGAAAACTACCTGCCTGCTGAGATTTTATACATGTGTCGGTCAAAAAAAGCATGTACAATGGAGCAAAATGTTGTATTGTCAAGCAGCACTGTTTAAAACCAGTTGGTATAAAGAAAACACAATCTCTTCAGGTACAACGAAAAAGATTGAACCACACAGGGATGGACAAAAATCTACCTCACCATATTAAAAACAAAACTTGTAGTCATCTATGAAACCCAACAAATTGAAATATAATCAGTGTATTAAGAAAATGTATCTGTCTGTGAGAGTTTTAACCTCTGTGACCTCATTTTCATGCAATTTATGCCGTCAGTGTACTTGCTAAAATATATTTGGCAAAGGGGGAGAAGAAACAGAAAAAAAACAGCTGTGTGAAAAAATTGTTTGAGAAGTTTGAGAAAAATGCGGCAAAAGCAGGAACATGTGTCATTGGTGTGGTTTACATTTGGCATTGGTGGTACCACATTTCATGCATGCACTCGACCATAATATGGTACATTAGGGAGTGGAATGTTGACTCTGGTTTGTGTTCTGAAGTATATTATGAAGACAAGTTTGGTGGTGGGTCTTTCGGAAGCAGAAATACGTCCAAAGTCTTGCGACAAAGTTTTTTCTCTGTACTGTTAGATTTGACCAAGATTGTCTACCTGTTATCATGTTGCTAATATAGTATGGTGTTTTTATCATGCTAGCTGCATTCAAATAAGCTACATGCTTCAAGACAACAGGCATCTTCAAATTGTTTGTGGCAAATCGAAAGTGACGTGGCTTGGCAAAAGAAGCAACGATCAAGTGTCTGGCAGCGTGTGTGCATTTTTGGGTGTGATTGTGCGGAACAATTCAATGCAAATATTCCAGTGTTTGTATTGCGCACATGTTTATGGTGTGACATAAGCTTTACAGAGACCGTATGCAATTTTAAACCCCAGGGAACATGCATTTTTGTTTGGACTGACATTGTGGTTAAACATCTTTTGATGAGCGCAAAAAGACTTCTCGTAAAAAAAGACCTTAGGTACAAAAAGTAAGCACAGTTTCAGCTCCTCGCAGGATTTGATGGCATACAAGTTGATCGTGATGGATAAAAGCACAAGTTGATTAAAACCTCTTGAAGTTGAATACTATTTCAGCATTACTGAATCTGGGAAAAACTAGGAAGAAGTGATCATGTAAAGAAAATGTAGCTCGTATTTAGTATTAGTAGATTTAAAAGGAAGCAAATCGGGGCAAGGACAGGCTCTTGTTGGAGACCTTGTCCGTTGGATTTGTTTGCATATTGACTTATTCACTGCATGTAAGTTGAACTAGTTTGGCACTGAGCCCAAAGATGTATTACTCTTCCCCTGTTGCTGCAAATGTAAATTGTTCCTGCTGCTGCAAGTAGAAAATTGAAATATTGTCCAAACTTGTCGGTGGAGATTGGACAAATGCCTGTTTAAAAGTGAGGACTTATGTACAATAAAACTGTATATAATGGAGTAATAGCCAGATTATACATAGAAGCCTGTACCACCTTCGTATTTTTGTGTTTAATCGTAATTTCACGAGCCAGATGCGTAAGTAACCACGATATTATTACCAGCGTTCCATTGCCATAGCAACGCATGTTTTTTTATCTGTAAATGTGGAAATGGCCTATCCGTAATCTTCAGATTAAAAATGCATGCTGACAGTCCATACCATTCTGAGCAATGTAACCCTCAGTTTTGTTGGACGCACCTGTACAAAAGCATGACAAATGACAAATTCTAATTTCTGTAAAGTTTGTAGTTTTTACTCAGATTTTTTTTAACTTGCATGTTTTATTTAGGGCAATGCTTAAAGCGTTGCATACTTCTGTTTTTTAAGACACAAAATGATAAACGACAGTAATTGATGTACTTGTTGGTCGTGGCATTTATGTCCCCAACCGAAGAGAAAACACAAGTCTTAGCCACGTAACGTACAAAAACTGTTCTACTATTGGGTGGACTTTAGCCAAGCTTAAAGGAGTACCTAGGCTAGACAGTGTGAAGGAGTAACAAACTAATGATATATTAATTTCAAAAAGAGGATAGGAAACATAAACATACCATGAATACCACCAGATGAAATTCTCAGGTGTCGTTAGTAAACATGGAGCACTTGGTTCTTTGATATCTTCATTTGAATATTAGAGTAAAACTGAACAAAGGAAATCAAATCATGTTCTACTGAAAAAAGTATGTGTTGTGTGAATTCAATGATATGAAGCTGAACTTGTTGGATTTTCTGTGTGGTTTCTGTTGGGAATTTTGCATCTTATAGGCTGACCTTTGACCCTTGACCTTGCACTGAAGGGTTGGAAGACAAGAGATCCGATGACTGTGAGGCCTGATCAAATCTTTAAAAATGCTGATTGAATTTTAATCCAGTTCTGCATATTAATTGTTTTCTTTTTTCAAGGAGATGTATATATATTTTGCACTTGTAGACACGTAAAACCTCAGTTAAGGACAAGTAAATAAACTAGTAAGTAGGGAACAATGTTACTAACTTAACTGACTATTGCTAAGTGTCTACCATCTTTGAAAATCTCCTGCAACATGATCCCTTCAAGATTCATTCCTGTTCCAAACTGCATGTATTTGAGATCAAACTATTGGAGAACCTGAAACCTTTCACGTCTAGATGAGCTGTCTTGGAGACAGTGTAGGACACGGTGTATAAATCAGAGTGTCAACAAGTTGTATCTGTTTTGTGTGTCCGTTGGGTGTGTCAAGAAAAGACCATAGGTGATTACCTGTGTTGTTAATACGACTGGAGGGAATTTTTATCAGGTAGTATGTGGTATTCAGACAAACAGATGCTGTTTTACTTAAGAGAGGATAGAAAGAAGCCTGCCCCTTTCAAACAATGCTTGTACATTGTATTGTCAGTAACAAATTGTGAGTTACATCAGTACCATGTTTTCTTGTCCCAAAATGTTGGCATAACTTTCAGTGATTATGGTCAGCTTCAGCATTAACCACTTCCTGCCGGGGACACCGGAATCGGAGACGTATGCTCTATATGTGTGAACGGGGTCTCCGAACTCGTACAAAGGAAACAGGGCCCTGTAACAAAAGACCGTACTCCCAACAAAAGACCAGGCTGCTGGGCATTACCGGCATTTTTCACTCTCAAAAATGGTGATAATCCAGCCTTGTTTTGAAACCGTATACCAGGTTTTGGGGCATTTAGCACGAGTGGATTACCACCGGGGACAAAAGCGCTCCACCACCGCAGCGATGAGCCACACAGCACCGCTGCATGCTAATCTGGCCAAAGAGGTCAGCAGTGCACTGAGCCAGGTTCGTGAACAAAAGAAAGTTACATTAACACCGCACAATCTAGGCTCTGTTTACAAGGCTGAAATACTCAGGCGTCCATGAAGGTCACCTGTCAACTTAGAGTAGTGCCTAAAGATTACTATGTTTGGCTATAAGCGTCTGTTAAATGAAATGATGAATTTTTGAAGAATTTTGAAAACAGAAAAAATGATAATTATGCCGGCCCAGCATCATCAACATTGAAAAATGCCCTGGCATGAAGTGGTTAAAGTTCAGTATTATTTTCTGTTTGGTATGGTTATAAGTTTGCTCTGGTCGTGAAGATACTAAATATCTGTTAGTAAATCCCAAATTCAAATCAACTGGCAATTTATACAGTCAAATATTGTGCCTATTTTTAAGACATGGACCCTACTCAACTTTGTTCCCCTTTTTCAGAATTGCAGGTGAGCTGGTCTAGTAGATTGAGCCATTACATAATTAAAACCTTATCATGACAATGCCAGCATATAATATGAGGGAAAAACCCAAAACAGTGGTTTAGCCCATGGAACTCCCCCCCACCCACCTCCGAGGAGCGTGGCTGCATAGCCAAGGGGGCAGTTGCCCCCTCCCCCCAAAAAATGAGCCTGATTACACCATAGGCTCAAAGACATCGGTTGTCCACTTTTTTCTAATCTAGTGCCGAGAGAATCTGTGACTTTTCTGTGTGATTGCAATAGTCCAAAGTTCAGATCTTTCAAAATCAGTAGTCCCAAGACCTCTTAAGATATCAGTCCTCTTGAAATGCCACAGATAATATGCACATGCATTGTCACTTGATGACTTGGCATATTTTTCATGCATCGCCAAATTACAACTGTTATTACATGTCTTACATTAATCCAGCTAACCCAAGTGCCATTTGGCATACATGACAGGGGTAAAATTGGAAGAAAATGAAACGTTCATGAAATAATCACCCAAGGGTTTGATCATGCCCTCACAGTAGTGAAGAGTCTGATTGCTCAAAGACACCCCTTAAAATGGCCAATTTCTCGTGTTCTATAATAACCGTTACGCATTAAAATATCATAAAGGTAAGCTCAGGATTTCTGGATTTTTTAAATAGGTTGTTTGAAAAATCCTGAAATTGGAAAAAAAAACCAAACTCCCCGATATTGGCATGTTGGTAAGGAATAGAACCCACCCCCCCAAAAAAAAGACCATAAATAATGAAAGCATACAAATGGTGTAATTTGTAATAATTTTTCAGGCCAGACATTGACCATCACTGCCCCCTCTGCGCAAGAGTATTTTTCAATAGTAACAACCAATTTTTATCCTTATACAGTACACCTTCCAGGTTTTTTTGCACTTGTGTGAATAAAGTCTAGATAAACTGACGCAAGATTAAGTGTGTTTAACAGTAAACAACTCTTTGGGACTTTCTGCTATTTTGGCAACTTCACTGTATTCACAAAATTTCAGGGACACAATGAAAGTACAAAGCTGTGCATTCATTTTCAACTAAAGCTATACACAAGTTATGTGTTATCACTATGCTTGTCCCTTCTGTATTTTAAAACGGTTTCACTCTTTTTTAAAGCTAATTAGTATAGACAAATCGGATGAGATGCCATTCCGGGGGGCCATTTACACTCAAGCAGCTCTCCCAACCTGATCGCACGTGCACACTTTGGCAATTGACTACTGCCTATTGGTCAAGAAGGAATTTCATGAGCACGCACCGCCTGCATTCGAACAGGATGGCCCCGTAGCAATGGCTTCTAATTTTGGTCGTCGGATTTGTCTACATTAGTGAATCATTTTAGTCTTCACGTTAGCTTGGTTTTGTAAAAAAGCTGATTCATTCCCTTTCTTGTTGCTCGTTGTGAGGTTGGGAACCAGACCGTATACCGTAGTTACAGCAACACTGGGGCTAGGCTTGTCTTGTCACACGTTGCATTTTTGCAAGCACAGGTGAAGGGTCTCAGTAAACTCTAGCCTAGCCTAGGAAAAGACACGTGTGTTTGGTATTGTTAAGTAGATGTGACTGTGCTGTGTGTCGACATTTGTACACGTTTTCAGGGAGATAGTTTAGGTGCAAAAATAATGTGGAACTTGTTTCAATTGATCAGTGAAATGTTGGTCTCATCTATTGAATAACAAAACGCACTGAGTTCTATTTGTAGTTTAACTTTTGTATTGAAATGTGATAATTGGCAAGTATTCAAATAAACAGATTTAACTACTAAAAGGTGAAGTATCGTACATTTATGATTCATCTTGTGTATGAACAAGAGCTCTGTAACACGTGGATTGTTATTCTTTGGAAAGTGGATGGCAAATTTTCAAATTTGTATCAACCCACAGCCTCTGTACACCTCAGCTTCTTGTAATTGGATCTCCGCCTCCTGTGTTCACTTTTTGGCATGGTTTTTGTGTTTTGCATCTAAACTGATTACTCGTGTTACTTTTTCATTTGCGTTTTGAAGATGTCACAACATGTGAGATAATATTCAGACAAGACGTGTTATGCAAATCTTATTTTTTATAGGAAACTTGAAGAAAAGACTCAAGACAAGGCTGCATTACACTGTATTCTTCAAAATGATCAAATTCTTTATTAACATTATACTGATATAAAATGTGCTGTTAAAAGTCCCTTCTAAATTATTCTGCGCGTGAAAATAATCCCATCATTTATTCCCGGCGAAAAAGCACCGTAGCTATTAGATTTCTATTAAGTTAAATTGATGGGATTGTCTGCAGAAATGACAGTGCCGGGGTCATTTGAATTTTTTTATTGCGGAATGGATCATTTGGATTTCAAAGCCCCCTTCTTAGCATTCTTGTATAAATTGATGTCTCAGTGCTTCCTCGGCAGTTATTCTGGTGCTGGGATTCAAGTCCAGAAGGCGTTGCAGCAGGTGGTATGCCGAGTCAGGCACCAAGTCCTTCCCTATCGGCTTTGGGACTCTAGAGGGTGGGCTTCGTGAGGACCGCCTCTTGCCATGTGCTGCCGTTGGGGAAGCATTGGGGGTTCCGTCTGGGGATGTCTGACGCTGATTGTCGAGGCTGCGTCTTCTGGTGTTCCTGGGAGGTACCTCTGGCGTACTGAGCTTGCTCCTTTTTCCGGATGGTGGAAAGGTGTCGGAATGTATCTTCCTGAGCTGAATACACATCTTCTTCAAATCCATCGCCGGAAGCTTCACACTACAGGTTATCTCCTTGCCTTTATGAAAATGACAAGATACCCTCAATTACGTAGTCCAAGTGAAAGATGGTCATTGATGGAACTTAATAACGGTGGGTTCCAATCCCACCACTGGCTTTAACCTAATAACGGTGGGTTCCAATCCCACCACTGGCTTTAACCTAATAACGGTGGGTTCCAATCCCACCACTGGCTTTAACCACTACCAGCCGGGGACTCAGAAATCGTAGCCGTATGGTTTATA
>NW_019091381.1:1362686-1379347 GCF_001949145.1 Acanthaster planci | reverse complement strand
TACACATTCCAGACTATTGTTACTTAACACATCCCCCCCCCAAAGATGTCTGAAAGGAATTCCCCAGATTCCTGCGAGACATTGACCGACACAAAGCTGGGGGGTTCTCTCTGTCTCATACCTTGCTGCATATGGGGATGGATTTTTAAACTTGCTGTTTAAATTTATGGTATTATTCAGGAATTGATTATAGTACCAGCAAGTTTTACACTGAGCCTCAACAAGTAAATGAAATTGTTTTCTGTCGGTCTAAATTATTAAGCCATTATGTCTGAATGATTCATCCTTTTACAATAATGACAGGATCCATTTACATGTAGTGGTTATTGATGCTGTCAATTAGCTTTCCCTACTCCAGTGGCCTTCCCAACTATATACATCTATATATTATGCATGGAGTTTTTTACATGTAGTTGGTAACAGTGTTGGATGGTTATACCAAGCGTTTGCATCGCAGCTTACAGATGATAGAGATGACTGCTTGGGAAAGAGCTGAGTGAGTGTCTTCCCAACTACCTGCGGATGTCTTTTGACAAAGATAGACCTGGCGACTTCGCTTTTTTTACAGTATTGGCTGTTTCCAAGCACTGTGATGTGTTGCCAAGACAACAAATGGATCTGACCAACTGGAAGCATCAATAATTGGAAGAGAGTTGAACTGAGGATTGTTTGCAATATTTACTAGTACGAGGCTCAAGGATCACTGTGTTGTTTAGTCATTCGTCGATGGATGAGCAAGACAACATCACAAGTTCCTCGTCTGATGAGGTGTACTTCAGCTACACCTATAGGCAGATCGTGGTGGGGTTTTCTCTGGTAGCTTCAATCCTGGGAACATTTGGCAACATGCTGGTTATTGCTGCCATGATATTGTCCAAGAAACTCTGGCATGCCACCAATATGTTTGTGCTGAATCTGAGCATTGCTGACCTTTTGACTTGTGTCTATGTAACTCCAATTAACGCAGTTGTATTCCTCAAGGGAGAGCAATCACCAACCAACAATCCCTTCTGCACCATTGCTGGCTTCATGTTTGTACTTTGCTTTGGATGTAGCATCAACAATCTAATGTGCATTGCCCTCAGCAGATATGCCATCATTCGCCTGAATAGAGCAGCATACACGAAGTTGTTCAGTCAGCGGAGGACTGCTTTAGCCATCAGTCTGACTTGGTTGATTCCCATGTTTGCTGAACTTACCGCATGTCTGACTGGTTGCCTTAAACTTGGCTTTGATGAAGGTTTCTTGTCCTGCTATGTAGACACAAAGAACACCCACAAAGACTGTGCCCTAGCCCTCCTCTTCTGTTTAGTCCCTGGTCAATTTTGTGTCCTATTTTGGAGTTGTGCCATGGTCTTTCGCCACATTCACACCCATGCAAAGAGATTTCAATGTTTGCAAGCTCCCATTAAAATGCAAGTTTGCAGCAAGCAGACAATTCAGCAACCTAGACCCAACGCTAAACTCCAAGTTGAAGTATCCAAGAATCTCCTGTTCGTGGTGTGTGCCTTCTTTGTCTGCATTTCACCTGCCAGCATCTGTACTCTCTTATCATATACATTGGAGGATACAACTACAGTACAGAAAGTGATGCCAGTTGCCATGGTGATCTTGTCAGCAAACAGCTGTCTGAACCCAATGATCTATGGTTTTAAGCACCCTCAATTCAAGACAGTGTTCGACTGCATTCTTCGTGGGAGATTTGACCAAATACCAGACAGGAATAGGATCTGTAAATAACACTTTTCCCATACACCATGATTTAGTTAATTTTCATTTGTCTTGTTGAAAAAAGTGTATCCGTGGTACCCTAGATGACAATATAGGGGCGTATCTACATGTACCTGGCAAAAACGGATAATGAGTTTTGTTTGTGTCTCTATTGCATGCAGTTTAAAAGGAACTTGTTCAGCGGAAGTAATATTCACAAAATTACCATTACAAAGTGAACTTCTCTTCAGAAGCCTAAGTATCCTACACACTTGCTGTGTTTGAATGTTTTCTGTTACTCATGAGTGCACAAGCAGCAGGAGTATAACCCACGAGTGAGTCAGGGTATCTGCCTTGAGCTGAAGTGCGCCCTCACCAGTAACAAACAGACTGGTATGAAGTCCTCCAACCGGTTTCTTGTACGCATTTGGCATGCATGCGAAGACCATACATTCCAGAATGAATTGTTGCGTGTATTCAGCGTGCTTCGCATCAAACGCGCATAAACTTGCATGCTTGTGCGGTTAGTACCAAAGGACTGTCAATTTCATTTCAAAACACGGATACTGTCTCATGTTATATGGCAATTTCAAGATGGCAGAAAGGTAAATGGTAATAATTTTTCAAAATGTGCAGTGTGATTTGCGAGGAATACTTATGTTCATTTTCCTGCTCCAATTAATATCGAAAGTACTGCTACACCCAAACACCGTGTTTGCTTGTTCAGAATTATTAATTTGGAATTGGTGGGAAGGAAAATTTAGCCAATGCATTTTTTTTTAAGCTTGAATCAGGCACATCATCGGTATGACTTTAGTTGATGCTACCGACACACTTCTGTGATGTACATGTGTGGTGTATGACCAAAATCCTAAATTGTATACTTGAGAAGAGTGTTGATTTGGAAAAGTCATTTGATTCCGAAAAGTGTTAGTCTTGTAAAAAGTGAGATGTACATGTGTAGTATGAAGTGATCTCAGTGAGGTTGTAAAAACAATGCATAGTGATAGGTGTCAATGTAGCTGTGTTTCCATGCAAATATGTATTCACTCTGGCTACGGAATGTTTCAACTCTGTTACAGTTTTATTTAACGCAGTAGTCTAACTCAGTCAATTTCTAGTTGTGAACTCTCGCCTCTTAAAAATGTTTATAATTTGACCATTCTTTTTTGCTGGTAGAGGTAACACAAATAACCAGACTGATTAAGCCATCTAAAATAAAAGATGAATACTTAGGACTGGTTTATGATGATGGTGTCTGTGTCCGTGTCAAGACCTATCAGCTGTTGTACTCCATGCTTTACCGGTATTGTCATCAATGCTGTGCTTTTGGATTGGAATGGGTGTAGTCGGGTTGGGTAATGGGTTGAGGTAGCTCATTGGTTGGGTTGGGTNAAATGAGTTTGTTTCTGCATTCAATTGGGGACCCTGAACAATAGAGGACAATAAGGTCCCCCATTGCCAGAGGGTCCCCGATTGACAACTGTGTACAAAACATATGGGTGGCCTTCTAAAATAGTTTAAGTACAAACAAAAGAGGAACAATAGGGGGTCCCCAGTTGCAGGCAAATACACCCTTGGGTGGGTTGGTTTAATGGAATGGATTGGGTTAAAGGGTTGGTTCATGGTTAGGGTTATTTGGTTGAGTTGGTAAATTGTTTGGGTCGGGTTGGGTTGGGCCAGGTTTGGTTGGGTCAGGTTGTGTTGGGTTTGGTTAATGTGTTGGGTTGGGTCTGGTCACTGAGGTTGGGTGTGGTCGGGTTGGATCGGGTCGGGTTGGGTTAATGGGTTGGATAAGATAGGATTGGGTTGGTTTTCAGTTTTGGTTATTAGAATTGTGTCCTCACACTTGTGACAATGCAAGACAAGTTTCTCTTCTGTATACTCCTAGTAGCCAAAGGCCTATTCTTTCTATTTTCATGGTACTGTTCTTCTACAAATTAACAGACTGCTAAAACAATGCCTGACATCAGAGTAAGAAAGAAGCTGAGGCGTTATGAGGAGCAGCAGAAACTGGCCGCCAAGCAAGCTGCAAGGACAGAGCTGCTCCTTCCAGAAGACAGTGGGTAAGCAAGACTCAGATATCGAGTAGACGTTGGAGAATGCGTAGACTACTGGTGTAGCCAGAGTAGAAATGGTAGGTTGATGCTGTGTGGTTGCTCATTTCCTACTATATGAGTGCAAACTGTTGTATCTATGGAGGAGAGAAGCATACTGATGCAGTTACCATGGCAACAGAGTTGTTTTTTGAGTCACTAGTTAAATCACAAGTCAGTCTCACGTCTTGTCACAAGCAAGGTGGGATGTAGCTTCCAATCATAGAGTCTGGGGTTCAAATCCAGCCGGTGGTAGCAAGTGCATGTAGTCACTTTACCCCTATAAATGTAGATGTCCATCTTTTCACTCAGTAGGATACCTGCTCGGGCATATGGTTGTTATGTTTGGCTATTTACACCTGCTATGGCAGTATAAGGCTAGTATGCTCCCCGGGGAGCTGAGATGGTTTCAGGACTGTTCAGATGCTGTCTTACGTGCAAGGATTATGATCATATATCGCCGCCTGTGAATTACAGATACTGCAAGATACTGTACTCGTTACAATTCCTCGGTTTCACCACGAAGTGACATATCGTGGATAGTTGCTGCACCACGAAGTGACATATCGTGGATAGTTGCTGCACCACGAAGTGACATATCGTGGATAGTTGCTGCACCGCGAAGTGACATATCGTGGATAGTTGCTGCACCACGAAGTGACATATCGTGGATAGTTGCTGCACCACGAAGTGACATATTGTGGATAGTTGCCGCACCACGAAGTGACATATCGTGGATAGTTGCCGCACCACGAAGTGACATATCGTGGATAGTTGCCGCACCACGAAGTGACATATCGTGGATAGTTGCTGCACCACGAAGTGACATATCGTGGATAGTTGCTGCACCACGAAGTGACATATCGTGGATAGTTGCTGCACCACGAAGTGACATATCGTGTACACAGGTCTATGGATGGTACGTCACTTCATGGTGAACCTGATGAATTGGTTTGATATCATTATTATGTCACATACTGGTGAGGTTGAAGGTTTCAGCAAGCTGTGGACAAATCGCACATTTCTGTTTGACCCGTTAGATATGCCTTCAACTTGTGAGGGGCATTGTTTTCCCATGACAAGCTGTGACTTCTGGGAATGTTTGATGAGTCTGATCAGAAGGGGTGGGAGTGCAACTCCTTAAGCTTTAGCTTTATTTGTCACCCTTTATTTACTCCGTACCCAAATTCAGGTTCCTTGAAGCAGACGAGGGAGAAGAGACATACCAGATCACCCAGCAGGATATTAGTGAGGCTGTCGATATAGCCAGTGCCACGAAGGTGCAAAACAAATACGAAACCCAATTTTTGCCTTTGATTTCATTTCTGTATATTTGTGAATAATGTGTGATTACTGTCATCTCTTCAATATCATCTCCAGTAACTAAGTGGATGAAATTATGCAGCAAAGTTAGCATATTTTGATGCATTTTTGTTCAGTCTTTTGAGCTGAAGATGGATCGTTTTGGACCTTATCGTCTGAACTACACCAAAAACGGACGACATCTTTTACTTGGAGGTCGTCTGGGTCATCTAGCTGCCATGGACTGGGTTAGTAAAAAACTCACGTTTGAGATCAACGTTATGGAGTCCATCCGAGAAGTCAGGTAAAAATCATCTACATTATAATATTGATTATGTCATCCAAACTTCACCCCCAGTACTTTTATATTGTGATCAATAGTAAATTTGAAACTAATGAATGATAATAATATGTTAAAACAACAGCTGAAATCTCAGAAATTATCGTCTGCATTTTGTGCATTCATTGTGGTCATTGTTTGGAAGAATTATATGATGGTGAACGAAATGTATGTTTGAAAGAAGTTTAAGAAACTGAAGTGATAAATATCAAAGTCAGTTAAATTCTGGATTTCAAACTGTAAATTTAAACTTGCATAGAACAGTGACTGTGATTCAGAATATGTGAAGAATTTGGAGCGGAGTGTTGGAAATGTCTTGCCTGTGCATTGATGTTTTTAGATGGCTTCATCTGGAAACGATGCTAGCTGTGGCCCAGAAGAAGTGGCTGTACATGTACGACAACCGGGGAGTGGAGATTCACTGCATTAAGAATATGAACAGCGTCCTCAGGATGGAATTCTTACCACATCATTTCCTCCTCGCTACAGCCGTGAGTCAACACCCGTTTTGTTTTTCTTTTTAAACAACTGACAGATATTTGGAACTTATCAAGTGGTATCAGGCTCACATCCCTTATGTCATTATTTTGCTGTCTGATAAATATGTTGTTACTGGGTTTTTTTGGGGGGTGGGAGGATGGCGGCAAATAAAGTTTAAATAAACAACAGAAACAAACCAAGTATAAAATATTCTGTCTTAGCCTGAAGCTTCGTTAAGAAAAAAATTGAAAATTCTCAAATTACATTGAAAATCAGAGCATACTTTCAGGTAAAGGTTTCATAGTTGGTTTTAACATCCTTCTAATGGTTAACAGTACTTTCTCTTAAGTATCACCCCCACTGCGTTGAACCGTTATTGAAGAAAGAAATGTTTTTGGCCCCAGAATGCTCATGGTGTCCTTCAGTACCTGGATACTTCCATTGGTAAGATGATCAGTGAGATCCCAACAAAGTGTGGCCGACTGGATGTCATGACCCAGAACCCTTACAATGCAATCATCCACCTCGGTCATCCAGATGGTGAGTCCCTGGCAGATCATCTCGCAGTTAATAGTGCCGCTTCCCTTTTGCTGCACAACTTTCAGACGTTTTTTATTTTCACAACTTGAGGTTCTCAGGTTTAATCACCACAATTTTGCCATGTTTGTTTAATTTAATGTATTTTTCCCAAGGAATTTCACAATCTTAGTAAAAAGACAGACACAGAATTCCAGTAAACATTAAATAAGCTCATAGCTTTGTTGTCTCGTTTTGTTCGCCCAGAAGTTTTCTTCTAGATCTGAGCACTGATTAGAAACTAACAGGATTGTCAGTTGCTATGGAATGTATGTGTGTCTGGTTCTCTCACATTATGAAGCTCCAGAGGGTTTTTAAAAATGTTTCTCTGGTTCCCAGCATCAACTGAGAATCCAAACCCATGTATAATGTAGTCTGTCGTGTTGAGATTTTTATGTAACTTCCCACTCTTTTTGAACATTTTCAGGGACCGTCACTTTATGGAGTCCAAGTATGAGAGAACCCGTTGTGAAGATGCTGTGTCACAAGGCCGCAGTACGAGCTGTGGCTGTTGACTCGAAAGGACTGTACATGGCAACGGCCGGAATGGACAGGCAGCTGAAGATATTTGATGTGCGGACCTACAAGCCCTTACAAGTCTACCGTGTATCCTACGGTGCTGGAGACCTTAGCTTCAGTCAAAGAGGCTTACTGGCGGCTAACCTCAGCAACGTCATCGAGGTAACGTTCAAAGTTCTGTGAGTTCTCTACAGTCTCATTAACCAGGAAAATTTTTTTGAGCAACTTAAAGTCAGTTTCTTTCACGGGGCTCATCCTGTTGTGGAGTTCAAAGCAATACAGTGTCATAATTGTGGAGAAATTTTAGAAATCAAAGGTTATCCAGAACAGCATGTTAAATATTCATACTCAGGCAATCTGACCTACATTATGGCACGGTGTCGTCAACATAAACTGTACCTTCATGTATGGCACAGTGTCGTCAACATAAACTGTACCTTCATGTATGGCACGGTGTCGTCAACATAAACTGTACCTTCATGTATGGCACATTGTCGTCAACATAAACTGTACCTTCATGTATGGCACGGTGTCGTCAACATAAACTGTACCTTCATGTATGGCGCGTTAAGGTATTTTGGTCAATTTCATTGACAAAAAAACCAGGAACCAATACTAATGTCTCTGTACTCGCTCCTTCTGTCTCGAAGGTATTTTGAGATGATCTTCTTTGACCAATATTCAGGTCTATAAGGATTGTTGTACAACCACCATAGACAAACCTTACATGAGACACACCCTGGGATCTCCCATCAGTGGTCTCAGCTTCTGCCCTTATGAAGATGTCTTAGGAGTTACGCATTCCAAGGGATATGCAAGCCTACTTATTCCAGGTAGGAGGAAGTGAACGGAAGTCCTGTTGGTAGAGGATATACATTAACGTTTTTCAACGTACACATTTTTCAACATCAAGACTAGCCCCTTTTTTCAATCTGACTCAATACATATTAGGTATACACTCGGTCCTCCTCGGGGTAGACAGGGTCCAAAAGAAATCGTCATCACGTGTCACGTTTCATGGCATTTAAGGTGCAAATTTCAGAGGCCTATATCTCCTGAAGTACATGCCCGATTGGGTTGAAACTTAACAGATATTTTGAAAGTGATGTACCAAAGATGAAAACGGACCACATGTGATGATGACATCATCAGGTGCCAAGTCACATGAACTTAAAGGCGCACTCTTGAAAGCACTGTATCTGCTGAAGTAAGTGTCCCACTGGGTTGAAACTTTGCCGATAACTAGAAAGGGAAGCGATATAGACGAAAATTGCCCTCATATGATGATGACGTCATCAGGTGCCAAGTCAGGTGTCATTAAAGGTGCACTCTTAAAAGCACTCTATCTCCTAAAGTTCGTGTCCCATCGCATTGAATCTTTGCAGATAACTAGAAAGGGAAGAGATTTAAAGTAAAATTGCTCTCATATGATGATGGCGTTATGGAGTGACAAGTCACATGACATTAAATGAGCACTCTTAAAAGCGCTATATCTCCTTAAATACATGTCCCATCGGGTCAAAACTTTGCAGATACCTGGAAAGGGAAGGGTTATAGATGAAAATTGCCTTCATGTGATGATGACCTCTCCAAGTAGCAACTAACATGATATAAGAGGTGCAGTGTTTAAAGCTTCACATCTCCTGGAGTCCATGTGCAATTGAACTTTCCAGATAGCTGGACGAAAATAATGTGCCATTTAACGTCCATTCTAAGCCCTATTCCCTTTTTCATAAGAAACATTCAAAATGCAGAAAAGCCTTAAATGTTCNGTCAACATAAACTGTTCCTTCATGTATGGCACGTTGTCGTCAACATAAACTGTTCCTTCATGTATGGCACGTTGTCATCAACATAAACTGTACCTTCATGTATGGCACGTTGTCATCAACATAAACTGTACCTGAAGACCTCAAAGGTATTTTGATCAAAATTTCATGACAAAAAAACCAGTAACCAATACTAATGTCTCTGTACTCGCTCCTTCTGTCTCGAAGGTATTTTGAGATGATCTTCTTTGACAAATATTCAGGTCTATAAGGATTGTTGTACAACCACCATAGACAAACCTTACATGAGACACACCCTGGGATCTCCCATCAGTGGACTCAGCTTCTGCCCTTATGAAGATGTCTTAGGAGTTACGCATTCCAAGGGATATGCAAGCCTACTTATTCCAGGTAGGAGGAAGTGAACGGAAGTCCCGTTGGTAGAGGATATACGTTTACGTTTTTCAATGTACACATTTTTCAACATCAAGACTAGCCCCTTTTTTCAATCTGACTCAATACATATTAGGTATACACTCGGTCCTCCTCGGGGTAGACAGGGTCCAAAAGAAATCGTCATCATGGTGTCACCACGTGTCACGTTTCGTGGCATTTAAGGTGCAAATTTCAGAGGCCTATATTTCCTGAAGTACATGCCCGATTGGGTTGAAACTTTGCAGATATTTTGAAAGTGATGTACCAAAGATGAAAACGGACCACTTGTGATGATGACATCATCAGGTGCCAAGTCACGTGAACTTAAAGGCGCACTCTTGAAAGCACTCTGTCTGCTGAAGTACGTGTCCCATTGGGCTGAAACTTTGCCGATAACTAGAAAGGGAAGCGATATAGACGAAAATTGCCCTCATGTGATGATGACGTCATCAGGTGACAAGTCAAATGACGTTAAATGAGCACTCTTAAAAGCGCTATATCTCCTTAAATACATGTCCCATCGGGTTGAAACTTTGCAGATACCTGGAAAGGGAAGGGTTATAGATGAAAATTGCCCTCATGTGATGATGACCTCTCCAAGTAGCAAGTAACATGGTATAAGAGGTGCAGTGTTTAAAGCTTCACATCTCCTGGAGTCCATGTGCAATTGAACTTTCCAGATAGCTGGACGAAAATAACGTGCCATTTAATGTCCATTCTAAGCCCTATTCCCTTTTTCATAAGAAACATTCAAAATGCAGAAAAGCCTTAAATGTTCTCTTCTCGAAAGGGCATAAACTTCTGGTTTAGTTTGTACTTGGTTCATTTTTATTTCCTTTTTTCACAGGTGCTGGGGAGCCCAACTTTGATGCATTGGAGGCCAACCCTTACCAGTCAAAAACGCAGCGAAGGGAGTTTGAAGTCAAGGCTCTATTGGAAAAGGTAAACACGAGGTTGTTAAACCTCCCCCCCCAAAAAAAGTGGATCTGAAGATGGTATGGGCACCCACTTGTGAACTCACTTACTTTGCATTTCGTTACTCAAACCTTATTTACCTAAAACCATGAAATTACTCAAATTTCAAATGATACATTCAAGACTTTATGAGTCAGTTTCTGTCACTGTACACAAAGCTCTCAGAAAACTAGTCAATAGTGAAAAAAGTACCATCAGGTTGTTTCAAGTTGAAGATTTAGAAAATAAATATCTGAGGTGCTATTGATGAAAGGAATGTCACATCACAAATTTCATTTTGTAACAATTCCACTGTGGTTGCTTTATTGGTTTATTTTGTATTCATGAGCAGCCAATTTTAATTCCTATCCGTTGATGTTTCGCTTTCAGATTCCACCAGAGTTGATAACTCTTGATCCTCATACCATTGGCTACATTGACTCAGCATCCATGGAACAGAGAGACAAAGAAAGACAAGAACTCTATGTGAGCAAACTCTCTTGACATCCTCCAAATAGTTTATTTCTTCACCCTAGAGGAGCTAGGGGTTTCTGGGACCGTCTCACAGCCAGGAGGGGGGATTTTGCCCACTCCTCCAAGCTAGGATATCCCATGCCTGGTCATTTTTCTACTTAATATGCATATAAAGACACACATTATCAGAACAAATTGTGAAGTTTCAGTTCAATCCGACTGATAGTTTTTGTTGTTAGTCATTGCATTGTCGCTGCATGGAGCACATCAGTGGAAAAAGTATTTTCATTTTTGAAAGACGTGTCTCAGAAAAATGGGCATGTCGCAAGAGAGTATTTCAAATGTTTGCAACATTAATGTCAAAATGACTGTTAAGATATTACTGAAAAAATTGAAGGCTTAGCATGCGAAGAAATGCGACAATATTAAACAAATCAAAGGGGGTCCCTCCTTCCTTTTAGGGTTAAATCTGAAACAGTGACTTGAGAGGTGAATTTGCTGGCTCTAAGTATACTAACCTTCTTTTAACCCCAAAGTTATTCTTAGCACCGTATCCTTTCCTGTTCTAATAAAGGCTATTTACCCGAGTTGACCTGTAAATGATGCAAACACAGATCTCCAATTTTATCACCCACCAGATTTATCATTTCATTTATCAAAATATAAAGCAAATTCCCAGAGATTATGTTTGAGCCCATGGGGTTCCAGTGAGTCTTTTATTTGAGGCATTTATTTTGTAGGTTGTCTAATTTGACCTGTCTTCTCAAGTGTTGTTATGTTCTGTCAGTTAATTTTTCCCTTCAAAGTGTAGACCTTGACTTCTTGTCAAAACCTCAGCATTATCTATTACTCATTTGTCACCCATTCAGCAAATATTGGTTTAAGAAAACCCCACACGTCAAAGAACTGATTATAGTAACCTTCTCCAATCATTGTAACAGCCAATATCCCTCATGACTTTAACACTCCCATCATTAAAAAGAAAACAAGGAACATGCTGACCAAACTTTGGTTTAGCGTGTTCTTGCTGACCGTGTATAGATCCAACATTGGAAGGGGGTCTGGGGGTTTGAGGCCCAACAAGATTTATTCAGGATTGTGGCCATAGAACGCAGACAAATGTTAACTTTCAAACAAATTAGCTGGAAGAAGTTTTCCTCTCACATGTTTGTCTGAAATCTCCTTCAATATTGTGCGAGCACTGAACATGGAAGTTGAATGACCTCTGTGGAAAAACACCTGAGTGTTTTAAGAGTGGTTTTCGAATTTTCACATTTTCAGAGTAGTACTAAGAGGTTAGTTTTTGAAGTATTTTACCATGCTTCTTTGCACTTGTTACAGGGGATGAAGCCACCACTCAAATTTGAGCCTCGCTTTAAGAAGAAGGGGCGGAGCACTGCCTCCAAGAGGGAACAGAGGAAACAGGGTCACAAAGAGGAAGAGAAAAGGGTAAGTTGTCACTGAGAGGTGGAGGAAACGGTGAGGCAAAAGAGTTTGTTTGTTTGTTGGTGTGTTGGGGGTGTTGGGTTGTTTGTTTGTTTGTTGGGGGTGTTGGGGTGTTTGTTTGTTGGGGTGTTGGGGTGTTTGTTTGTTTGTTTGTTTACTTGGAGGTTGACAGTTAGGATTAGACTGGTTAAGATAACTGATTTTGAAGTTGATGGTCTGGTTTTGTAGAGAGTTGGGAATGAGGTTGAGGCCGAGGTTGTGCCTGTGGGTTAGAGTGAGGCTTAGGATGAATGCCAGATTAACCACTTCGCACCGGTGGCATTTATCAATGTTGATGATGCTGGGACGGTATAATTATCATTTTTTTCTGTTTCCAAATTCTTTAAAAATTCATACCTTCTTTTACTGGACACTTACACCCACACGAAGGACTGTCTGGGTTTCTACTCTAATCTGACAGACAACATCTATTGACACTGGAGTATTTCAGCCAGGCCTGCCGCCTTGTAAAAAAGAGCCAAGATTTTGCGGTGTTACGTAATTTTCTTTTGTTCACGAAACTGGCACAGTGCGCTGCTGACTTCTTTTCAATACGGGCCAGATTAGCGTGCAGTGGTACTGTGTGGCTCATCGCTGCAGTGGTGGAGCACTTGGTATAAAGTTGAATGCGAGGTTAGGCTGTGATAAGAACAAATCGGGCAATGTTCAAACAGATGCAACTGGAAATGACATGAAGGCCACTGCTAGTGGCAGCAGCCACTTTGCCAGCCGTTATATTACTCCTGGCTGCAGACTCGGCTTAAGATGGAGGGTAGAGCTAAGGTTGAGTCTGACCTTGAGATGGATTGTTCTCTTGATAGAAGGTTGGAGACAAGCCAAGAGTGTGGTTGATTGTAGGCTTAGACTCTCTGGCCAACGTGAAGGCTGAGGTTTAGGGTGACCGTAATGCTTGTGTAACAGGGAAAAATGGCACACGATGGGGAACTTACAAAACAGCAAAAACTCTAACTAAACCGAGGATCTTTGAGGGAAGGGTCGCTGGAAACTGAATTAATAAGGACTCAGACACCAATATTATTTTGACTTCAACAAAAAGGACACAAAAGAATTTATTAATGAAAAAGTACTAAAAGATGCAAAAACCCCAAGGACTTAAGTAATAATAAGAGAACTTTGAAAGGTCTAAAAAAGACTAAAACTTTAAAAGGACTTAACCTAAGATTTAAAAGGACTAAAAACCAAAACCAACACAGTGTGTATAAGTGGCCTTTCAAGTACACTCCAACAAGAAGTCTGTAAACCAAGATAAGAAAATAATAAATAAGAAACAGGGTCTGCTAAATATTCATGACACAATAAACAAGTTCTCTCATACAAAGAAAGTGGAAGGTGCTCATCTCCAGGCAAGAGTGAACACATTATGCAACAAGTCCAGCATGTCCATCGAGACTAAGTGAGTGCAGAGGGAAAATTCAGAATAAAACTATAAATCACATGTGTGGTCTTGACTCACTAAACTCTACGCCTGTCATCTAAAATGTACAAAAGACAATGAGAGAATCTAGAAAGCAAATGAATAACTAGTTTGACAGAAAAGAATACAGCATGGTCCTGTACTTGACTCAAGTTGAATTCAACCAGCTGAAATACTTTCTCAAAAACATTCAAATAGATTGAAAGTCCCAACAAAAATCTTGTTTACCTCATTAAATAAGTTGAATAAGAATGACTGTCATCAAAATTAAAAGCGGTAATGAATCTGTCATGATAAATAAATTGCACAATTAGAAGAATTCCAAAGCTTCAAAACTAGAACTTCTTCAAAAGACTAACCTTGTCCAGAATCAAAGTTTACATTGTAAACTAAACAAACTTAAAAACTACATAGAATTAAACTGTACTAAAGCTACTCACAATACATGAAAGAAAACAATTATTATAGAAATGAAGACTCACCAATGACTTGAGCAGACAAAACACAAGCATCGCGCACCACTCTAGTTAAGAGGANTCGTTATACTACTCCTGGCTGCAGACTCGGCTTAAGATGGAGGGTAGAGCTAAGGTTGAGTCTGACCTTGAGATGGATTGTTCTCTTGATAGAAGGTTGGAGACAAGCCAAGAGTGTGGTTGATTGTAGGCTTAGACACTCTGGCCAACGTGAAGGCTGAGGTTTAGGGTGACCGTAATGCTTGTGTAACAGGGAAAAATGGCACACGATGGGGAACTTACAAAACAGCAAAAACTCTAACTAAACCGAGGATCTTTGAGGGAAGGGTCGCTGGAAACTGAATTAATAAGGACTCAGACACCAATATTATTTTGACTTCAACAAAAAGGACACAAAAGAATTTATTAATGAAAAAGTGCTAAAAGATGCAAAAACCCCAAGGACTTAAGTAATAATAAGAGAACTTTGAAAGGTCTAAAAAAGACTAAAACTTTAAAAGGACTTAAACTAAGATTTAAAAGGACTAAAACCAACGCAGTGTGTATAAGTGGCCTTTCAAGTACACTCCAACAAGAAGTCTGTAAACCAAGATAAGAAAATAATAAATAAGAAACAGGGTCTGCTAAATATTCATGACACAATAAACAAGTTCTCTCATACAAAGAAAGTGGAAGGTGCTCATCCCCAGGCAAGAGTGAACACATTATGCAACAAGTCCAGCATGTCCATCGAGACTAAGTGAGTGCAGAGGGAAAATTCAGAATAAAACTATAAATCACATGTGTGGTCTTGACTCACTAAACTCTACGCCTCTCTTATAAAATGTACAAAAGACATTGAGAGAATCTAGAAAGCAAATGAATAACCAGTTTGACAGAAAAGAATACAGCATGGTCCTGTACTTGACTCAAGTTGAATTGAACCAGCTGAAATACTTTCTCAAAAACACTCAAATAGATTGAAAGTCTCAACAAAAATCTTGTTTACCTCATTAAAACGTTAAATAAGAAGGACTATTGACTATTGACTATACATGATAAATAATTGAATGACTATTGACTATACATGATAAATAAATTGCGCAAATAGAAGAATTCCATAGCTTCAAAACTAGAACTTCTTCAAAAGACTGACCTTGTCCAGAATCAAAGTTTACGCTGTAAACTAAACAAACTTGAAAATTACATTGAATTAAACTGTACTAAAACTACTCACAGTACATGTACATGAAAGAAAACAATTATTGTAGAAATAAAGACTCACCAATGACTTGAGCAGACAAAACACAAGCAGGGTGCACCACTCTAGTTAAGAGGGTGAAAGATGAACACAGGTACAGGGACATGTACACACTTCACTGCTGGTCTGCTGTACTGGACTGCCTTGACCAGGAGGCAACTTTATAGGGGACCTTGGGCTATAGTAAACAAACAGGGGGACACACTACCAAGACAGGGGAGGGGGATATCCAACTGAGACTGAAATAAATGGGGTTTTCCTCACTAAGGGGCACTACTCCTATCTTCTAAACAATAAAGAATATATAAAATTACAACTGAAAATTGGCCCTTCCACACTTGGAGAGGTCAAAAACTGAGGAAGTGAGCACTGAGGACGATTGTCTGCTTATTTGACAGGAGAAACTTCGACAGGAAAGTTACAAGAAGCAAGATGAAGAGAAGAAACGGAAGGAGGAGAAGGAAGCCAAGAAATCATTGGGATATCTGACTGCCTTGGATCGATTCAAGAATTGATAGAAACAATCACTCTCTTTCAAATCACAGCTGGATATCTCTCCAACATATCCGAAAATTCCAAAATGATTACCCCTTCAGATATTGTTATCAAACCACCCTCCCTGCCACATTTTTAAAAAATTTAACCCAAATTGATGTTGCTTCAGCTAGGAGACTTTGAATCGTTTCATTAAATGTATGACACAATCCATCTTAAAACTCAAGTTATTTTTAAGTGTGACCTTTCGCTTAAAAACAATCTGTTTGGGGACAAAACTGTAATAGGCTGGATTTGTTTGTGTTTGAAATGTTATAATTCAATTTGGCAGAATATGTGACTGAAGTGCATATCTTCTGCGCATCTTCATTTTCTCAGTTATTTATCATTTGTTTTGGTTTTTTTCTTTTAGTTTGTTTTATTTGTAGTTTATGCTCGTCTTTAGTATTACTATTACACCATAGAGGAAGGACACAGAAGGAGTTGCAACTCTGGCACTCCAGAGTGTTCAATGATGGACGCCGGAGAGTCAGACAAATAATAGAAAGCATTCCAAAAATGCCTGATTACTGCCTGCATCTTAGCCGGACAAGTGGGGCCAGTAATATCCTAGCAATACTTGTAGTCATTTGCTTGCAATTAAGTACAAATTATTGCTGTGACCAGGAAATACAGTTAGAAAAAACCCTCATATCAGATCTACATTTTCCATTGTAAATACACTTTTTAAATTTTGATACACTATTCCATTATCCATGCAAAGCTTGTAATTGTAATACGCTTTTGTACAAATGCCATAATAAAACTGATTCAAACAAGACACAAAATCTTGTCAACAACTGGGCTATTTATTCCCAAACTAACTCCAGAAGAAA
>NW_019091381.1:1347987-1362278 GCF_001949145.1 Acanthaster planci | reverse complement strand
AAACTCCTTCAGTGTCCTTCCTCTATGAAATAAGAAAACACCTGCTGGCTTTTTCTGTCTCTTTGAAATGTCTAAAAATTATTCTAATGCAAATCTGCTCTTTGAATATAGAATTCATAAACAATACCTTTATATCCCCTATTTAGGAGGTAGGCGGGTTTTTGTAAAATAGCTCTCTTCACCGGAACAGTTAACTTTTATCAGGCCAGGCCTTTTCAGGTTTGCAATAAATTATTCTCTTAAATAAATTCTGTGATATCTGGGTGTAACTTTTTGGGTTCATAATTTGAATTTGTGAATTCTTCTTGAATTAAAAAAAAAAGTGTCCTTTTATTTTGAATCCTAGGTGCATGGAACTAATGGTCACACATCTTGAATTTGATTCTGTTGATAGGAGTTGATTTATAAATTGAAGATTTTTAAGAAAGTTTATTGAGCCTGTTTCATTAGCCTTTTAGAACCACACCTCTTCACAAAAGAGATATTTCCCACTTGGTGTACCCGCAAACCTTTTTTTTTTGGTCTAACACTCCCACCATGCAAAGCTTCAAATCTTACTTTTATGATCAAATCGCAAAACCTTCCTCTAAAGTTCGCTTTACATGGGGACATTGGCAGCTGAGCCAGTTAAAAAATTTTCCTTTGTTCCTGGGTGTGTTGTTTACACCAGTGGACCTAACTGCCTCCGATGTTTGGTGACATCAAAAGACTCGATTCTAGCGGTTATCGGTTTATTTGCAATTCAGCCTGCGTAGCCTGAAAGTCGACCGTTGCCAGTGTGGTCCATTGTGTGTCCATGGAGCTGATGTGAAGTCTGGCGATAAAACCATTACAAATATTGAGCCAAACAGACGCCCCCACTTGTCCGTCCACTTAACTTAAGTTGTGGGGTGCTAGAAACCGTCATCCATTCAAATCCATTGTTTTGAGCTTGTCCCATGCAAATATAAGCTGTTTGGAATTGATAGTTCCAAAGTTATGCCCGCTTCTTGGTAAAGTACGACTTTCTGCTGCAAGAACAAGTTATTTTTTGCTATGATACTGTAGGAGAACAAGAAACCGTTTATCACCACTGATGATGTGACAGGTGCTTTGCACTTGCCCATGCGGAACACGTCACATGTGCAGCGCGGAGAGCGGGATGAACAAAAATACCTCCACAGCTCGTAAGACAAGACGAGGTGAGTTTCACTGGAATTGGATAATGTAACAGAATAAGATATGGCTGCTTCTGTTGCTGTCCACTGTAACCTCAAAGCCACCTGAGGAGGTTGTCGAAGGATTTCCCAAAGCTTTTGTGGCATCGCTGAAAGTTTTGTTCGAAATTTTGGACGAAGATGGAGACGGTTTGGTTCACATTTCGGAGATCGAGAGACGCTGGGCTTCTGAAAGGGGAACAACGAGCTTACCGTTCGGTGTGATGAACGGCCTGCGAAAAGCAACTCCAAAGAACGGTAAACTCAGCTTTGAACGGTTCTGTGGTGGGCTTAAAATGTCCCTTAATTCTGACCGGGGTGTTGGTAGAGGCAGGGAAGATAAGCAGCCAAATACAGCGACAGTGAGACCGAATAATGTCGTTCGTCCAATGACCGTGCGGAGCCGGAGCGCGCCGCAGCTGCCCCGGGCGCCGAACGCTCGCCCACGGTCGCTCTCCAGCAACACGGACCCTTCCTCGGGCTGGGAATACGCCGTACTGAAGGCTCGGCACAACGAGGACAAGATTTCCAGCGGTAAATATAGCGTCAGAGAAGATGTGAAACTCAAAAGGAGGTCTGCACCTGGGGATATAAACG
The DNA here is from genome assembly GCF_001949145.1 of Acanthaster planci. The sequence continues at coordinate 1,360,485 of NW_019091381.1, read as the reverse complement.
CCAATGATCCGTTTCACCCGAGGATACAGCAAGAGGAATCAAATCACCGTCATTCAAGGAGAAGTGAAGGGGACTATGTCCGGTACCCGCCCGCTAAAGCGTCGAAGCCAGGGCAGCATGGACCGGGGAGATTGGACTCGAAGCCGGAGAGAGCTGCCGTCAGTGGACCAGTGTATGACCACCCACGTTCACCTGGTAAGCAAAGTTGGCCGTTTGGAGTCTTGCAAATGTTATAACCTTAAGTTTAAAGTTCCATGTACGGACATCACTAATTTTCTCTCATACATGTACAATGTACTTATCAATATCAGCCACTAGAATTTAGAAAGTGATAAAAGTCCTAAAAAGTAAAATTTAGCAGATAAAATATTGAAGCATCTTCTCAGCACAAATTTTTTTATCAGTCTCGTGCTAGGTCTGTGCGCAGGGTGTCAAGTGATGTCCGCTTATGGAACTCTTTTCGATTTCTGTCATGTGGTCAAACTAACGAGTTGAATATCTGCTTGGAATTTTGTATTGGAAAGCAGAAACTGTTGGAAGTGGAATACGAGGGTGTGATATTGTGTAGTTGGCTTTTATCAAGTTTGACATCTATTCCTTATTGAATTTTGTATCACTTAAGACACAACTGTTCATAATTTGATTCAGCACCAAAGATGGACATGATTTTCAGTTTTCTAAGACACCCTACAAACTTGTCCTTTGTCGACAATGTTCAGTTCAATCGGCATTTATTCTGAGCTCAAAAGCAAAAATAGAGACAATCCACTAATCCCCTGAGACCAATGCTCAGCCCCAAAATTGACTTGAAGGTGGTGTTGCTTTCCAATAGCTGTGGTTGAACTGTTGATTGTCCTGGTTAGGGTAGTGATGTCACGCCTCACTAATCAAATTAGTGGTCTTTTTCACCCCTGGTTTGTTAGTACGAACACCCATTATCATGTAGGTCCTGTGGTTGTAGCTACTTGACAGGATATTTGGGGGTTAGTTTCAGAGTCTTGGATGCAAATTGTTTCAGTTTAATTTTGAAATAAAGTTGTAGAAAGACTTGCAAGACGCGTGTACATGTACACATGCTTATTTCAGATCTCCATTTCCCTCGATGATTGGCTATAAATTTGTAAATTAACAAAAAGGCATGGTTTCCATTTAGAATTCTATTTCCTGCTGTATTCAGTTTATTAAATACACTGTTGAAAATAAGGCTCTGTATCACTTAGTTACAAAGTTCACTGGTAGGAAAACCACTCTGTTATTCTTTGAAGCACCTTTTCACCCCATTAACTTAATGTCACAATACCTGCTCAGTGTTTACTGTTTGCTTGTATTGATTCTGATAACAAAGTGGCTGGGAACTTATTTACCTGTGTACTAATTTTTGATCCTCTACCTAAATAAAAATGTCAGACAAGTGTTTAAAAATAATGTGTAACATTTAACATTGACTTACATGTAGGGCATACAATTGTAAGCATCATCAAGTGGCTTTTACTTGCGACGTTAAATTCATTTTCATTTATTAGATGTTTTGTAAAAGTTTCAATTCAAAAAAATTGCTTTTAATTTTTTTTGTAGTGGAAGCAAAGCCAGTTGAGGGCCCCATCATTTCTGAGCAGCGTCCTCCAAACCAATCACCGAAGCAGAAGACCCAAGCTAAACAGTCAAAACGCACCGATCCCAGACGCCATACAGTCTCCAATGGCATTGACTACAATCTGGTAGGTTGTAGAGATTTGGGGAGAATATAAAATCAAGTGATTTCAAATAAATATGAATTCATGCTGCACATTCCTTCAAATCAGATCTTGTTGACCCTAACAGCCAGGCGCTTTGATTCAATCAACATTGACTGTGTCAACAGTAAGTCACCCATCCGCAACATTTCAGCATTTGATCTGTGATTGCAAAAGGTTTTGAAGTCTTTCAATAGCCATTCAACATGGTTCCTGTAATGAAGAAATAGAATCCACATCAGTCCTTGGTAGAGTACCGACAAGCCAGCATGTAACATACCAACAGATCAATTCCAATTGTTCAAAATCACTGGAATCTTTACTACTGCGCAAACAATGGCTGGTTGATTTTATACCTGCTTACGTCATGCAACAGGCATCCTGCCTTGGATGTAAACATGAAGGTTGCTGTGTAAACCAGCCCACATGCACTTTAAACCATTGGTCAGTTTTTGAATAAGGAATTTCTGTAGCAAGATGTTCCATTCAAGTAGATTTTTTAGTTGGTTGAACTGCTTGTCAAACAATGTCACTGAGTTGCATCCAAGTACGTTGCATTGGAAATCAATACAAGATTATGATACATTTCTTGGGTGTGTAGAGTCAATACTGAGAAAGTTTCAGTCAAATTGAATTTATTTAGCAATCATTACACAGTTACTTTGTTACCTAGCAAAATGCAGAGAAATTCAGATATCACTTGGACAAAATTAAACCTGGTAAGCTGAATCCTTTAAGATCTTTAAAAAAAAATTATAGTCAGGTTGAACTTGGAATACTGCACATGTCCTGAGAACAAAGACCTCTTTCATCAGATTGTTGGCAGCCTGAACAGTCCAAAGAGCAAGATTTGTGTGTTGTAATCAGCAGCTAGCTTCAATCACGGAGGTAGGAGGGGTTGCACCTGTTATTACAGCTCAGTTGGATTTTAGCAGGGTGCTGTTGGATTGCTAGAAGGAAATCCACATGCAGTGTGGCAACTTTCTTGGAAATCCATTCAGCTTAAAACAAGAACCACTGTTTTGTCCATTAATTCATCTCAGCATGCATGGCATTTGGGTTTGTTTTAAAGTTAAAAATTTAAAATTGAAGGAAACGTTATTAGGTTATTGTTGCTCTCTTCCGTGGGAGAGACTTGATATTTACATTCCATGAAACTAAAAAGCAACCGCTGTGAACTTCTCGAGAGTCCCCTGACTAGTCGATTAATTTTTCACAATGAAAACCTAGCCTTGGTAAATAGGTTTGTCCAGACAGAACTGGGTCATTGCATTCAAACTTTGTACTGTGAATTTTTTTCAATACCATGGAAGTCAAAGTAATTCCCATACACACTGGCTTACCCAATTTAATAGTAATACATTGAACTTGATTTGACTTTATCTGAGAAATGTACTTGTGTGCAGATCTTGGCAATAGGGTAAACCTATTGCTTTACTCATGAAAAATTATCAGTGAAAGAATACATTTATTTTAATGACCTAATTTTCTGTTTCAGTAATCTTGTGTTAAATGGAATACTCTTGGTTTATTTTTGGTGCCCTCTGACAGTAAAGCTGAACTCGTACCAATCCCCAAATTATGTAAACAAAACAATAAATGAATTTAAAAATTGCTTCTTTCCCAACATTTTGTTTAGGAAGTGCCTAATTTTACCAGACATGTACATCTATAAATAGGACCTACATGTAGAGTATTGATATGTGTACTAAAAAAATATGGTTGGAATTTTTTTTTTTTACTTTTCATCTTTCAAATGTTGAAGACGGGATAAAATTCCGTTGACTATTCTCATGGCATTCCAACAAGACTTTCTTTAATCATTTTGTCTGATGGAGGGGATTATGATCTAACTACCAGCCACAATAGTTGAATTGATTGGCTGTCGTCCTGTTGATTGTCTGCTCATTCACAATGCCTCCATCACAAGGACACAGGAAGTAAGACATTGAAAGAAGATACCATGGGACCCAGGATAGAAAAGAAATGGGTGACATGCAGTACTGACATGTTGGTGCATGTCCTTACATGTTTGGGAAGTACTGTTTGTTGGACAGAAAATAGTGTTGTAGTACTGTCTGTTTTTAGTGTGTTGATAGTACATAAGGTCAATGTACTTTGTATATGATTAGTTCAAAGGGTCCCCGGTTTCAATTTTAAGCCTTTATTCACCGAAGTATATTTAGGATGACTGCCACACCCCTACTGAAGACATCTTCAAAACAAAAATTCCCGTTTACAAATCTGGAAAATGTTGATTCCCAACATGTTAACCAGAATGGAGGTTTTAAACTTTTAAACCCACTCAAATGTAGTACCTGTTTGTTTTTTATTAAGTTTGTGAAGTTCCTCATATTTTACATGTGGTTAGCAGCAGAGTCTAGAAAATCCTGCCAGTTTGTGTATCCAAAACCTGCATGGTTTGTGAAGCCCTGGACTGGCGCTACTTACGGGTGATTCATTGCCCATGTATGGTTTAAACATTTCCTCATGGGCATACAAGCCCAGGTTTTTTATGTCTTCCAGTTTTCCTGAAAGACCAGATTTAATGGTAAGTTCAGTTCCACCTTAGCAGCAGTTGTTTAACTCAGTTGAACCTTTGTGGTTAAATTTATAGCACAAGTGTGGTGATTCTCATGACAAGCAGCAGGGGTGGACAGTTCAGATTACCAGTTCCTGGCCAGAGAACTGCCAGCCAGTCAAAAGGGGAATCGATAATGTTGGATATTGTTTCCCTATTAATCTTTAATGAGGTCAAACAATGGTGCCACAGTGGGACCCCCTTTGGTCTCTTTGTGTCCCCTAGTGGGTGGTGTCTGGGGGACATGTGTGAGATGTGACACAAGGTGATAAATGGAGAAATAACTGGGGAGTGGGGCAAGGTAATGCACTGGGAATGACCAACTGCAAAGAATTGTGAATTCGCTCTTTGATATTTAATATGAATAATGTCTGCTTGTGAATTCAATGTGTCATTGCATGTATGTAATAATGCAGTTGTACATGTTTAATGCTTCTTTTAAATTCCTAGTTATAAAGTAAAGATTTTACAGTTGACTTCAATTCAAGCTTAAAGTTATACTCTGGCCTGCTGCTGTGAACCAAACTCTACCAACAACTAATTTGTGACTTGATCTCCACCCTTGCCATGCAATTGTGTGGATGTTATTGCCACAAAGGTGCAAAGTTTAATGGGGGTCGCACAAAAAGCCACATTTTTGTGGTCAAACCATCTTAAGTCCAGCTTTTGAGGGACACTCAACTTGGCAAAAGAATTTTGACGAGGCAGAAATTTGACGCCTGAAACTGTTGACATTGCAAGTTACAGAGTTAATCTGTAATTCTTTTTTTTCCCCCTTAGAGGCTAAGTAATCGGCAAAACACTTTGAAAGTAGGTCTGGAATCTGATCTCGTTGAATGCTACTCTCTAATTCTTAAGTTTTATTAGCTCAAGTATTGACATTCTTCTCTGGTTTTGAACTTTCTCTTGGTTGCTGGAATGTATTTAGTAATTCTCAGCATGACCATATAAAGGCTCTCAGACTTGTGGGTTGTGAGGCAAGGGGGGAATGGTTTCGGTATTAGTCATGCTTGGGCTTGGAAAGATTTAGACATCCACACTCAAAATGTATATAAACTGAGATGCAAAGTACTCACATTCTGAGGAGATTGATTTCTCTATCATGCCAGGGAAACCATTTTGACCAGTATGACCCGTCTTGACTTGTTCTGAATCAACTATTTCCCAGTCCATCCCTTTGGAGGCTTTTGTGGAGTGTTTATAGCAGACTAATAATGTTCAGCGTGCTGATTGTTTTCTATACGTACGTTCGTATTTTGACATGCAGTTACAACCTGAAAGGTTTTAAGTTAGCTAACCTTTACAAAACATGTCCAACTAATTTAGCATTGCACTGATTCAGCTGCCAGTCAGTGTAGGCCCCTATCCAGTATAGAAAATGTCATTTGGCTGATACATGTTGTTGCCACCAGAGGATTCATTACAGTGATGAGATCTGGTGGCCTACTTGTAAATGATATGGTAACACTCAATATTATAAAACTCCTTATGAAATTCATCACTGAAACTGCACATGAACACACAACACAGATGGATTGTTCAATTGCTAATGATCCTTGTCATTATTTTTTTTTGGGTGGACCCATCTGGAATGGCATATGTCATCATCCTTCAAAATAAAAGTATGTTCCAGTTCCTGGTCATCGGGAGGCCGTTGTCATTTGAAAACCTGGAAAGATGTCCTTCAAAATCAGAGTGTAATGTGAAGTCCTAAAATATGGTCACAGGTATTCTGTAGTATTCTGTTACCAGTCAAAAAGAAAGTCTTCAATAACTTGTCGACACTCAGTGAATAAAATAAGATGATCATGTTAAAAGAGTTCTGTTACATCTTTCCATTTTATCAAATGATATGGTACATTTAAATTGTTTTTCTTCAACTGTGTGTGCAGTTTGATATGTAATAGTGTAGCTTAGCAAATTCTTGAATTGATCTTGAATAATCCTGGTGGGGTGTGTCCTGTGAATGTCTCTTTTACAGTTTTTCAGTCTTGTTCTTTTTCTGTTTAATTGCCCTCCCTGCTGCAATTTTCTCTTTTATCAATAGAGAAATCACCACCTCTCAATTCGGGCCATTGGCCGCTTACCGGTAAGCGACTTTGAATATTGACAGCTAGTGCACAGTCGCTAAGCGGTTACATGTAGCAGTGATAGCTTTACTGACTAAGAATACGGGCTGTTCACAATAGTGCGCCACCAAGAGTTTGCAATGCGTTGGCCAATCATAACGCACATAATTTGTCGACCCTTTCCAAACGCGCATTTGGTTGACAAATTTCGAGCAGTGTGAATGGCCAATGCGTTGTAAACTCTTGGTGGCGCACTATTGTGAAACAGCTGTATTGAGTACGCATATACCTGTGCCTGTGGATCAGTTGCTGCTGTTTTTTGTTGTCATCTTGTTGCTTACCGCTTTGTAGCCATGCCCCCAGACCAGTCATTTGAGCGCTTTATACATGTATAAGCATAAATTTAACCCATCCACGTTAAATGAGTCCCAAGACACCACGGCATCTTACTAAAAACTTGTAAAATGGAAATCAGTAGGAATTCTCTTATTTTTCATCCACAAACGTCCATTTTTCATCGGCATGCCAAACTAAGTGATATATCAAAACAGGGAGATCTGGTTGCTCCTTCTAATGTAAACTAAAGCAGAATAACTGAGGAGCTTAAAGACTCACTTTGTGGGATCCAGTCACAAATGTTTTGTTTGGTCACATGGTACTTTATAGGCTAGGAGGGTGAGGTGAATGTTTTCATTGTTCAGTAAAGTGTAAGGTTCCGGTCTTACATGTAGTTACTCACCTTAATAAACATGAGGGTTGTTTTGGGAAATTTTTGAGACTTATTGACAACCAATTATTTTGTTGATGTCCAGTTCACAGGCTGGAATATTTGCTACTAGAATATGGCGTGGACATATTGAAATTTTCACACAGTTTTCTCCTGTTTTGCATTTCTAACAAAGGGACCGTTTCTTTCCATTTGGTGAACATTCTACACAAATCCATCCAGAGGCGCAAAAAATGATAGCAATAGTTGTTCGCATGTCACTTCAAGAATACAAATGTCATTCTCTGATTGGCTTATCACATAAAGGCTGCAGTTAATTTTGATATGAAGTTATGAATCATACCGAAGAGCGTTCATCGGTATATTGGGAGTGGATTCCACATGCGTGGATGACTAGGTGCTTAATAACAAGATAAGCACCAATGCATGACGGAATTAAAAATAAGTAATTGCAGAAACAGACATTGGACATAGTCCTCATCATGTGTTATAAAGAATATCAATATTAAAGGCCAAGGATCCCATCAATAAGCAAACATGTTGAACATAATTATGCTCTCAATAAAACACGTCATAGTTTCGCACACTTAATGTTGGGATTCTCCATTATTGAACACACAAAGTTTAAAGGCTATAATATAATCAATTCTGTACACATAATACGACATGTAAATTTTGAAATTCACTAAAACAAAACTGTTTCTTTAATAGCAAAGGCATTTGTATCTGTAATTGTTATAGAATTTGTTATTTATAATTTTGAAATTATACCATCTGAAGACCTTTTCCCTCTCATAAAAAATGAATCGAAATCAGCGAAGGTTTTTCATTTTCTTGTCTGGGTTTTTGTTAGTACTTGAGGACTACTTAAAAAAACAGAGTTAAGGTCATCCGTAATTATGCAAACATCTGGTCTTAAAATGCAATTAAAAAGGGATTGTTTTAAGGTCAAATGGACAGATGGGGGTCGGTCACAACTCCACATGTTAAAAATAATGAGATTTTTGAAGTCTCAAAAAAGTCCAGTTAGGTGATAGCATGGGGTAAGTGCAGTGTTGAAAGCATTTAACGAAAACCATATTTGTTTCAGGTTTGTTAACATACTTGTAGTCAGCTTACAGTTCAACCTCAAAAAAAAAACCAGACATGTACCTTTTACTTCATCATAATCATTCAAGAAATATATCATTGAATTTAAGTAAGGCATTTCCAGTTGTATTGTTTTTCTGTATCAGTTTTTGCCAGTGTTCTTCCTTTCCATAATGTGTTATTTCTCATTCTTGCTTTTATTCTTCTGCTAAATTTCTTTTACTCTTAGTGTTGAATGCATGTTATGGACCTTTCCCATTAAATATGCAAATAAGGCAGGTGCATGCGCATTACTGCCACTGGTTGGCAAAGTTGCTTAAATCTATGACGCAACAATACAAATCTCCATGTATGTGCAACTGTTAGTGTGAGCACATACATGTACATGCCATTTCTGTACTAGTATCAATGTACATGTAGTTTGACATGAGTGCCAAACTTAAAGACAAGGAATTGTTACTTTCCAACCTCAGGATACTGAAAACTTGGCTTAGTTTCGAGAAAAGCATGCTGAAGTATCGGACAAAGGCTGTTATACAGTTTTGTTTGACTTTCAACGCGCTGCGTTATGGTTAGAGCAGCGCTCCTACAATGCCGACAGCGTTGATGGCTGCACTTGCCAACCAGCTGTAGTAGCACACATGCGCCCGTCTAATTTGCATATATCATGCGAAAGGTCCATTGGTAATGCTGTGGAAAAAAAATCAACTTTTAATTATAACATGAAAAGCCTATTCTAGATTGACATTCATATTTTGAAATTCATGATCACCAGGCCAGCATCAACACCCTGTGTAGAATCTGTACACGTGTCCTGATGACAGTGACTTCCATTGGACAGTTAACAAACCTGGGATTTCTGTTCCAGAAATCTTTTCTCAGAGTATAGAAAATAATTTTTCTCATGGATTGCAGTGGGTTCATTCTAACCACACCATGTTTGGTTGTCGGGGTAGAATTTCTTCTTCCTACCATGAACTACATGCACTTCCAACGATTACATAATGGTATCTTAAAATGGTCTGATGTTTCATATGATTAGTCTCTTACTCCAGATGCCTTTTTTTTATTGCAGTTGAAACGAATGAAACAGCTAGAGCAGGAGCGAGATGTGTTACTACAGGGCTTGGAGGTGGCTGAGAGATCCAGAGACTGGTACCAGAGACAACTAGCATATGCCAGGCAGAGACACCCAGGATACTCAGGGAACTCACAGTTTACTCATGGCGAGGTAAGGTTTAAGTTGGTCTTGTGTCCAGAAGACAAGGTATCATGCTCAAGTACCTCACTCCTACATTCGGATAGCAGTATCAAACCATTGGAACTTGGCATGAGACTCATCATGATATATCTTTGAGAAAAAAGAAACTTCTTTTAAAATGTTGTCTTCCCCTTGTTACTTTATCACTGAAAAATCAACCATTGCGGTTGAGTAAATTCAATAATTTAATCCAACTTTTAGCTAACAGTGTGAGACTTTAGAAATTTTAAACCTCAATTTACATGTTGATCTTTGAGAAAACTCAGGGTTGTTTTCATAAAACTTCCATTCGGCTTTTCTGAAGCCAAAACCTTGATAACCCACTGATTCCTTTGCCCACTCAAAAGTTACTGAAAAATGTTTCCTGACTAACACGGAAGAGTGTTAATTTTGTTTCTCAGGACTCCCCTGCTTCAGGCCAGCAGGACAGACGAGCCTATCGCATGTCAAGAATCCTGGAGATCAACAGACAACTCACCCATCTCATGGAAAATCCAGAGAAGGTGAGTGCTGGGAGGGGGTGAGAAACTTGAGCTTTGTCATGTTGCAAGAAACTCCAAGATGTAGCACAGGTTAGCAGGACTTGTTTTGGGAACAGTGTGGTTTGAAACTGTTAGTTCAACTGTCCCAGATCCCTCAAAATCCAGTGTTAGGTTTTGAAGGAATTTGTCTGGAAGAGGAAGGAAGAGTCTGTTGTCCATTATTTCTAATGGGCTCTGTGGCCCTTGCAAGTTTAAGCACAGTTTGATTACAGTAGAATGACGAGAGCATGGTTTCAATGCAGAGCGGTGGACAGAATTTCAGGGTGGACTGTGTGTGGCCCTTTTATCACACCCCCTTTTCATACCATCTGTTGAATACATCAGTGCATGCCAGCGTTGCCCCAATTTTGGATGGATCTCAACCGTCCCTTGGAAATGCACTCAGACAAATTGGGGCCAAGGGTGCGGTGACGTGTCGAAGCAAATTCTCTCTTCAAAGGGATCTTTGCTTATTTAAAGTTGATAAAGGGTAAGAAAGTTCAAACATTTGTACTGTTTCTTTAGAGTGGCTACAGTGTCCATGATTATCAAAAATAACCTTACTTATTGTTTCTGTTTATCTTGTCATAAATTTGGGACCTAGGTGTGAACTCGCATGAGTAAACTTTGACAAGTTACAGTGATTTCTTGTTTCTTATTGAATGAGTTAAGTTATCTTTCTGCACAGATAAAATGAGACAGAAAAATTTAACTTTGAAGGCACTATGAAGGAGAATGACTTGAACCATGAACAAAAATTAAAACATTAGAGAATTGAACAAGGTCATACCTTTTCTGAAACTTTTTGGTTATTACTACTTTGTTGAGGTTATGAAGAAAATCCATGAATTTTTAATGTGATAGATTTCAAAGGAATTACATGATAAACACTAATAATTTAAAAGATTGTATCCACATTTCTGTGTAAGGGGTTAAACCTGATATTTTTAAATATGTTCATATTGGTTGGACGGAATGCAGAGTATTGTGAAAGAGGAGGTATCTAGTGTGAAACTGGGACGTGACGACCCTATTCAGCTGTAACTTGATGAACGATTTGCAGTCTTTTAGATGGCTTGTTGTTTACCTTTGCTTAAAACTCTGATCTGCTGAGAGCTGTTGCTCTGTGTTCAGAAGGAACATTTTCTAGTTTCATTGTTATTTAGAGTTGGCCACTTGTTAAAGCGTTGAAGTGTTGGAAGAAGAGTGATAACACTGGTGATTGTCCCGGAGATGATCTCTGAGCAAATTTGGAATTATATGATCCTCGATGCAACCCTGGATGGTCAGTAATATGTTAACTGATATGGGGATACACGTATTTTAATAAGGGACCCAAAAGAAATAAATAAATCAAGATCAGGAGGCCTGTTTCGTCCCTTAGTCATTTCCGGGAGTTCTCTTACCGGAGGACACACGTCCTCCACCCTGAAAGGGACTATACAGCTCCTTCCCCAAGGGACGCTGCTACCTGGCACTGCCTGCAAGCTTCTAAGCTTACATTAATGTGTTACCAGGATTATTTCTAACATACATGTAGTCAACAGTTTTTCTCTTTGGATTCTCTTGAGACTCTAAGAATCATAATTTCCCCCATCTGAGAATCTTCTTTGTTAATGGAAGACTGAAATCAGTTGTGGTATTTGTCATTTCTGTTGCATAATGTACAGGATTTTCCGGATCATATGAACCTGGCCATGGACACTGTCCAACCTTCACATGTTCCCCCGAAGCAACGCATGAGTAGCACATCGAGTACCAGCAGTGTCAACAGTAATCTCGTCGCTCAGCTACGAGAACAAAACAGATTACTAACCAAGGTAGAGAGAGTTATATGTTGTTCTGTTCACCATCAGTACTTACACATAAGGCTGTAACTGGTCTTGGTCAAGATATCAACTCGTCAACCCAGCAGTTGTGGAACCTGACAAGTCAATATTTACAAACAGTATATGACGGTCTCTAATAAACCAAAAAGTTATTGATGGTAAGAGATTATTTTTAAAGGTTTACTGGCTCTGAAAATGTGAAATTTCTGAAAATTAACAAAGGGCGTAAAAGATCTTCTAAACGTGTGCCAATTTGTCTTAATATTCTATTTTGTTCAAATCTACACACTCTCTCTCTCATTTGTAACTGTAAAATCTAATTTTGATGCACATTTCTGGCTTGGATGACAGGAGGTGTCTCAGAAGAGTGAGCTCATCACCCAGCTTGAAAAGGACAAGGCTGCCCTCATTCGTCAGCTGTTTGAAGCACGAGGAAAGAAACATCAAAACCACAAGGAGATGCCGAATAACACGACATTCATCTGATTGGGGTTTAACTAAAAGTTGCTGAACTGTGCAACTTTGTAACTGACTGTGTAAAAAAGTCATAAATATGTCAGATTTCTTTGGCAGATATGCATTCTTTCCTGAGATCCCAATTCTTAATGTCATTTTATGGCACTGAATACATGTACAAAATTTAACCCTAACCCCCTAGGGACCATTAAAATCCTGCATTAATCTTGTT
>NW_019091381.1:1334591-1344852 GCF_001949145.1 Acanthaster planci | reverse complement strand
ACCAGATAGGCAGGTGTACAAGTCTATAGTCTCTCCTCAAATTGAAAGCTGAAGTTTCCTTTCCGACTTCAATCTGTGCATAGTGAAATTTAAAGTGGATTCAACCAAAAATAATGATTGATTTTTACATCAGAGATGTCCGAGTCTAGGTGTAACACCGTCTATAGCAAGGCTGTTTACCAATTGGATAACATAAAAGTAACTCTAGCATGTGCTTACTATTGGCCATTCACAACTTGAAGGCTCCTCCGTCATGTGCCGAGTTTCTCAGATGCTACTGTGCTGTAGTGCTTTGCTAGTAAGAGGATGTCGTCTGCCAGTTGAGCCACGGTGCTGTAACGACACTTGCGCAGAGAGAACATGTCCCTGGCAAACCCCAGCACTTGATCCTGGAACGGAAAAATGAAAAGTTACGCTGCCAAAAGGCGATTAATTTGGCAAAGGTCAGCTTTTGTAGACCGGATCAAACTACCCCTAAACCTCTCTGCATCCGTGCAAGTCAGTATTAATTGCCAGTTGGATACGAGTCTCGAGCTCTTACCTTAAAGAATTCCATCATGTGCTTGAGATGGTGGTCTGAGCCTAAGAACCCCCAGGCCAATGCTGGTGTTACATAGTAGGAGATCTGGTACACCTTGGACAAGAAACCTTGAGGATTCTACAATGGATACAAAACGACAGCTGAATATACACTGTGAAAAAATGCCATGTCAAACAAAATAAAATTCACTCATTTCATGCTTCACATTGTAACGCCAAACTCAATCCAAGTCACAGATCTCAAACTTCCAAGCCTTTTCTTGTATGTCAATTTATCTATATTGAAACTTCTTAATCTGAAACTCTATTATGCAGTGAAATTTGGTATTTAAAACCATTATTCCAAAAAATATCATGAAACAAATTACATAGAGAAACTGAGACTAGGTGCTTTAATAAAATGATTATAAAGATGAACAAAGAAATTGACTGGAGCGGGATTTGAACTGCGGCCTGCGGAACACCGTACCAGTGCTCTACCAACTCAGCTATCCAGCCCTACGTTGGTGGCTCTTCCCATTTGTTAATATCTCTGTTCGGGGGGCACTAGCCAGAAGCCATTAAACCTGAAACACCATGCAGCCAGGGATCATGCCCCAATAACAATACAACCTGGGAAGTGGTGAACAAGATCACTTGGAGAGGATGCAGCTTTTTGAACATAAATCATGAAAGAAATGACATTGGGAAACTGGCCAGGTGCTTCGCAAATAAAATATCATTTAGTTAAAAGAATGACAGTGTTAAGTAACACTTCTGTTGACAAAGTAAAACAAAAATCACAGGCTACTTCAAGCCATTATCTGACACATTTTGTACAAAACCAGCTGAAATACTTCCTGAAACAATTCCGCTCCTACCTGAAGCATTCTTCGTTTTGCTGCCAAGACTGACCAAACAGCTGTAGACACAGCCTGCAAAAGATTGACGTTACAAATACAAACACAAGTTATAATTTAACCTGGGTACATTAAAAGTCTTCCAATGTCAAAGTCTTTCTACTTCACGTAAGACTGCCACAGGTTTGTTTTCTAATTGTGAATGTGTGGTTTGGAGACGTACCGATTCTTTGACTCTGTTTGACAGCCATCGGTTCTGGGTGACGCACGTGACGGACATTGGCGGATCATCCAGATCATCAAACGCATCCAAGAGGAGGAAATCCAAGACAATGTCATAGAAGGACAAGAACCGAACCTGAAAAATGATACAAACGATGTCTTAACCACTTCCTGCTGGGTGGGATTTGCATATTTGGGACGAGTTTCCGGGCAATTTTCAAGATTTTCCGTTTTCAAAATTCTTCAAAAAACTTCATTTACTGGACGCTTACACCCACACGAATAACTGTCTGGTGGCTACTCTAACCTGACAGGTAACATCCATTGACGCCCAGGTATTACAACCAGGTCTACCACCCAGTAAAGAGAGCTGTATCACTCATCACTGGAGTGCTGGAGCACTTTTGTCCCCGCTGATAATCTGCAGGTGCTGAATGCCACAAACAGTGATGTACTGTTTCAAAACAATGACGGATTACCTCCGCTAATGCCAGCACTCTGTGCTGAAAATGTTGGCAATTCGGCAGCTCGGTCTTTTGTTCTACGTACGGTCTTTTGTTACAAGGCCCAGCTCCTTTGATTTCGGGCACCCCTGGCTATACATACACACCCAAGGTCCTGGTACTGGGGTCCTGGTACTGGGAACCCCGGCACTGAGTGGTTAAGGACTAAGAGAAAAATAAGATACAAAGGCACATTTTTTTGCAGTGCATGTCATGTACCTGTTTTTTACACCCTTCCTGTGTGATTTCTGTGGGGCTTTATACATCAGTTCTTTTAAATGCCACCATCTGAGTGACAACTTCAGGGATGTGAGAATTCAGCTTTTTTGTTTAGATGTTGACTCTGAATTTGAGCTTTTTTGTACACCATGTCGGAACTTATGTATGGAAACTTTTTACATTTCAGCTTTTAGCTCTATTTTCAGCTTAAATTTTAAGTGACCACTCACACCCCTGCAACTTATAAAAACCAATTTCACTTCAGGATTACCAATATTAAGATTTCCATTTTCACCATTGCCAACTACATCATTTATTAAATATTACATATTAATTACATATTGAATCATTCCGAATTGTGCAGAACAAATTTGATGAGTTGGATACTTGAAGAATTGTTCAGAAAACTTGGTTTTGCCAAAAGTTTAGAGTTGGTTCCAACCTTTCTCGCCCGTAGTTCCTTCTCAATGTCCTTGTGGTTCTGAGGGTCCCTCACATAGGTCATCATCTCATCATATGCATCACCAAATTCTTCTGAATCCTACCAAAGTTCATTTTAAAAAAGGAAACAAACTGCAATTACTTTGGCACAGTTCTATGGTTTTTGATAGATTTTCAAAAATGTGTAATTAAAATTGAAACCCTTCGGTATGCTTAAAACTTTACAACATGAAGAGAAGCAAGACTCACATAATTAGCCTTGAGCAGAAGATCTGAAATCAACTGCTTGCCCATCGTGACGAACCAATCAGAGATAGTCTGGTCCTCTAGGAGCACTGCCATGGCAACACGTACACAGTGCAACTTGGCAAGGAAGTCCTCATCGCTACGGCAATGCAGCATCTTCGTCCTAATGAGGGCACAGAAAGTCCACAACGATTGTGGGACAAACTTGTACATATTGCTTAAATTTACAATCAGGTTTGGCAACGTTATGCAAGGGTAATCCGCCTCGACTACGGTCAACGGTTGAACAGAGCCAGGTGGTCCGCAGTACTCAATCGATCTTGTTTGGTGCAAGTATGCATGACTGACACGTCGCACTGCGACACTAGCATGCATGCCCGCCTTGCCTTCATGCTGAAGTACGTGTACTAGGTTTGAGCTCTTCAAAAACTTAAGTGCCCGTGCGTGCATTCTCAAGCTCCAGGCTATCTACCCAAGGTCTTTCATTCAACTTTGGAGAAGGTGAGAGAATGGCTGACCCATCATGTTCATGGTGAACGAAGCAAAAATGCACCATGTGTAGGTGTTCTCACAAAAAACCATTTCCCTTTGAAGTGGGCAATTGCCATTATGGGTCACCATGTTGGGAAGGTTGGATCATCGCTTAGAAGCAGCCTAGGCTTTAGTATTATTAAAGAGTTCCTATAGACCTAGTCTACCCCCAGAACTGTGGGGTCCGAAGTCCATCCTGCTTCCACGTTCGAAGCGGGGCGGACATCAGACCCAAAGTTTTGAAGGTACAGTACTGCAGCCATGGCCTAAGTTCCGTGATATAGGCCTACGGCCACCAGTTTCTACCCCTCTCACTGCTTCCAACAAAGTTATTAATACCAGTATGCAAAAAGACTTACGTATAATGGATGAGAGTGTGAATTTGTTTGCATTTAAATTATTGTAATTTTTTAGTTTTCCAACTTTGCTGGAAATGTAAAGAGCAAAAAGTAACACAATGGAAGTTGTGTTTACTTGTCAATAGTTTTGATTGATAAGTTATATTTAATAATTAATTCCTGGGACTTTTTCCCTTGCCTTTTCTCAAAATAAAATTAAACCCAGCCTGAAAGCATGCCTGTCTGCTTCTTTCAGCCTCTGATAAGACTTACTGACAACACCACCTCATAAGGACAGTTGGAAATCCTGTGCTGCGGTATCACTCTGCCCTTTATTGTGGTTTCCCCTCTTGCACAAATTTTGTGACATTGAAAACACGTTTTAACTCAGATAGCAACTTTCCCTTCCGCAGTTCCTCCACTTTGTTGTTTTCATATTTTATTTCACAAAATCCGCAATGTATTTCTCGCGCCATGTTTATTTACGTTCTGTCTCATTAATTCAATCGTCAAAAGTTTTTAGCTCCTCCCAAACTCAATATTCAAGAGTCTAGTTTCTGCCTCGATGTTACCAGAAGCTTTTGTGTGCAAAAAACGTTCGGGAACAGTCTCTTTGCATTACCTGGTATACCGTGCGATAAATCAGTGATGAAACACCTTCGTTAACCAGCAAAATGGAGTGAGTGCCTTAAGCGGAGTCATGGTATCTACAAGTGCGCCCTCTCTTGGTCAAGCTCGAGGCCCATAACCAAATAAAGGTACTTCTTGGGTTTGACAGATTTTGATCCATCGTCGTCATTTGTTTCACAACTGTATTCCTGACAGTAATCTTTCTCACAATTCTTCCTTCCAATTTCTCATGAATCTTAAGCACTGAAGCCAACTTCATAACAGCCAACAAGAATGTTGCAAGAACAGCATATCTTCTCTGATAAGATTTTATTTCAGACATTGCTATGAGTACAAGGGAATGTTTCATAGCAAGCCGACGGTGTCACTGTGAGTATTTCTGTCAATCAGACTGGCGACTGTGAAACAAACACAACGTGAAATTGATACAAAGAGAGATAGCTCGGAGTTCATACCTTATCCTTCGACACTCTACTGCTCCTTCCCTGACTGCTAATAGAGCATTCTCATACATTTCATTTCTAAGTCTGGGTTTGCTGCTACTTGCGGAAGTTGCTTCTGATGAGGTGCTCTGTTGTTCTAACTCCTCTAGCTATGGACGAACAAACACCAGTCACAGTGACGAGCAAGAGCATAAATTTTGCAGAGCAGTAGGTTGTGGTTTGAATCCTACCTGAATAAGCCTGTGAATGTTTATGCAAGCACTCAGACAAACGCTGAGTATGCAGTGTAATGACCATACGCTGGTGTAAGGTCAAACCCCGTCATTAAGAAATTAATTTCTCCCCAATGCAACGTACATCTTATAAGAGCATAATTTGTGCAAATTACATTTGAACCAAAATCCAAATTATTTTGTAAATCATCCAAAAACATTCCATAAGAAACCACTTTCAAAAATGTGACCTTTTACTTATGCCATCTACCCTCAAGTTTTATTTGACATGGAAACACTGGTCATCCAAATATTTAATTTTCAAGCATTATGGGCACATTTGGTACTTGATCCCATTGAAGGTAAGTTTATTTGAACGTTTTTCATCAACCTGTTCATATCTACTCCTTGATATTTTCAACACATTGCCCAATGGAAGTCCACTGTCGCTGTCCAGTGAACTTTTAAATGTTTAGAGGACTGATAAAAGTTTCCATGAACATTTACCGAACTAAAATAAATTCCAATTCTTGGTGTCAAGGCAGTGGGCAATTAATGAAAGCAGAAAAAAGATACTTGGACCATCCACCTGCCCAAAACAAATTATGTAAAAATGACCAAACTCGACAAATCGTATATCAATGCTACCTCTGTTGCTGAGACAAAAGATTCAGTGGATGACGTAGAGTGCTCGTCAGCCTCCCTCTGTCTCCTCATACTTGTGATTTCCTCGGCAATGTCTCTCATCTCGGAGGGTGTGAAGGCCAGATTGGGAATGCTGAGAGCGACATCTTCACATTCCTCCTGGAGGTGGTAGGCGCTAGACAAGAGCTTCTCCAAGGAACGTGTCAACTCCGATTTGCTGCTTTCCTGAAGAAAAAAAAAAAAAATTAAAATAGGAAGTAGACCAAAGCGATAATGTTTCTAAGAACAATTACAAACATATTACGCTTAGTAACACATGCTGACAATGAACACAGACAAATGCTTGAAGCTGCGATTACAAGTATGGGAATACTCATTGGTTGATCTATTCAGCGTTGCCATGTGATATTTGGACCAACTATAACCGTGACTACACAGGAAAACAGTGACATGCATGCACCTACTACAACATGCATTATGCTTGGAGCCAGTTTATGTGTTGCCCATACGCACAGTGGCAAAGGTTTTGAAAGTGTTCAGCAATTTCATTAGGGTGACACAACAAGGTGATAATTTCCCAAATCCATGCAGACCAGACAGCCTGGACACTGCCTGGACACTGCCTGGGGTGCTGGGGGTGCTTGCCACTGGGAAAAGATTGAAAAACAAAAAAAAAGGGAGGGGGGGGGAGAAGCAAACAATTTGAAACAAAAATCAAAGAAGATGAAATCACCAAATTGCTTGAAAACCCCTTGTAATTGGCTCCCTCTCACTATCAATGGTTTATCACTTTGTTGCTGTTGAGCACTTTGACTCCCTGGAAATTTTCTTCCCTAGGGACAAAGTGCTCCCCTTCCTTGACAACGTCTTTGCAAAACGGGATACTATTGATCAGTTATCTCTGCAAAAATGCACCAATTTCTATCCGAGTTTTTTCAACGGCAATAATCTCTCCTTACGACATCGTTCTCTTCCCTACTGTCTTCTTCTTCAATGTCTTGAACAACTCGAATGTCCACGGCATCCTCCCAGTAGGAGACTGCGTTATCAAACGCCTGCATTCCTGAAGACAAAGCAGAATGGGAATGACAAATTGGACCCAATCTGCAAATGAGGAATTTAAGTCGAAAAATCTTCAAAATGAAACAGCTCAAATAAAAAAGGAGAAGTCAAATTTAAGGGTCAAATCATATGGAAATGCTTTATATTGGCCAACGCACATATACACACAGTTGAATTTTGTTCAAATCTGCTGATTTTTTGTGCTTAGTTGTCTAAGTAGGCCCATAGATACAATGAAATAAAGAATGTAAAATAATGGCCTTCTTGAGTGCCGGGTCTTTCATCCCTTTTCTCCTCTTGGTTCCCTTCAGTGACAAAGCAAAACTGCTCACCAAGCTGGAAGAGTCTCTGTACAGACACTGATTCATTGGTCGGAGTCCTTTCTCCACTCTTGATGGACGCGGCGTCGCTGAGCAGAGAATTGACTGACCCGTGCAGGCTGTCATTGATGCTTGAGTGGGAGGCCCTGGAGGCAATGGCCGAGATGACGGACCTCCTGGATGTAGAGCGAGACAGACGAGACAACCTGGCAAAACCTTTGGGTGATTCGATCTGTGGTGTGATCAGGGCCCTTCGACTGGTCTGCCCCAGAGCTGAAACAAACAAGTATAATGATCATTCTGATATGTTTATTTCATTGGATTTTTCAACTGTTCAACACTGTAATGAAAATTTAGACTACAAGCAAAATCACGCTTGGAAATATTGATAAAATTGTTATTGTCATGAAATAACAAAGAATAAAATTAAACCAAGTAGTCTTTACAATCATGCTAATGATTTGACTGATCACTTACGTCCATTTGTATTAATTGTGACATGCTGGTTACTGAGTGGAACTGATTGGGGTTTCCGAATCCGTTGTTTCTTACCCCGCCTACGTCGTTTGAAGTAACTGGTTGCCAAAATCAGACCGGCCATAGCCGAAATACCAGCCAACAGAATCACCTTTGTCTTGGTGCTAAGCAACATGGCTGGGATTTGGGCAGTGACTGGTATCTCCAAACTGTAACAGGATTGACAAGAAAGTTAAAGAACAGTACATATGAGTGGTTTTCTCTTCAATAAATAACTATCCAGTTAAAACGCTTGCACAATTGACAGGAATAAACAAAATGTATCCCTATAAAATGAACTTCAGAGAGGTGGACAAACTTTATTACATCCTTCACACATTGCACAAGAACAAAAGAAAATTTAAACTTCACAAACAAATTCTAATATTCAATTTTAATTTGTCATATCTGGATCCTTGTCATACAGGCCCATAGATGTTATAACAAGACTCATCAGAATGAAGGTTTTGTTTTCCATTTGACACACAATATACTACATAACTATAATGATGTGAAGGTTAACGTTGAACTCCTGATGACCAGAGAACACTGTCCAAGACCCTCAGTCCACTGCTTCTTAGAATCTCACTTAATCATCACATGGGTGGCACTGAAACCTTTGCCTCAGTCTCCAGCTGATCCTGTCACTGGCAAATTTATACTGAACTATATTTTGTCAGACACATGTGCAGTAACCGTTTTTAGACTTAAGAAATTCTTAACCACTTCCTGCCGGCTGGATTTTTCTTGAGCGGGAGGAGATGATGGGACCTTTTCAAGATTTTCCGTTTTCAAAATTCTCCAAAAATTCATGTGTTCATTTACTTGATGTTTACATCCACACGAACAACTATCTGGTGGCTACTCTAATCTGACAGGCAACCTTCATTGACTCCCGAGTATTCAGCCCAGACCTGCAGCCCTGTAAAAGAGAGCCCAGAATTGTGAAGTGTTGCATAATTTCCTTTAATCCAGTGAATGCCAGTAGTGTCTTTTCATTCGCGGCTGGATTAGCGAGCAGCTGCGCTGTGTTGCTCATCAATGTTGCCCTGGAGCACTTTTGTCCGCGGTGCTAATCCGCGGGCGCGCTATGCCCAAAACAGTGGTATACTGTTTCAAAACAGTGTCCGATTACCTTCGAAAAATGGAAGTCAAAAAACGATGGTAATTCCCAGCAGCAGGTTCTTTGTTCCAAGTGCAGTCCTTTGTTACAGACCAGCTCTTTTGTCCGAAACCGGGCACCCCGGCTCTGCGTATAAATACACGGTGTCCAAAACCGGGCACCCCGGTGGGAAGTGGTTAACGTGACAAATCTTAGTCTGGTTCTGTACCACATAGTCATTGTGACTTCATATTTACCAGGTGGGAATCAGATTAAGTTACCATTTTGAACTTTTTCCCCTAAAAAATTCTCCAGAGCTATGAATCAGATAAAAAACAAAACTCTGTTATTAAGTGAGTCCGTGAGATTGAATGGGTGAAGGCAAAATGACTGGAAAATACCTGAACAACGTATTTTGTGAGTGTTAAATTTTAGGCTATTTTGTCTCAAAAATAAAGTGGCTAACTTAGCCTTTGAAAATAATTGGGTGGCTACTTCGCCTCAGAAAATAAATTAAAAAGTCTCCTTTGTGTGTGTTTTTTCTTCCCTTCCAAAATAAAGTAAACAAGTTTTTATATCAAAAGGAAAATAAATCGACCACCTGGGTACAAATAAAATAAGATATGAAATAAAACGCCATCGTTGTAGCTCACCAGAATATATTAGCTGTATACTACTGCCAAACAACCCGGTTCACCACAACGACGTACGCGAAGAAAAGGATGAAAATTAACAACCGGAATCACCCAGAACAAAGCACAGGAACTCGGAGAAGTGAAGTGACCGCTGCGACCATCAGAAATAAAGAGAGGGACGCGTGGCAGTAGGGGCTATTTCAAAAATTATTGGTGACGCGCTTCACCGCTCACGTTACATAATAAACAAAAAGGCAATGAAAGAAATTCGAGTTGGGGCTACTACAAGTGAAATCATTCAACAAATGGTGCTAAGAAAGGAGAGAGGTTAAGGATCATCTCTGTGTGCAAAAGAAATTGCACCCATAATGATAAGTGGGTGCGCTGAAAATTTTCAGTACGCCAACACGAAATTGCGTATACGGATGTGTGGCTAAGGATGGAGCGGGAGTGAGAGTCCGTGCCACACTAGTGGGGCTAGTACTTACTGTCAAGTGATGTAAAAGTATGGACCTCTTTTCAGTCCAAAATTACAACTTCGTTTGCTCTCAATTGCAGAATACCCCGCCGTCCCGCACCACATGATCAACCTCATAGTCATAGCCAGGTACGGGTCAAAGTGTCAAACTCTTCTCACAGGATTTTTCACCTTGTACCCATGCAAGCTGTCATTCCAGGGGTCGTTTTTTAGAGTGTCGGGGTATTCTGCAATACATGTACTCATTCATTTATCACTTTATCCCGAATTAGTTGCAGTTGCTGTTTACATGCTTGGCCAGCATGGCCAGTTGGATGGGTCATTGGTCAGGTTTCGAGT
>NW_019091381.1:1311290-1326959 GCF_001949145.1 Acanthaster planci | reverse complement strand
AAAGACAGGTCTTCTGCTTAATCTCAGGAGGAGACCTAGCTTTACAATTCAGAAAAACTTTAAATCTGGTCGTTACTGCTCTTAAGATCAGGCTCATAGGTTGGACTGTATTTTGAAAGCTACTGACTCGGTTGAATGGAATATTCACAGGATTACCCAAACTGTGCATGGGGGGGGGGGGGTTATCGAAAGCGCCAAAAAGTATGTCTTTTCTCAAGATATCTTTGAGGTTGTCTGTAGCTCAACTGTCGCCTCCGGACTCCGCGGATATTTTGACGTTCCACGTTTTAGTGTAACATCTGTGATTTTTGTATAGAAGTGTTGGTTAATAGACACCATCTCTCCCGGACTGTCTTTTGGACTCAGAATGAAATAACGCTTAAAACATTGAACTTATAAGTAGAAAAACCTGATATTTATTAGAATTAAAGCAATAAATCCGATTGACCATCAAAGAGGCTTTCATATCACAGGAAGCAAAATGATCATTTTCAAATGGGTCGATAAGTATACAGACAGTATAATCAAATCCGTGATTGATGGTCCAGTGTAAAAGAAATTTGGTTAAAAATGTAGGACATTTAAATTGTATTGTCTCAATTTAAACAAGAGATAGGTATATCATTAACCTAGTTTGCCCATTTCACGTAATAATGCCATTCCTCCAAGGCAACACATGTTTCCTTAGACTTGAGGCCCTGCAAGATGATGTAGGCCTTCAAGAAAAAAACGGTTGGAAATTCAGTTGTCATTTCATTGATTTATTAGGTGCAAATTTCAAACAGATGTTCAAATGCGCTGTGCAATGAAGGCATTCAATATGGTCGAGTGTGAATGGCATATGAGTGCGCCTCAGACAGCCGCCAAATGACCCACGTCCATCCACATCTGTAGAGAGGGGACAAGAAGGAGCAGTTACAGTTTTAGAGGTGGGAAGAAAACCCCAGAGAAAAATTTCTGGGTAAAAACCTACGGAATCAGGTAGGGACTGAAAACCCAATCTACATATGGACCGGGAGTGAAAGGCACAAGGAAAGAACTACTTTATCACCAACCCGACTCCCCGAATGGAATCGAATTGAAGCAGTTGGAGCAAGTCCTTTTACTACAGAAACACAACAACGTTTTTGTTTTTTTTTAGTTTGTTTCCGTCCAATGTTTGCATCAAATGTATTAATGAGTCATTTTTGTGCGGGCAGTGACAATTTTCCACGTTTGTTTCTTCCAAATCAGACGATCCCAAGCCGTCGGAATCTGCGGCGATCGCAGAGGACGACAGCAACAAAGATGGCGACATCGAAGCCAAGGGCGACTTCTCCGTGTAAGTCTGTTCCCTTTTCGTTATTTCAAAATTGTCAAGGTCTAAACCATGAAATTTAAACTGGTAATCATTGCCCATCCCCAACAATCAACAATGCAGACAGCAGATTGCTTACTTCCTGCTGGAGGCAGTGTCGTAAATCTGTGCTGGAAATGGTGATTTATCTTTATCGGTGGGGGTAATGCTGTACGTGCAACGCGCTCAGTACAAAATGATTCTATGAAGAAAGATACCCTGTGCAATGTATATCCTGTTAAAACATTTTAAGTAATGGTGATGCTTTCTTCAAACGTCGTAAAATAATTCATATCATCCTTTTTTGTAAAATTTTAATTTAAAAAATCTGAAATAAATCATAATACACAAACCTTAAATATACAAAATATATAAAATTTGGCTAAACAAATTAACGAAGACATCTGTATATTCTTTTTTTTCTGAGAGTGCAATCGATGATAAAATTATGATCTATTTCGCAACACGTGTTCATACTACCCAGATTCCCATTCGAAATTAAATTACATTTGTACATTCTGTTAATCAGTTAATTACTTACAGTTATTAGGCAATCTACAGAAACCCAATTTTCAGGGTTTGTGTTTATTAAGGAATATTTTTCTTGGGTGGATCGCTAACAACAAACGAGATAATATGAAAAAAAGATCTAAAAGCAATGTTGTTCTTTCTTACTAATAAAAAGTTTAAACATTAGCGGTAGACACAAGCGGTACTTGTACCATTTTGGAGGGACATACATTTATATTGTATATAGCAGATCTGTGTCACTTTTTAACGCGCGTATTGGAAGAGAAAATGAACATATTTTCCTCTGAGAGAAGCGGTGTTTCAAACAAACCAAAACATAACAAAACAAGACCAACAAACGGGCAGACATATAAACATTTCGAAAAACAGACAGCCCACCAAAAAACAAATAAAACAAAACAAACAAAAAACGAAACGAAACAAAACAAAAAAACACACGAAAGCAAACATCAAAAAGCAAAGCAAGAATAGATGAATGAACATTTTTTGTGGCTCTCTGTTCATTTTATCGCTACGTTATAGAGCCTGGTCTGGACCTCAAATGTGGGTGTGTCGTGGACGACTTAGGAGGAGGAGGAGATATGCCTGCCATCCTCCTGGAAGACACCATTATAAAAAAAGAAATGATGTACAGGAAGAAAGCAACCCAGGTAAACGGCGCAAGATACTCTCTCGTAGATCCGGGAGCTGTGACTCCTCCCATTCCCAACCAGGGGTGGATTTCTTTTTAATATGATGAAAAAATGGAGATCTTTCGGACAATTCACTTGCACACCTTTCCCTAACGCTGCAAAAAGTCCCAAAGTTTTACAGCTTCACCCCTCAGAGCGATAATAAAAGGTACCACAAAGAGTTTGTTGTTGTCTCTCTCCCTTCCGAACCCCCCCCCCTGAAAATTTGCCTCTGGATTCCTTTTTGTCCAATACATGTTATAGCCGTAGGCAATATCATCGTGTGGATGAAATTCAATTCATAATCTGTCAGCAAACAGCAATACGGCCGGCCATTGACCAGCCAAAGCTGACCATGAAAGACTGAACGCATTTTATTGCATTCATTTCAGAGTTCCTAGATGAGGCCGAAGCCAACTTTTTCCTGAGGCGGCATAAGCGCAACCACATCTCCGAGGAATGTTGCCATGAGGGATGTTACTGGGAGGAGATTTTGGAGTATTGCTAGAGATTACGGCATGGAAACGGGCTGGCCTCATCAGGCCTCCAGCCCCGTCTATAGTCTTCAATGACATCGAATGTTTACTGAGCACCATGTACTTTATTTCCATTTTGTCCTGGTTACGGTACTTTCTGTCGCCTTCATTTAACAAGAATTCAAACCAACATCCGTTTTTATTACCATAACTATTGACACATACGGTATCTCAAAAGAAAGTTATAACTTCCAGGATAGCGGCGCGTTATGGTCAAAGAGGATCAGACGAGACGAGGCTGGCTCTTTTGCCAGGCTAGAAAGCGTAAAGCAAAGGAAAACAAAATAAGTTTGCAAAAACGCCGCTCTTTTTACTCGATATTTTAAGTAATCATTGCTTCCTGCTCCAAAGAAAAGGTTACAAAAGAACTTAAACAAATCATCTGAAAGTTTGCTCGGAGCAACTTTATTTAATTGGACGCGTAGATGTATTCATCACATTTCGTTCTTGAAAAATTGACTTATTTCTTGGATTATGAATTTGGTTATCATTATTTCCCCTCAAGTTGAAAATCTTCATTAAAATTATACGAAGCAGCATCTCTGTCTGATTATACGGTGTTTGATTTCAGTTCATGTGTCTTATCATGGGAGGAAGTCTTCTCGGACTTACCTCCTTCCTTTGTTTTCCAAACAATATTCCCACTCCCAACGATAAAACGGAAATGTACAACTTTACCACACACAAAAAATAGTTGGCTGATTTGAAGTTAACAACAGTTGAAAGTTTTCTTGAATAGAAAGGGACTGATCGTTACACGTCATCCACCGACCTCTAGTTTGCCAGGGATACTTTTTATGAAAGTCTATGACAACAGCGATTCGGGACGGGCAATTTAGAACATTGGCCTCACGGGGGTCCAAACATCCGGACGTGGCACCGTGTCCGAGTCCGTCCGTTTATCCAGTCCAACATAATTTGTTGCAGGCGCTGTAGTCGCTCAGAGGTCGTGCCAGCCCACACACTTTTGACTTAATCAAAAGAAAATTTCAGGGAGAGAGATCCCGAGAAAGGCCAGGAAGAGACCGACAATATGAATTCCAAGCTGGACCAAGAGAGGGCGCAATTTTCCTGACAACGGAGACTCCTTTGCTAGTAACTATGCATCGCTGATTCACCGACGACTATGAAACGCAAGCGTTGCAATCGCATCGCTACCAACAAAATGAACACTCCCGACCAATGTGGCTCCTTTCAACCGATGAGGGGGTGCTTCTACTCAGGGCGGATTTCGAGACAGGATTGGAGCAAGGGCAAGTTATTCAAACAAAGTTGCACCATTCACAACATAGGTGTGTCCTGGATCAGTCAATCGGAATCTATCCACAGTCCATACGATTTCATAATCTGCTTCTTCACTGTGAAGTTCCCCATGTGATTTGCATGAAAGATGTACACATTCTCCATTTCTTCCTGATTTTCTCGTCTTGTCTTGTAGTCATCACCGGTCGGGAAGTTCACCTTGTTCAGCCAGCCTACTCTCAACCGTTGTCCGTGTCTCGTCTTGAGTACATTGTTGAGGGATTGCTGGTCACTCTCCATCCCTTTGGCCTTCAAGAGTCGATTCATCCAATGTCGGACTACACCAAAAGAGATGACATTCGATTTGAAGTACATCAGACAGGGGCAGGGCAACCTATGGCCATTTTTACCGTCGTGTCCCTGTGCCAGCCAAAGGTCGTATTTCGAGTAATTTGGCGAGATGAAATCGAGGGGATCTCGAAACCAAAAAGAATCGACATCAACCATTAGGGTATCGAAACCTTCTTCTAGTTTGTCGATTAAATACTGGGGTCGTTTGTTGACGAGGCGTCGATACCCGGAATAACGGAACCTCTGAGGTTTGGGATGAGAGAAACCGTATTCAGTTAGTTCGATTCTGAGGTTTTGGTAATCGAATGTGCGGTTTCGTGTAAGATACCGGTAAGCCTCTGCGTCCTCTGCGATGATCGTGATATTATATTGTAATTTTAATCTTCGAATGCTTAAAATCCAGTTGGCGGTAAAATCCAGAAATCCACGATTGGTTGTTGTGAGGATAGTGAAAGGTCGAACGGTACGAGATAGATGGTCCTTGTGGGTCATTGCTTTAAAATGTGAGCTGGTCTCGGCTCGGGAAACGGGTGGATGACGGAACGCGAAATTGAGCTTCTCTGGAAAAAAACGAAAGGAAAATCACTGTGCGATAGAAAAAAAGCATGTAAGGAGAAGCAAAAAGACATCACCACAGGCCTGGATGGGGGGGGGGTAGGGGTCGAACCCTTCCCCCTTCTCTGAGACAAAAAAGTACTGTAAAAAAATAGAGAAAATAATATAACTAAGTGCACAAATACCATTGTCAACAAGGTACATGTATGCCATGTAATGTTTCATCATCGTTTGTCTGCAAAAATGAGACGTAAAAAAATCTTTGGCCCGACCCCCCCTGCAAAAATTCCAGGATCCGCCTGGTAATAATAGTGCGTTCACGGGTTTTGGGAGGCCCCCAAAAGTGGAAATTTTGATTTAAAGTGACCTTTTATGGTATATCTGTAGGGCGAGGATCCATTTGGGGGCTTTTAAAGAAAGAAAAATAAAACAGAAAACGTTTCGCTTTTCTTTTCGCCTCGAATTATTATTACCGACAAAAATTCGCCCTCTACGATGATATGATCGTTTTAGAGAAAACAGTTTGATGGACAGAAAGTTATAACTTCCAGGATAGCGGCAGCGTTATGGTCAAAGAGGATCAGACGAGACGAGGCTGGCTTTTTTGCCAGGCTATGGAGCGTAAAGCAAAGGAAAACAATTATCAGAAATTGGAGTGTTGTCTCTTTTTTCCCATGAGAGAACCCGAAGATCTGTTGGCGTGATGCAATCATCTTTAACCATAAAATAGGAGATTTTCCAGGAACAATCCAAAAGATATAGATATGAGACATAACAAAGTAATTTCTATAAAAGCGTAACTCGAGCGTAGCAAAGTGAAATGAAACATGGCAAATACCCGCAGGTTCCAACATATGCCGTCTCTTCACGACTGCTCCTTTAAAATACCTCTTCAAAGATTATCTTTGCATAGAAACTTTAAAAAATGTTGGCGAACAATTAGTTATCTTTTTTGGTCAAATTTCCCCCACTCTTGGAATTTTTTAGTTTCTTCTGAAATAAGAAAAAGGTCGTTATACCTTTCATTCAGTCAATACAGCGTCGTCCAGTGTTTCGGGCGATGTCACATAATAGGCGACAAAATAAGTTTGCGAAAACGCCGCTCTCTTTACTCGATATTTTAAGTAATCATTGTTTCCTGCTCCAAATAAAAGGTTATAAAATAACTTAAACAAATCATCTGAAAGTTTGCTTGGAGCAAGTTTATTAAATTGGACACATAGATGTATTCATCACATTTCACACGTTTCAAGGTCTGTGGGGCATTATTATCTTCAACTGGGCGCGTTTCGTCTGCCATCCAAAGGGCCTGATACATCATAAACGGGATGACTCGGGTAAATTATCGGAGAAACTCGTTTTTATACTCCCGCGCCTTTTGTGTTGCTTTGGAAATATCCTAAAGAAGAAGAAACAATATGCTTTAATGAAAAAATTCTAGAACTGGTCTGCCTTCTTGTCTTTTAAAGTAACAGTAGCTCTGACAGGCCCCTCCCCTAATCAGCATTTGCAGTTATTTATTCTTGTTGTTAGTTTAGCCACTCGAGCCGTCTTTTTTGCAGCATCTTCCCTAAAGTAGAAACATCGAGTTAAAATTCTTAGAATAAATCTGGTATAGGTGTTTCTTTATTGAATTATGACATTCTTAAATTTGATTGTTATGGAGGGTGGATGTGAGTTTCTGCTGTATTTTACTTGAAAATTAAAAACTTGGTAATTTATTCTGAATCTGTAGGGACTCTTTTTAAGTTCGCATACTGGTCAAGATGTTTAAATCTATCCTTGACATAATGTAATACCACTCTGATAGGCAACGTTTTAAAGATTTTGGTGCAGGAATAAAATTTGTTGCTTGAATGAGATATGAAATGCTATTAAGGATACTTATTTGGCATGATAACGAGCTTTAAAGAAAGATGGAAGAGAGATTTCGAGGTGTCCCCATTTTTTTTATTTATTTATTATTTGTTTTTACATACCTATCACGACTGTCCCCACCGGTTACAGTGAACAGTCCTAGAACAGGGCACAATAAGTGGCACATAACGAGATATATATACAACCATACGTATGAAGCCAAACCGCGATGGTTGTGTTTGTATTGCGCATGCCCAATGTGTATTAGACTTACGTTGCAGCCGTTCATCGTTATATCAACAGTAAAAACACCACCAATTTGTGTGAATTGCGGTAGTCAGGCGGTTACGGCATAATGATTTGTGATGCAAGGGGCGTGGGCTCGAAGCACGGGTTGGAATTGCGGGCAGGGAGGTTTTTTTTAAGGAAAATAAAGCCCGAATCCTATTGGAGCCTAATTTCACACGTGAAGTTTTTATGGTTGGTTGAGAATCTAGATGTCATGCATTGTGCATGGTTGTGAACCGTGGTTTGGCTTCATATGTGTGATTGCATATATAGCTCCACATAACACGAGAATTGACCCTGGTTCAAGGGCTGATCTACCGGAAACGCCAAAAATAATGACCCATTACCAGCACAGTGTGATCCTGAATGAAGGACGTTTTCGGGTCCAAGTTAGTCTTCAACAGCGCCCTCGTGCGATGAACTGAGCTAATCGATTTTGACACAGTGAAACAAGGACTACTAACTTCAGTTGAAGATTAGGGTCTCCGAGGATGGATCGGGGGCAGGGTGAACAGGGCCATGTCCCCTACAAACAGTTCTCTTAAAGATGTTTTAAAAATAAGGAGATAAAGGCAATTTTTTTTGGGGGGGGGGTTATTTTATTTCTCCCCCCTCCAAAACAAGTTTTCCCCCACCCATCCACCGACAATTTGATTCGTGATCCGCTCTTGGCCTCGATGCACAGGATTAATAGTAGGCTATACTGGCACATTTTTTTATCCCTTAGGCCGGGCGAACCTTCGTTCTGAATGTGCTCATTCATAAAAAATATAAGAACTAATGGCAAAAAATGTAAATTTTAACCATAAAAGAGCTGATGATTAAGAAGAAGCTTGGTTGTCATAGTTGCCACCCATTTGTAAGTTTACATAAGAAAGTCACAGATATGCATGCACAGTTCTGTATTCTGCACAATTCGTAGAAGTCCGTTTTTCGGTTGTTGCACCCACACAATCGCTTTGGCAATACTTCACAGGGCACAAAATTTAGTTCAAGATGATGTAAGCCAAGTTTGGCATGAAACTTTTCTATGAACTGAAACAAATCAACGTTGAGATATAGAACATGACAGAAATGAATCCACGCACTATTGAACAAAATGTGTATTTGTTTTCCAGCAAATCCCTGAGTACCGCCCACGTTTTAATTTCGTATAAAATTAAGAAAAGCTCAGCGTGAAATAAAGTTATTCAGTTCAATTGCCTGCAATTTAGTTCCCTGACTGCATTTATAAGCCTAACCACATGCTATTGAAAACCCCAAGCACATTTCTTATCTGAAATTTGGAATTCGATGATGAACCAAAAAACCCAATTACAACTTCGTCGTTTTTTTAATTAACAGTTGGCGGGTAATTTCGACTGGAAAACATGCTGGCATTTGTGTTATCAACAACGTTTTCACAAATAACTGTACCCAATCCAATAATGATCATCTCAAAAACAATCATGTTTTCCATAATCCCAGCTACAGGTCAGAAATGACTTATAAACGCGCAGTGCGATTTCGCTTTTGGCTATTCGACATTGAAATCCCTCACTGTCGGCAAGTGGAAACGCTTTCACGAGGCAAACAGTCTTACAGAGGTAGATACGTCCCAAACGAAGCCATCAGCATGAATCGCTTCATCCTACTGCTCTTACTCGGGGCTTTTGTCGCAGCAATCTTTGGAGGTTAGTTTTTTCTGAATCCGTTTACTTTGGCTTTGACACTAAACTCTTTATCACCAAATAATAGCTCTATTGCGGCAGCTGCGATCGATTATCAACTTCGTTCAATTTTTTTTCTTTTGTCGACTCCATTAGTTTTAAATCTCACTGTCCAAAGCACAAATAAAATATCTCCAACATTCCCTCTCACTCTCTCTTTGAAAAACTAAAAAATTCTGAAATTCTAAAAATTCACGACCACCCAACCAAATCCATGGATCTCATTTTTGCGAGCCAATTTGAATATGCAAAGAGGTGGCCACCCACAACGCTTGGTTACTCATTCAAGAATCAACCGGCGCGGACTAAGACGTGATGACTCGAGCTGAAAAAGTTGTCCAACGACAGACATCGCATCTGCTTTGTGAGAGAGACGAAAGACGGCCTTAAATGATCACGAACGTCTCGACGCCGACAGCAAAGGTCCAAAGGTTGTCTATGGCCCCTTTGACCCGGACAAACTCGTGATAGCAAAACCTATACTCGAAGAGAGCGAAACGGTAACGCAACGTTATTCACCCATTTCTTATAACACGACAATAAAGACGACGGCGTAAATCCAGTCGATAAATTTGGTGTCAAAGAAAAAAATCCTCAAAATATCGTTGGACGTCAAATATGCTATCAACTCCAACAACCTACGATGGATGTTTTGCGGCTTGCAAATACATCGGTACGCACGCGACTAAAAAGTCTGTCATACAATCTGCGTTTTGTTTATGAAAAACCAAAATCTAAAACAGACCAAGTGCTCAAACAATTAGACATCCAATTGACAGAAGATCAAGTGGGCTGCATAGAAAACAAATTAAACCAAATTTTACGAGGCAAGATCTCGAGAGGTCAAGTAACCCGGTCGCTCGTCGCGCAGACCAAACGTCGGCCAAACTCAAGGACCTCTTTTAAGTCTTGGAAAAACACTGGAGCGACACTTTAAAGCCGGTTACGACTTAAAATTAGACAGACTCGCGTTTATATATTGTTGCCAGTGAACAAAGACGTCAACTTTTATTAAGGACAGTCTTTAGATTTGTTACAAGCGGTGTCTACCAATCAACAATTCCGCAGCGATTTCGAATCACCTAATAAGCTAAAAAGCTGAAACATCGACGGCTTGAACTTTTTTGTCAAAACGAGCGAGGAGAACTCTTGAAAATCAAAACGCTGAGATGATCATTGAACTAAACATTTTTGTCAGTCTAAATTATAAAACGTATACTTTAAAAGAAAAGACTATGACAACGAACCTTTATCCTCCTCTAGAAAACGAAGCGGCAGAAACCAAAGTCTGCAGACTCCAAAAGATCGAAGACATCAAAGCGCAAATTTTACAAGAACATAACGCGAAAGAGACCTCTTACAAAGAGCTAAAGAGATGGACATGTGCTATACGATACGTGGAACACGGGGTCGAACTACTGGGAGCAGCGGTGGCCATCCCCGTCTTAATGGAAGTTATTAGTCCTCCGATCGGTCTCGTGTTGGAAGAGGCAAGCATGGGCACGTCTGCCTGTTATGCCTTGTTGAAATACTTCTCTAAGCGTTTGATGACAAAAACCAAGACATACGATCAAATCAAAGTACTGGCAGACGCTAAGTTAAACACGATCGAGGAATACGTCTCTCGCACCATCGAAGACGGCAGCGTGTCGGTGCCTTTTGGGAAAATATAACGTTTTGTGTCTGAAGGAGACAGGCTCAATTCGTTTTGCGTCACGGCGTACAGTTGATGTTTGACTGTTTGACGGATCTAAATAAGCTTTGATTAAAAAAGTTTTGACACTGTTGAAACAAGCAATTTTTATAATTCTCGTGTGACAGTTGTTTTTTTGGTCACGGTTACACCTTGGGCTTTTTTCAACTTTTGATCTTCTGACAAAATAGAATACATGTTGGAGCGTAAGCACACCGCTCCCGACACGAGTTTGCCGCCAAATTCGTCTTTCATCTTACCGATGACCTTTTTATTTTTAGCATCGTAAATTGGATGAGCCGTCGGGTAATTGCTCAAGTCAAACTGGTCCTTTTTTCCAGTTTGTATATGGGTCATGAATATGTACCAACAAAGAATCAGTGTCTGTATACATTAACTTTATTTTGTTTATCAACGTTCTGAATAAATCTAAGACGCATAGGGCCTCCGCCGCAATAAATCTGCTTGTCCAGCGTAGTGTTTATTTGGTACATTATGACAAACGATAGATTGCACTCGGGACACACCGTAGTTATTTGTAATTTGGTTGACGAGACAGACGTTTAAAACGTTTTGTATCTTCGTCTCGCAATAGATGCCCGTCGCTTCGATCTCTCACTTTTTCCATCGTTTTCCCAAACACCGAGTTGTTCATCAATTATATAAAAAAATCTTTCTCAAAGTTAGAGTTGGCCAGTTTGCGCAACTCCGTGTTTTCATCGATGTAACTTTTCATCCAAGATGTATTTTTGCGTTGGGGAGATATTAATTATATACAGCGGGTTTGCCCTTACCCAACGTATATTTATAAGCACTGTATACTCAGCGCTTGTCCGAGAGCTTGCGAAAAAACCTCACAAGCTTACTCGTGTGGGACTCGAACCCCCCCCCCCGCATTTGTATTGGTCATTGTTTGATCGGAATCTCAGGAATTCTTTACAGACTTCTAAGGGGATGTGTTCGTCGAAACGAATAGATTTAAGCACCGCATCGGCGCGTCGTCTCGGCATAACCACGACTGCACTGTACATACGGCAACGCGTGTCATAACGTCACGTGGTCGCGAGTTTTTTTTCCGAGAAAGTCGAGAGCGTCTGCAGGGGTAATAACAGTCCGTAACACGCATGGAACCAAGGTCGCACATGGATTTGCACTGGGGCCGCTGGCGGTTGCACATCCCTGGGTTAATGGTCCGTGCTTGGAGTAACTGTTGACAATGATTTGCGATCCAGATATTTAAATTGTTTTCAATGCTCTTTAATTGCATGTAACTATGTATTCCTTGCGCGCATATCGTTCAGGCCTCCACGGCGCAGGTAAAGAAACGTCATGTCGTTCCATGTATTCCAATAAAAATGATTTTTTCCCCCACGAATAATACCTATAAGGATTATGTCTATATTCTAATCTGACGTTACGAGTCTTTTTTAGCTCGGGCCATCACGTCTTCGCCCGCGTCGGTCAATTCTTGGATGAGTAACCAAGCGGTGTGTGTGGCTCCCCAGCTTTGTATATTCAAATAATGGCTCGCAAATATGAGATCCACGGGTTAGGATGATTTGTCGTCAATTTTTAGAATTTCAGACTTTTTAATTTTTTCAAAGAGAGAGTGAGAGAGAGGGCTGCAGAGGTGTTTTCAATTTTTAAAGATTGGTCCAGGATCGGCCATTCTCTACTACTACCTTAGTTTGCCCATTTTACGTAATGATACTATACCTCAAAGGCAACAAATGTCTTCTTAGACTTGAGGCCCTGCCAGATAATGTAGGCCTTCAGACAAGAATGAAACGGTTGGAAATTCAGTTGTCATTTCATTGATTTATAAGGCGCGAATTTCATACAGATGTTCAAATGCGCTGTGCAATGAAGGCATTCAATATGGTCGAGTGTGAATGGCATATGAGTGCGCCTCAGACAGCCGCCAAATGACCCACGTCCATCCACATCTGTAGAGAGGGGACAAGAAGGAGCAGTTACAGTTTTAGAGGTGGGAAGAAAACCCCAGAGAAAAATTTCTGGGTAAAAACCTACGGAATCAGGTAGGGACTGAAAACCTAATCTACATATGGACCGGGAGTGAAAGGCACAAGGAAAGAACTACTTTATCACCAACCCGACTCCCCGAATGGAATCGAATTGAAGCAGTTGGAGCAAGTCCTTTTACTACAGAAAAACAACAACGATTTTTTTTTGGGGTTTGTCTCCTTCCAATGTCTTGCATCAAATGTATTTATGAGTCATTTTTGTGCGGACAGTGACAATTTCCCATGTTTGTTTCTTCCAAATCAGACGGTCCCAAGCTGTCAGAATCTACGGCGATAGATAGCGACATCGAAGCCAAGGGCGACTTTTCCGTGTAAGTCTGTTCCCTTTTCGTTATTTCAGAATTTTCAAGGGCTAAACCATGAAATTTATACTGGTAATTGTTGCCCATTTCCAACAATCAACAATGCAGACAGCAGGTTGCTTACTCCCTGCTGGAGGCAGTGTCGTAAACCTGTGCTGGAAATAGGGGGGGGGGAATGACTTGCCTGGCAATTGAAATTTGGAAAGCGGTGGGAGGGGGGGGGGCTAAACCAAATACACTATAGAGGGCGACGTTCAAGACAAAGATGTGCATCTGTAATGTGTATCAAATTCATGTAGAATCTTACAGCACAATTGCATATTTGTTGCTTTATAAAATTGTTTTTCCTTTTTAGCGATATTGCAAACAATGTTGTTGTTTGGAAATCCTAAAAATTCTTCACAATCTGCTTTAATTTTTGTTGCTCGTCACAAAAAAAGTGTTTGGGACGGGGGGGGGGGTTGATTCAGTAGCCCATCCTCCACCCTCAAAAAGTAGGGGGCGGGTATATACCCCATAGCCTGGGATTTACACCCATGGCTGGAAGTAGGATCCTCGTAGAATCCTCCTCAATCCTCCAACAGGTGAAGGATTCAGGAGGGTCAGGGTTAATTAATCTCTGCTAACTGCTGTTGGCTATTGGAAGTAACACCGTTTGTCCTCACCGTATTGGTGATTTATCTTTATCGGTGGGGGTAGTGCTCTACGTGCAACGCGCTCAGTACAAAATAATCCTATGAAGAACGACACCCTATGCAATGTATATTCTGTTAAAACATTTTAAGTAATGGTGATGCTTTCTTCAAATGTCGTAAAATAATTCATATCATCCTTTTTTGGGAAGATTTTAATTTAAAAAAAATCTGAAGTAAAACATAATACAAATACCTTAAATATACAAATATATAAAATTTGGTTAGAACAAATTAACGAAGACATCTGTGTATTCTTTTTTTTTCTGAGAGTGCAATCGATGATAAAATTATGATCTAGTTCGCAACACGTTTTCATACTACCCAGATTCCCATTCGAAATTAAATTACATCTATACATTTTGTTAATCAGTTACGTACTTACAGTTGTTAGGCAAATAACTACAGAAACCCAAAATAAACTACAGAAACCCAATTTTCAGGGCTTGTGTTTATTAAGGAAGGGGTAGAGCGCTTAAAATAAAAGCGCAGACATCAGCGGTAGACACAAGCGGTAGTTGTACCATTTTGGAGGGACATAAATTTTATATAGCAGGTCTGTGTCCTTTTTAACGTGCGTATTGGATGAGAATATGAACATAATTTTCCTCTGAAAGAGGCAGTGTTTCAAACAAAACACGACAAAACAAAACAAATAAACCAACAAACGGACGGACATAAATGTGTAACTCAAAAAACAGAGAGCCCACAAAAACAAAACAAAACACGAAAGCAAAACAGATGAATTAACAATTTTTTTATGTGGCTCTTTGTTCATTTTGTCCCTACGTTATAGAGCCGATAATGGACCTAAATTGTGGGTGTGCCAGGGAAATGTAACGAACACTTTGAAAAACGTCTGCACTCATACTGGAAGACCACATTCAGACACAAGAGATGATGTACAAGAAGAAAACAATCCAGGTAAAGAGTGTGAGATACTCTCCTGCAGATCCGGGAGCTATGACTCCTCCCATTCCATCCCTCCCCATTGTATTTTTTTTTAATATGATAAAGAATGGAGATATTGCGGACAATTCACTTGCACACCTTTCCCTAACGCTGCAAAAAGTCCCAAAGTTTTACAGCTTCACCCCTCAGAGCGATAATAAAAGGTACCACAAAGAGTTTGTTGTTGTCTCTCTCCCTTCCGAACCCCCCCCCCTGAAAATCTGGCTCTGGATTCCTTTTTGTACAATACATGTTATAGCCGTATGCAATATCATCGTGTGGATGAAATTCAATTCAATTAATCTGTCAGCAAACAGCAATACGGCCGGCCATTGACCAGCCAAAGATTACCATGAAAGACTGAACGCATTTATTGCATTCATTTCAGAGTTCCTAGATGAGGCCGATGCCAACTTTTTCCTGAGGCAGCAAAATTCCAAGCAGATCTCCGAGGAATGTTGCCATGAGGGATGTTACTGGGAGGAGGTTTTGGAGTATTGCTAGAGATTACGGCGTGGAAACGGGCTGGCCTTATCAGGCCTCCAGCCCCGTCTATAATCTTCAATGACGTCGAATGTTTACTGAGCACCATGTACTTTATTTCCATTTTGTCCTGGTTACGGTACTTTCTGTCGCCTTCATTTATTATCAGAAATTATTAAAATTAACAGAAATTGGAGTGTTGTCTCTTTTTCCCCAAGAGAGAACCCGAAGATCTGTTGGCTTGATGCAATCAGCTTTAACCATAAAATAGGACATTTTCCAGGAACAATCCAAAAGATATCGATATGAGACATTACAAAGTAATTTCTATAAAAACGTAACTCGAGCGTAGCAAAGTGAAATGAAACATGGCAAATACCCGCAGGTTCCAACATATGCCGTCTCTTCACGACTGCTCCTTTAAAAC
>NW_019091381.1:1288465-1309912 GCF_001949145.1 Acanthaster planci | reverse complement strand
ATATGCCATGTAATGTTTCATCATCGTTTGTCTGCAAAAATGAGACGTAAAAAAATCTTTGACCTGACCCCCCCTGCAAAAATTCCAGGATCCGCCTGATAATAATAGTGCGTTCACTGGTTTTGGGAGGCCCCCAAAAGTGGAAATTTTGATTTAAAGTGACCTTTTATGGTATATCTGTAGGGCGAGGCTCCATTTGGGGGCTTTTAAAGAAAGAAAAATAAAACAGAAAACGTTTCGCCTTTCTTTTCGCCTCTATTTATTATTACCTACAAAAATTCCTCGAGGGTGTGGCATCGTTGCGCCCCCCCCCTTTGATTCGCCCTCTACGATGATACGATCGTTTTAGAGAAAACAGTTTGATGGAAAGAAACCAGGGTAAGAATTAGAAAGAGGAGCGAGGGGGTGGCGACGGGACATGAAATGCACATGAATTCAATCAGTTCAATTAAATTTAATTTTACATTTGTTTGTTCAGTTAAAACACCGGTACAAGTTGAACTGAAAAAGAGCATGTACAGTGTGGATAAACTAAATTTTTAAAACGAAAGACACATAACTCTAGGAAAAAGTATGAAGGGAAATCACGAACTAAATAGTAGTCATTATAAAACAAGTCTTGTCAATAAAATACTTGGGCCAAT
The DNA here is from genome assembly GCF_001949145.1 of Acanthaster planci. Next base: position 1,309,268 of record NW_019091381.1, on the reverse strand, counting down.
GGTACGATAATGGTGATAAAGGTCATAATGGTGATGATTGAATGATGATCTGATACAATGACCGAAGCATACTACCCTTGCTGATTAGCTTTCCACGATTAAAACCCTCTTAGGCAAAAATGCATTCTTGACAGTCGTCCTATCAATCAAAATCAGTCAAATGACACCTGTGTGTCTGTGTACTATATACAAATCAAGTGGAAGGAACTTCTGACTGTCTGCGACTGTCGCAGCAAAAGGAAGGCTTGCTGCAACAATCAAAAAAGTACGAATCACTGAATATTGCGAACTCACCAGAAGTCCCAATATCTTCGTCGAAGACTGTCCTGTCTCCTACTGTTTTCAACCTGCCGTCTCCTCGTCTTTCTCCACAGAGAGGACCATCGGACAGAAACAGGGCAGGAAAGAGAACTGCGCAGACGAAAATCTGCAGCATCATCGTACCCAGCAAGAAAGGATACAGAGACGCCTTCTTGAAAGACGTGATGAAGGCACGGGCTAGTCTGGAATACATGATGGTTACGTTTTCATCGGTGTAGAAGAGCGCCTTTATTCCTGCCCGGAGACCGTCGTCTACTGCCTCACGTTCCTATCGGCTCTCGACATGACGATGAGGGGAGGTTGATTCAAGAAAATTGGAAGATCTCAACAGAATCTCTCGATTTACACATTATCATGAGACCTGCACAAACAATATGGCGGATGTAGAGACTCGATGGTCATGATCTGAAAAGCAGGATTCGTTCTGTTTGAAAGGATTCATTGTGCAACCAGACAAAGCGTAGTTCGTAACAAAGGCAGGGGAAGGGAGTACCTCCCAAGAAGCCTCAGACTGCCAGAGGAAGGGAGTAGCTCCCAAGAAGCATACCTCAGACTGCCAGCGACGGGAACTCATACTGCTAGTCAAACTGTTTTTGTTTTGTATTTTTGTATTATCCATTGTGCCCGTGTGTTACTTTCTTGATTGGTGAATTTTTTTACCAGTAAGGTAAATGAAACAATTTAAAAACGATTGGTAGGCCCTAAATGAAAGAGTGAAGACAAAACCTATCTTAACCTCAAACTTATTTAGTTTGTGTCAAAACATAATTATGAGTAATAGAAAGACAGACCTTGGGAGTTAATATCCCTTGTGGAATTCATTGAATGCGTCCTCTTTATATATGATTAGTTCCATTCTTAACTCAACTTCAACTGCATAAAAGTGAACATTATCAAAACCACACCTGCTCACGGAAGAGATAGATAACATAGTGTCTCCGCGAACCACGTCACTATTTGCTATCTGCACGCACCATGCAAGTTTACGTTCAAATCCTACCTAATACAAAACTTATTCATACTTTCAAAATGTACTTTTTAGCAACTCTTTGGGGATTAAAACGTTCACATTATAATGATCACTGCTTTATATGCTTGAAGTTAGTAACCCCAACAACCCCCCCCCCAAAAAAAATATGCCCCGTGTGAGGTTCGAACTCACGGCCTTCAGATTATGAGACTGACGCGCTGCCAACTGCGCCAACGAGGCAGTTATATTCATGCGTCATTGCTCTATCTGTTTAGTTTACATTGTGGCTATATGCGGTCAATTTCGGGCACTGGAAAAGTTCAAAGTCGGATGACTGAAAGCTCTCTCTTCCTGCTTGGTTTATATACACCTTTATCAAGATAATTGGGAATTTGTGGGGGGGGGGTGTCCCCAGGCCTCCCGTGGCTACGCAATTCCAGTTCAAAACTTCAGTTGCAAGTTTAAATGCTGGGGTCAAAGTTGTATAATACTTTTTTCATGTAATTAGCAATGAAAAGGACAAGTTATCGTGTTGTATGGGATAAAAACAAGTTGAGGAAACACAAGGTCAAGACAACCAAAATGCAACAACAGAGAGATAAACACATGTATTCCGAATTCTACCCATTGACGGATTCATAGAGACTAATGGGCAAATCTGTCTCATCCCCAAGAAAAGGCACCTTTTCCACATCATAATCTAAGCAAGGCGAGTTTGAACTGTTCCATTTCCTTTGCTTTTGAGTCAAGGCTTGTAAATATCCTTCACAATTTATCTCACAAAATGCTCTTCACGGCGGTGACAAAATACCCTCAATCCCTCCACCCTCGAAAATGCTGCCAAACACATTTTTTCAAATTATTATTATTTTTTATTATTATTATTAATTCATGCCAGTTCTTTTTTTCATCACATACAAGATGGACATAGGAGAGGCATAAGCGATAACAATCACTGCGGCCAAAGACCTGCCACTCCTCATCAAGCTGTGTATAGAGTAAATAAATAAACATACTATACATGTATATAAAAGCATAAAAGCATAAAAGAAAAGAAATTACTGATAATGAATAAAGATAATGTAAGCAATTGAATATGACATTAAATGAGTTACATGAATAAGCAATTAATGATCAAGGCACAATAAATAAGACATAATGAATAAAAAAAACTACACGTGTAAGAACAGCAGGTAAGTGAACCAAAAATGAATGAAAGTCTAATGGATAACTGGTAAACAGGTGGCTGAAACAGTGACTTAAAAGGAGAAGAAGACCTGCTGCTCCTCATCAAGGTTAGAGTAAAGTAAATACAGAAATAAGTAAATATAAATAAGAATATATAAAAATATTCGAACATATGAACATGTCGATATAAAAGAAATAAGAAAAGATGATTCACTGTAAGTGAATAGAAGAGGAAAGAGATAAAAATTACGTAAGAAGTGGAATAAATTAAGTAATAAGGAGTTGACAATAAAGACACAATAGGTACAAAAGTACACATATAAGAGAAGAGGTGTATAATTATCTGATAAACTGTGAATTATAATTGGCAGAGAGGAGGATCAGTTATTGCAATGGGGTTGGGGTTTATGAAAAGAGAACACTGCTTCGGAGAGTCGGAAAAAACGTTGAAAAAGGCTGTTAAACCGTAGCATTGCGAACGTGTTCAGGGAGAGTTGACCAAAGACGAGGGAAAGCATGGAAACAAGATAAATGCAGGGATTGGGTCCTAGCTTGTCGGTGTTGAAGCAAAACATCATGAACATAGCGGGAATTATTAGAAACATTGTAAACACATTGATTACGTACATTAAAGCAATATGGAGACAAACGAGAGAACAGCATAATTACGACGACAAGATAAGTCAGACCAACCCCTAGTTTCTAACCTATCAGGGTAACTCATCACACCATGGTTCTGGCCAAGGATAAAAACGGGTCGCACGTTTTTGAACTTTCTCCAAATTATCACTGCTTCCTTGTCTGAGGGAGCCAGCAGGTAGTACACCATACTCCAATATGGGAAGGACGAGAGCTTTGTACAGTGAAAGTTTTGCTGAAGTACAAGAGTTGAAGGCAATGGTTTTGATGAGAGCAACAAATGTTATCTAAATGTGAATGGTATTTCTAATGAGATTTAGCACATTTGATCCATTACTAAGACATGATAACAGTTCATTACTGTTGTATTTGATTTCCTAAATGTTGAAACCTTGAAACCAATCTTTGCTTGTATACAGGTTGTGCACGTTGTAAACTAACTGGTTCCCACCATACTGGAAGTGCATGAATAACGAATAACGGCCCGACGTCCAATTTTTTCCTGTCGAGTACCAACTATCGGGTCGGATTTGGTATTAATTCGCATGCGCAGTAACAAATCGGCCCATGGCGGCCATCTTCGAAGTGTAACAACGCGAAGTTGATTGCTGTGGGAAAAATCGGGTTCAACTCCGGCTACAGGCATCAAACGACTGCACAAAATTACTGGTTAATTTGTCAAGGTACAAGGAGTATTTTGGTACGTATGAATGGTCACGGTATACAGTAGAAAGGGAAATATGATGCGACCTATTGTTCACCATGCACCATATTGTTATATGAATGACTAATGTGAGAACGTGCGCGTTTGTTCAAGTGCGTGTTTAGTGTAGTGTGTACCTGCACATAATAATACTAGCCCCACAAATAGGGCTGTGGTGGCTCTCTTTTACAATCTGTCACTTATCTGTCGCCACCACAGCCCTACCTTGAGGCATGTCTTAAATGCCTGAAATCCCAACTGCAGGATTGTCACAACCTTTGAATCCCTAATCTTCCGAAATGAGAATGACTCGACAATTTAACTTCATAACTTACTCATTTCGGAAGATATTAGGATTCAAAGTTTGTGTCAATCCTGCAGTTTGGATTTCAGGCATGTAAGACATGCCTTGAAGTAGGGCTGTGGTGGCGACAGATAACAGACAGCCCTATTTGTTGGGGCTAATAATATACATGGCCGTGTCAGCCACTTCGCCCCATTTCCACTTCTGATTATCGTTCATTCTGCTCATTCATTCATTTAGTAACAGAGGCAATGGTCTGTGCAACACAAACATCGACGTTTGAGTAGGTCAGAGAATCCAACTTGCAAGGCCAAAACAATGCTCCCAAATTCCCGACCAGCCCCAATTTTTCGGCGAGACTCAAGGCCTAATATTTTTATTGGGAAGTTAGAATAAACAGATTTAATAAATATAAGAAAGACAAATGATTAAATCCTGTCGTCTTTTCTGTCTTCACAAATACCTCAGAATGATTTTTTTTCTCATAACGCTTGTATCTACATGGTTTGCATGTTTTCCCAGTTAAATGTGCAACATTTGAAAAGCAACTACTGTTAATTTCACGAGTTCTCTTCATGTTTTACTGTTGATGTGGTAAAAGCATGTGCGCAAAGCACTGGTTCTTTGTCAAACATACATGTATCTGATTCTACTGTCATTGCATGCAGTGATTGAACATGTTGACATGTTTTTTCATAACGCATCAAGACACACATCACAAATAGAGTGACAATGTAATAGGCTTAAAATTCAGAGACTGGATCGCCGTCAATGAACAGTGTGCTGGCAGCTGGATTGATTTTGAAGCACCAGTACCTGAGTTTCTGAGCACCGTTTCCTGCATGCTTCATGCTTTTGTATTCCAGAAAAACATCGGAAAACTAACCCTACAAAGTACACAAATTTATTTCAAAGAAAATAATGCAGGCCTTAACCCTAACAGCCCTCGGTCCTTCAACCATTGGACGTTTTAGGATTGTTGGGGTTAATGCATTTAATCTGCCTTTAACATCTGCATTTGCTTTTACAGGATAGCAGTTGAAGTGTATGTCACAGTTAAGATGTCTGGGTTTGAGGAGATTGGCATTGCTGGGCCAGACCATCTTCGTGAGGCTTTGACTAATTGCACCGATCCCCAACAAGCCATTGAAGACTTCCAGGCTGAGAATGGGATTCTCTTGCCCACCCTCCAACCTGCTCTGCCCTTGCTGGACCTCCATGGCATCCGCCGCTTTGAATTCCACCGCTCCATCATGGAAGAACTCCGGCAACAGCTCATCGAGAAATGCAGGCAGCTCTCGGAAGTCGGAAACAAGAAGTCCTTCAAGACCATTGAGGAGCTGCTGTCCAAGTGCTTCCCTCTCATCAGAGTGAAATCGGTACAGCCAGTCGTCATGGAGATCATGAAGCTCCTTCCAAAGGTTCCCCCCAAGTACCTGATGGCTGTCGTAGACGATCGAGAACTGTACAAAGCGGCTTCGACTGAAGTAAAACGGCAGATATGGGAGCAGAACCCATCACTCTTCGGCAGCGAAGTGTCTCCACTACTGTCAGACTACATCAAAAGCAAAGAGGCTGTCCTGTTTGGTAATGAGACCATCAACTCGCACATGTTCTTCTCGGTGACGCCCAAGACACGACGCCAGGGCGAAGTGGTCCAGAAACTCGCTCACATGGTCGGCAAGAGCGTCAGGTTGTATGACATGGTGCTGCAGTTTCTGAGGACGTTATTTCTGAGGAGTAGGATAATGCACTACTGCACGCTGCGGGCCGAGCTCCTCATGGTTCTACATGACATGGAAGTGCACGAGATTTGCACAGAGGACCCGTGCCATAAATTCACCTGGTGTTTGGACGCCTGTGTGCGTGAGAAGTTTGTGGATGAGAAACGTGCCCGGGAGCTCCAAGGCTTTCTTGATGGTGTCAGGAGAGGGCAGGAACAAGTCTTAGGGTGAATATTATTGGCCACACTGTCAACAAAATGCATGAGTTGAGGCCCAGAAATCAACTAATTTAATTCTCAAACAAGTTGATATAAGCAAATAGATATTAGAGTTTCATTTTTTTCTTTTTTCTTTGTGAAAAAGCACTTCTAAGGAAAACATGTTTTCTCTGATTTTTATCTGTTCAAATAATGTAGCTGTTGTTTGGCATGCACAAGGGTTAATCCACTACGAACACAGGGCAAGGGGTCCCCTCGTTTTCTCTGTTTTCTCCAAATGACGCACTGTACATTCAGAATTTGCATCTTGGCGTGAACAGAAAAAAAGCCCTTTTTAGCTTCTTATAGTTGAACTCTTAAGACAAAAAACACTGCATTCGATTTGCATACTTCCATATTTATTTGAACATATAAAATCAGAGAAAACATGCTTTCCTTAGAGGTGCTCTTTAAAAGGTCCAAACAACTGAATTAAGATTTAAAATGCAAGTTTTTAAAGAATTGACTCAAAATCAAAATAGTCACGTAATGAGCCCTAATGAAAACTATATTCCTGTGGACATTTAAAAAATGATGCAATGCTTTTCACCTGAATAAGTACTTGTGTTCTCATGTTCCAACCAACTTGAATAAAACCACTGATGAGAAATTTTTTCCCAACTGTTTTCAGTGACCTTTCGATGATCCTGTGTGACCCGTTTTCCATTCACACCTTAGCCAGCAGTGGCATCAAGGTCTTACAACAACTCTTGAACACAGAGAAGTTACCAAGGGTAAGACGTTAGGCCCCCACCTTTCAAATTGTACATTGTCTTACATATGCACTGCAAGTAAAGTGCAGCGTTGAGTCTGCAAACAATGTACCACAGTCTACCACTGAAACCACTTTTCAGCAATGTAATATTGTATTATTGTAGATGTGTTTATCTCAGAAAAATGTTGTACAAGTATTGTATGCTTTGTATCCAGATTTTAGATGTGTATCCAGATTTTAGAAGTACAAGTTCACATTTGCAATGGCCAAGCCAGGCTCGGGGGGTAAGGGTTAGTTCCCACAGGGAGGCAGTTGTCCCTTCCTTTGCATTGCCGCTGCACCTTTACATTAACCACTTGCCGCTGGGGACTCTGAAATCGGACAAAGGGAACTGGGCTTTGTAACAAGACTGTACTCAGAGCAAAAGACCAGGCTGCTGGGCATTGCCAACATTTTTTCACTCTCAATAGTGAAGATAATCCAGCCTTGTTTTGAAACAGTATACCATGGTTTGGGGCATTTAGTGCGAGCAGATTACCACCGGGGACAAAAGCGCTCCACCGTTGCAGCGATGAGCCACACAGCACCGCTGCACGCAAATCTGTTCCCTATTTAAAACAGGTCAGCAGTGCACTGTGCCAGGTTCGTGAACAAAAGAAAGTTACATAACACTGCACAATCTGGGCTCTTTTTACAAGGCTGCAGGCCTGGCTGAAATATTCGGGCGTCAATAGGGTTTGTCTGTCAGACTAGAGTGGCCACCAAACAGTAATTCACCTGGGTGTAAACGTCCATTAATTGAGATGATGAATTTTTGAAGAATTTTGAAAACTGAAAATCTTGGAAAAGTCCGGATTTTGTGCACTGCATTTTTCGAACCAACCGGCAGCAAGTGGTTAAAATTATGATCACCAAGCTTTTGGGAATAAGAAGTTTGAAGTTTAAAGATTAAAGATCAAGTCTTGTTACCCGACATAAAGTGTCTCAATAGAACAAGACTACATTCACTTTTGTGTTTTCTTTTCATGGACATTAATTTGATTGTTATTTGATAACTATCTTTTACAGGAAAGCGCTGTCTTGTTGCTGCTTCTGAGAATGTTAGCCCTGGGACTTGGTGCCTGGGATATGATTGATAAACAGCTGTTCCGTGAACCCAAAATGGTAAGCTTGTGTCATTTGAGACCCTTGTAAGTTTTTGGGCTCGTCCTAAACTGAAAGTCAGAGTTTAGTTCTTGGTTTGTGTCCTTTTGTGGAACATTTGTAGGAAAACGACCTGGTTGTGAGATTCCTTCCGAGTCTTGTGTCCCTCCTTGCCGATGACTATACCCGCCACATCAACAAGCGAATCCACGAGACCGAGGATGATCCCAAACTCCAAGACATTCCCAACCAGCTCCTCAGATCTGCCCGCAAGGACCGCATTGCAGCCACACTGCTCCTTTACTACGTCTTAAACATCACTCGGCAGAGGAACAAGGAAGCCCTGTCCCGCATCCTGCCCAAGATGACCAAGATGGAGGGCAACATGTCTTATGAGGACATCTTCCTGCATCCTTTCACATCGCAGCTGGCTCTGATGAGCGAGGACTTTGCCTCCGAGACATTTTGCAACCTCATCTTTGATGACTTCCTCCTTGCCTCCAGCATTCAGGAGAACATTTTGAGACATTCGCTGCGACTGATGGAGTATGTCTTCCACCGGATACCGTCACAGAGAACAATGGAGTTGATGGACAAGTTGGAACCGAAGACAGAGGTAGGTTGCAGCCGTGTATTAATGATGAGGGCTCTAATTCTGCTAAGGTCTTGTTTCTGTAGACCTTTTCATTAATAAATTCATAATTATGTACAAATGCGCACAAATGGCCTTGGTGTCAAGAAGTGTGAGCAGGCCATTGAAAATGTACAGGGGTGCAACTTCAGTGATCATTTTCTCTCAGGTTTTCTGGCTTTGCTCCTTTTTTCTTCGGAAAATCCCATTAAATCATGTTTGCTATTAGTTTCAAATTTAAGTGGAATTTTTAGTGCTCTGTAAAAGACTTTATAATCGTAATTTTTCCTGTGCGCAGGAGATCGCCGTTTCTTAGTAGTAGTAAGTAGTGTAAATTACATTGTTAGTGTTCTTGGAGCCAACCTGTGCATTTGTAAAAACACGTACCGATGTTCAATGTACATACATTTACCCAGCTTACTGTTGAACTAATAGTCATAGCTTGGAGTACTACCAAAAGAAATGGTATCCAGTTGTTGTTTGGGGTTGTACAAGACAAAGTGCAGATTCCAAAGAGAAAGAGATCTGGTTCTTCAGATTTCCCAAGTGCAGAAAGCAGCGAATCGAATAGGTAGAGTACTGGTACATTGGATAAAACCATGGAGGTACATTGAATAGCAGTACATGTTTTTACAAATGCACAGGTTGGCTCCAAGAACACTAACAATGTACTTTTACACTACTTATGATGGAAGGGGCCATACTAAGAAACGGCGATCTCGTGCGCATAGGAAAAAATACAATTATAAAGTCTTTTCACAGAGCACTAAAAATTCCACTTAAATTAGAAACTAATAGCAAACCCGATTTAATAGGATTTTCTGAAGAAAAAAATGAGCAAAGCCAGAAAACCTGAGAGAAAATGATCATCAAAGTCGCACCCCTGTACATTTTTAATGGCCTGCTAACATTTCTTGCCGCCAAGGCCATTTGTGCGCATGCCTGCATAATTATGAATTTATAAGTGAAGAGGCCTATTCGCAGGATTTTCTTTTAACATTTGACTCCCAGATTCACAGCGCAGAATATAAGTGGCTTGAAATCCTTTTTCCTTGCAGCATGGCCAAGAAGTACGTGACTTGTACGGAAATGTGTTGAAGAAGATTGAAGCACACACACCTAGCCCAGCCACAGCACCTGAACCCCTGGACTCACCCTTGATGAGTGTGCCAACACCAGCACCTCTCTGACCTAATAAACTCCGCCCCCTCAGCTAGGTAAACACCTTGACTATCCCCTACCAAGGGGTTCATAGTGCAGTCTCTAATTGAAGCTTTTTGGCTTTGTGGATAGCAAAACTGCTGATTTGTGTACCGTGGTATTTTTTTTTCAGTTTATATTTAAGGAAACTGCCCTACATTGGCCCAATGTTGTTTCACTTTGATCAGTTTGTAGGATCCCACATTTGACAGCCAAGTTACCAAATTCATGCATGTGTGGCGGACTTAGTCCATTTTTTATTTTGAAAAATCCATGAACTGTGTTGCTTTACTGGCAATAGAAATCAATGTGGTTCTGCCCTTCAGAGCTGTCTTCAAATTCATTTATCTGCAATGTCCTCACTAAAATGATCAATGTTATGTTAGTTATGGGAGTTGAGAGATGTCAGGTACTTTTCACATGTGGAGGTGGGTGTGTAAGGAAGAGGGACGTATTCATCATTACATTAAATGTGCATACATGTAGTGTCTGAAAACTGAATTTCTGGATATGGGAATGAATTCTTTGCGCAGCATGGCTGCGTCCGAGTTAAAATCTTGGTCCAAGCTGTACAGAAATTTGTTAATAAAATATGTATAAATGTACATGCAAAAGTAGCAATTCTCGGGCCAATAAGCCATTTGAGAGTTCAATTTGAATAAAATCTGGTACACTGAGTTATCTGATTGCACATAAACATAACAATTTGAGTTCCCCAGACTAAAGACACTGTTGTGATTTGGGGCAAGCTTTTGCATAGCAACCACCATCTCTGGAATGGACTGCTTCCTTTGTGCCTTTCTTATCCATTTAGAACAGTATATTATTGCAAGGCGTCTCTTATGTAACTAAGGAAAAGCTTGCCCCGAATCACAAGGTATAGCAACAGTGGCTTTAGTATGCAGAATTCGAATTATGTTCACATGAATTTAAAGAACTCAGTGTACCAGATTTTATTCAAATTTAACTCGCAAAAGGCTTATTTGTCCAGAACAGAATTTATGATTTGCATTTGTATGGTGCTTGACTGTTCAGTGGAAATTTAATGGAGCAAAGTAAACAATTAGATAAAGGCTTGGTTTGCGAATTGCCTGTTATTAGAGTTGCATCTAAGATGGCCGCTGTGTACACAGCAGCCACATAGAGGCTTTGCATGGTAGCCATCTTGCAGGGTAATTGTTTTGTTCCATAGGGAAACCTCTTTTGTGCATACCCTATGAATCAAGCTTCAGTCTGCAAGAGTGCAGCCTTGCAAACCCTATATTGAAGGCATTACCCTACATAACAAACGCACACATCTTTGTCAGGTAACATGCCTATTTGTGGTTCTGAAAAAAAACCAACACTTGGTCACATGACCTTTACATGGTATGCTCAGCTATTTTCTTAAGGCGTATTTCTCTAATGAAGACTCAAACCTGTGCAGTTGTACAGTTTACATAAATAATTTAAAGTCATTTTAGTTAGATCTACATATGTGTAGACTTATCTTTGCATTTTCCAAGAAAATACTTAAAAATGTCGGCCTCCTGCTGGAGCAGCTCAGCTGTCAAATTTACAAGCACAAACTCACATTCCAGTCTTGAATAAACCATGGCATACCTAAAGATTCTTGTGGAGTCAAACACGAGTTCTTTGTCGATTTGATTGGATTCTGTGTACTAAAAAGCGTAACACCCAACTTGACCTATACATAATTTTTATTTTCAACTGCAATGTATTGATGCTGTTTCTGAGATGTGAACAAAGTGTGAAATGAATGCTGGTTAAAACTTTTAACAAAATTGAAAGTGGCTTTTGACTTCAATTAAAACATCAGATTTGAAATGTAGAAAAACACAAATTTATGAGTTGTTCAAACTGCTACTAAATCAAAGAAGAAAACTGTTGGGAAAATTATCGAAAAGTAAGTTCCATTAAAATAACAAAAAAAAAATCTGTCACTTTGTAAAATGCAGGAATGAGATGGCAAAACAAATTGAAACTTATAACACAATTGCCGTAAAATATATCCGTTATGAAAATATTATAGTCCCATTGCAGGAACAGTGACAATGCAGAATATAGGAAGCAATCTATGTACATCTCAAATAGTTTTACAAAAGTACTGCAAAATACTTCGTGAATAATACTTGGACATGGCAGATAAAGTCCAGCTGAACCAAACCTTTTACAAGCTTTCAGCATCTCTGATTTTTTGTTACAAAATTTAATTCTAGAGCAACAACCTGCGGCTGGTCTTCACAACAATAAAAGTAAACTCTTGCCCTAGAGTAGATGAATGATTAAAAATCACAGAAAAAATGTAACGGACAAAAGAAAGTTCGCGCGTACGTTTACGACAACTATAAGACCGTCATTTGAAAATGATCAAGATTTTGTTTTCTTAACCACTTCATGCTGGGGCATTTTTCAATGTTGATGATGCTGGGCCGGCATAATTATCATTTTTTCCGTTTTCAAAATTCTTCAAAAATTCATCATTTCATTTAACGGACGCTTATAGCCAAACATAGTAATCTTTAGGCACTACTCTAAGTTGACAGGTGACCTTCACTGACGCCCGAGTATTTCAGCCAGGCTTGCAGCCTTGTAAAAAGAGCCCAGATTGTGCGATGTTATGTAACTTTCTTTTGTTCACGAACCTGGCTCAGTGCACTGCTGACCTCTTTTCAATAGGGGCCAGATTAACGTGCAGCAGTGCTGTGTGGCTCATTGCTGCGGTGATGGAGCGCTTTTGTCCCCGGTGGTAATCCGCTCGCTATAAATGCCCCGAACCCTGGTATACGGTTTCAAAACAAGGCTGGATTATCACCACTTTTGAGAGTGAAAAATGTTGCTAATGCCCAGCAGCCTGGTCTTTTGTTCGGAGTACAGTCTTTTGTTACAGGGCCCTGTTTCCTTTGTACGAGTTCGGAGACCCCGTTCACGCATATAAAGCATACGTCTCTGATTCCCGGAGTCCCCGGCAGGAAGTCGTTAAAAAGACAGCATTCCAGTTGCATTTAAGATCTTCACAGCTTGACTGGGGCTTTAACTTACTCAACACTTTCAAGTGGGGCATTTCAGAATCTTCCCCAGTCCAATTGTGCAGGTACTGCTGAGCTGAAATAAAGTGCCTTGTGCAGACACACAAGAACAAAGCATCCTCTTCACAAGGATACAAATTCTGGAACATGTGTTCCCAGCAGAACAACTTGTTCCAGCTGAAGTCAAATAGGGTTCAACATCATCGGAACGAGGTTGATAAGTACATAGCTTTTATATGAGCCTCTCTTGCGGAGGCAATTTGAGGATGTCATCCATTACTACCCTGCCCCTAGACATCTCGTGAAGTCTGGGGTTGTAAGTGCCTCTGGCAGACCTCCTCTTCTTGATTTTGATGAGGAAGATGCCCAAGATGATGATGATAATGACAACTGCCCCGCCCACTATTCCAACAATCAGAGCTGGCTTGATGGCCTGATCAGATCCTGGTATGTTGGTACTGGTGTTGTTGAGATGTGGGTTGATTGTGGTGTTTTCATGATCAATGTCAGAGCAGGTGTTTCCATGGTAATCTGGTTGAAGGTAAACGCAGGGGCAGAGGAAGTAGATAAGGAGAATGAATTTGTAGAGAAAAGAGAATTTGGAAACATGAAAAGACTAGGACATTGAGAAAGGACCTGTACTAAACTCAAAACCCAAACAATCTTGATTGAAACTTTGATTGATTGAAACCCAAACAAATTGATAATTAAGATGAGAATCAAAATGCCAAGTGAGTTTGCAGCAACCTTTTGAAATTGACCATCTTGGGTATTTTAAAGGCCTTGAACTTACCAGTGCCGGTGCAGTTACAAATAAAATCATTGACAGCATTGGTGCAATTGCCACCGTTTTCACACGGCTCCACAGCACACTCATCAATGTCAGTCTCACAGTCATCACCGCTGTAACCATCAGCACAGTGACACTTGTAGCCATAGTCTAGATCTTGGCACGTCGCTCCGTTTTGGCACAGGTTGCTGGCACAGTCTGGTAACTTGATTTCACAGAACGTGCCTGGAGTTGGATGTATTTCAAACGCTTGACACACTTGCGATAATCCTACAACCCTGACCAAATGATTAACCTAACAGATGACTTAGTGAAAAGTTAATTACAGAAGGATTCAAAATTAAACGAGGTAACCCAAAGTTTACCTTAAAGTTTTTTAAGGTTTTTTATAAGGCTTTTATAAGCAGAAAACATGAAATACACACAAAGACAGAAATACTGGTGTGTGTGCATACCTCAGCCAGAAGGAATTTATTCATCATGGTGTGTCAGGTACCGAAATCTGGGCAGCCAACTCATCCTACATGCGACCCATTATATCAATATCCATTTTTTAGGCACCAACAAAGGCCCAGAAACATAGCTCCAAAGGTTTATAGGTTTTTCTAAGGCTTTTGTTGGGGGTACTCCTAAGGTAAACATTGAGACACCCCTTGTGTCAGTTTGGAATAGCCCCCAACACCATCAAGTAACTTGTGATCTGTCTTAAATGAACAAATTAATTTATCACGCTCTGAATTCAAAGAAAATGCCACCTGTAAAGAAAACCCAAATACACCCATGGGAATTTGTCGTTTTATAAGCAATAATTTAAACATCCTGTTCTTTAAGTTCTTAGAAAAATACTAATTTGTTGCTAAGAACATACCTCAAGTCCACATAATGTTCTGCCTTCTGAGCTTGAACATAACAAGCCATAAACATGCCATATTGAATTTTACATTTTCTATACAAGACACTGAAAAGAAGTTGACAATTCTCTCCACATTTTACCTGTGTATCCCATTCCACAACTGCAAAGAAATGTGTCTGTTGTACTGGTGCAATTGCTGCTACACCAGTTGATTTTCAGCTCGCAGATGGTGCTGAAGCCAGCGGAGCAATCACATAGATAGCTGATGGTACCATTATAAACAGCATTGGTGCAGTTGAAGTAGCACTCACAGCTGTGGTCTTGATCCTGGCAAGTTGCATTGTTTTGGCACAGGTTGCTGGCACAGTCTGGTAACTTGATTTCACAGTGGCTATCTGTGGTCAGAACAAATTTGCGTAGGCTTATTGTCCAATTATCCCCGAACAAAACTGACCAGGGGCTGGAATAACTACATATTCTATGCAAATGGAAAGATGGTGCTAGCCTTTTGTGTGCATCTATTTTATGGAATACCCCATATTGGACTCATCATTACATCTTAGGCCCCCTAATACTTGACAGTCAATGGGCAGATTTCCTAGTAAGTTCTTCTATGGGAAACTAGTGCCACATCAAGCTGGCTTGATAAACTTGGTGTAAGTTGTAACTAATGTTCCTGTTCCTCCAAAACTAACGTTTCTCATAAAAAATTCCCAAATCAAGTCAAGTTGCAAATCAAATTTTTCCAAGTCAAGTTTTTCTCAAGTCCAAAAACTAGTAACTCGAGTCCCAGTCTGCGACTCGAGTCAACAACACTGATTCAAAGTGGTCTAAAACTTTCTAGAAACCCTCCTATTTAATATGAACTGTCAAATCTCATCACAAAGTTTAATCAACAGTTATCATACCCGGTGCACACTCACACTGGACACAACTCGCATTGTTTTGGGTTACTCTTTGTTCACTGAGAGGACCGTCAAATTCCTCTATACACTGGCAGTGGGTGGAGTTGCTTATGTCATCTTCTGACCAGTCCAAGCTGTAGGCTGGATCATTACAAAGTGGTCCTGCAAAATGAATGTGCAATATAAAAGTGGTTCTGTGATGATGTTTACAATCTAGAAATGTAAGAACTATGCTTAAACCACTCTTGTGACGTCACCCTATTCAGTAAAGTGTCGATTAATCTTAAGAATGTACAGTTAACTATACATTTTTAAAAGAATGTAAAGTTTTTAAGAATGTAGAGTGTGGACATTCTTCAAAAGCCACTTGATACACAAAGAAAAATCACTTGTGATATTAAATTACATGGTCAAACACGGTAAGAAATGCTCTGAACAATAAAGCAGATTGTTTTAGACGTTCAATACGGTTAACACTCAAATTTTTAGATTTGACGTAGTGACGTTTTCTGTTGAGATCAGCGACTTTCAACAAAAGTGAACCGCTCCTTACGTTGCACTATATATTGTTAAGGTGTCTCCTTCATTTTTACATACCTTTTGAATTTTAGTTTTATTTTACATGTTCCTTCCATTTTAGTTTTTTTTTTCATTTTAATATAGATATTTATTCTAATGGTAATGTATAATTTTTGTTATCTTTATCCTTTTTCTTTGTGTATTTATTTTAAAACTCACATGTAGCAACTTTACTTTCGATTAAAGCTCAGTTTTACCTCTTTCTCTGTTATTAAACAACTTTTAAAACCAACTTCAACAATCACAATTCATGTACGATTTTGCAAAACGGATTAATCGTTTAGAAACTTACGTATGATACTTCCCAGATGAATGAGATGATATTCCAAATGCAAGTAATTTTCAATCGACAGAATTTTCTTTGGTGACTGAGGAATTTCAAAGAGTAAGCTTGTACTTCTAAAGTTGTAAACGTAATCTTCATTTGAAGAGACATCTAACTGTAGTTTTCAAATTAGTCACTTGGGAAACTTATTTGTAGTTGGTGTAAAAGGTCCCCAGCTCCGTACAGTCATATTGATAGCCTTTGCTAACTTAAATTTAGCGTATTTCTGCAACTAACATATAGATTTATCCATATGGACCGTGCCATATACTGATGGTGTCGACTACATGTCTGTAACTTTATGTTAAGCATGTATGCGCCTGTGAATGAAATAGTAGTGCACCCAGCCCAGGAGTTCCTCAATCATGATGGCTTAATTGGGACAGGAATAAAGCTTTTATGTGCATTGTACATGCAAATATACAAGGCCACCCAACGCTGGACAAATGATGGATTCATCTCAAAGCACCAGTAAAGCCTTTTTGAACAACAGTGGAGGGAGGGGTCGCTGTTTAAGTCAGAGAAACGAATCAAGAGGTGGAGATTTGAATAAAAAAATCTCCACTTTTTTTGTCGTTTCTCCTTAACAGATGGTTCAAACTATCCTTTGCTAGACACTAGGTAGGCATGCAGCATGGTGTTCAATATTTATTGAACACCCTTTCACATAAATACAAACTTACACCATCGAGGAATAAATAGGGTTTTCCCCTACCCATTCAAGTGTGGGGTGGCCCACATCTTTGATTTTAGTGACAACCTCAGGCTTTTCTGCTGAATTTTATCACCTCACACTTAAAGCAGACAAAGATGGAAGGAAAAGCAATAAAGATATTTTGAAATAGATCAGTTTCCTTCAGAATGGTTAAGGGGGACACAGAATACAAGATCGATTTATTTTAGAGGGGAAATTTGGAAAAATGGAAAACATAGAATTTATTTACGCCTTGGAAAAAAACTCACTTTTGTTAGAGACACTAGAATATTGGCCAATTTGTTTGACCACCTCAAACATATGACCCCAGGGCAAAACCTTATGCAAACATGTCATAAAGTCTGGACACAGAGTCAGATCCCAATTACGCCTCCAGTCTTCTAACTTCAGGACAATTTAAAATTTCAAGGAATACTGACATTAACCTTCACCTACAAAAAACTGGCTAAGAAATGAGCCTGTGGAAGTACAACATTAACCTGGACCAGAAGTAATTTTAATAATTTATATTTGTTGTTTGTAAATGTTTACTTGTATGTTATGCTGTTTCCAACTGAGCCACAAGGCTGCAAGACAGTGATAAATGAACAAGATTTGAATTGAATTGAACTGACATGAAGCAATGATTCAAAACATGGTACCGGGTAGTAGTTATTGGTCTCTGAAATGTCAAGCCTGGTATTTTTAATAGTTATGTTTACTCTGACTTACGAGGAGGGGGTGGATTCTCTCCTTTCTGTGCTATTTAATTTATAATGCCTCACAGCTGTAACAGGTCACTCATGTGTTTGTGTAATCTTTAGAACATTTGTGTACGCAAAGCTTTCCCATGTGATACTGCACATTTCCCAGAATGCACTGAGACAGTTGACCTGAAAAGCAGAATGATTCAATTCTTCTGTTTCTTGTGTTGTTGTTTTGTTGGTCTAAGCTAGTGCTGTTAAATGCCAACGGAATTTTAAAGTCTGTCAATGCCACAAATGTTCAGACACATTAGGCCCGGCCTTTTCAATTTAACAATGGTTTCCTGGAACTTTTTATGACCAACACAGAATGAAACTGAAGTGTCTCAGCCGGCAAGTTATTTTAAGCTGGTACACCGGGCCTATCCAAATGACCCACACCCTTCCACACACTTTATTTACTGTAAGTTGAATGAAATTTTCATCAGGTTTCTAAATATTCTAAGTTCATTTGGAACCATGCCTGCTCTGATGTATATAAACATTCCAAATATATGTTGAAGTGTTAACATTCCATCAGTCTCACTGTGGTTTTAATGTTTTTTTTTATTGAGAATGAGTAAATTACTTTTGCTCATGCTTCCAATAAGCAGACATGCGGGCTGTGAAATTGTATATTTCCAATTAATGTCAGTATATGGTCTTTTTATTCCCTGCAAATGATGACATTTATTTCCTTTCTGGAGAGAATAAAACCTCCTTTCCCGAGATCATTAAAAATGATGGCAAATATGAAGTTTGTACTGCAACACAGCACACCCTGATACATTGGTTTATGCGCAAACTAGGAACACAGACCTGGAGGAGAAAAACGAGTCTATGCTAGGAATATGTGATAGCTTTTACCCCAATAATCCACCCTGCCACCAACTCGTGAAGAATACTGAGTTCCACGCCCACTTTTCTACTTATCAAACAAGGGGCCCTTGTGTTTGCTTTAGGCCTTTTAGTTTGCTCTGTATGTGGATTCAAAGCTTAGTCAATTTTTCTCTCTTCTCGGAGTCAGTGTTTTTTTATTTCAAACTTTTGAGGTCTCCCCTTTCTGGTTACTCAACTCAACTTAGAAAGCTCTGAATCGAGTCCAAGTCCCAATTTTTGTGTGGCTTGCTTTTGTACTGTAACCATACGTGCTTTCTGATTTCAAGCACAGTAAACTCACTCAACCAGTGAGTATATGGAGCCATTAACATGAGGTATATTAGCACGAACATGTACCCACAATGACGTTACAATTTTTTTGGCCCTCCCCAAAAAATGTATAGATAAAAAATTAAGATTCCTTTCAAAATGACTGTGCCCACTCACGCTAATTTTGTCTGTGTAACAGAAAAGACTTTTTTTTGGGCTTCACTGTCCTTCCTTTCAGACCAGGCTTGAATCTTTCACTTATAACTATCAGCCAAACATGAAAATAATTTTTTGAATGAATAATAATGATGACATTTTTGCAATTTAAATTCACTGCTTGGTAAGATTTTTTTGCTCAAAATGCTGGTAGCTGGAATTGGAAGTGTACATCATTTATCAAATTTCACACAAGCAGACAAATAAACACACAGCTAAATAAACGTTGGCTTTATGAGCTCATCATGAGGTGAAATCAACATCACAGGGACTACTAGGGGTGTGAGTAGCCACTTCAAATTAAAACTGAAAACAGCTAGCAAAATCTGAAATGTAAAAAGTTCCCATACTTTTGTACAGACCAGGTTAGCTCCACAAATAGGGCTGTAGTGGCTCTCTTTTACAATCTGTCTCTTATCTGGTGGCGAGAGATAAGAGACAGATTGTAAAAGGGAGCCACTAGAGCCCTATTTGTGGAGCTAAGACCAGGTGTACAAAAAAAGTTGAAATTTAGGGTTCACATTTAAAAAAAAAAGAAGCTGAAGTCAGCTAAAGAGCTGAATTCTCACCCCCCCTGGACTACATGTACTTATGACACCCTTGCTGCATTTCAAGCGGGCAGACACCCCAAGCTACATTACTCCAACTTGTTGCATTATTAAGCAGACATCGCTGCCACCTGACAAGACAATCACCCAAAGTTCGCTGTTTGTGGAAGCTGAGGCCAATATCGTCATCAACAGTCAAAATTATGCTTCCTAAATCCTAGCATGAACTGCAATCTTAAAAACACCCATTTGTTACTGCATGGAGAAAGGAACCTCCATGGTTATGTTGCATGGTTAAGTCCAACATCTGCTGACTTTGAAACTGCCCTGACTGTCCATGCAGCTCTGACAAAGCCAGAGGGGATAACAGACAGGGTGAAAGTGTCTCCATTGGAGCCTGTTTGGGTGAAGATTTGTTCTTCGTCACAAGTTCTGAAATTAAACGAAGTTCCTTGGGGTCTCTATAAATTTAGTACTATGCTGATATTAACATATGATGAGACATTAAAGTAAGCCCTGCTTGCAGGTGTGTTCTGAAGAAGTGTTGGGAAAGAGGACCCTGTCCGAACCATGGAGGAAGGAATCCTTCCTCGAGGTTGAACGTGAAACACAAAATTAATTTTAAAAAGTTGATCCAAACCTGCTAATACAATTGCCAAATGATACACAAACCCATCAAATATCATAATGAGAAATCATGTCCAAATTTAAATCGAACAGACTGAACAAAAGACTTTTGAGAGAAAATTGCAACCATTACAAAGTCTGACATTTTTGTAACTGTTAACGGAGTCACTGACGTCTCCTGTGTACGCAGTGTTTGCTTATTAATCCTACCTCTGATCATGCTGAACATTAACAGCCTGGTTTAGTTACCTTTAACGGGGCCTCCCCTGAGCAAGGAAAAATAATCGAGCCGGTCCCTGGCCAACTGCCATTCAACTGTGTACAAACATTGTCCAGATGCGAGTCTTCCTGTATTTTTTTACATCAACTGGTGCCTGCATGGCTTGCCCAGGCCCTGCCTGTGACCCAGAAAAGACCTTCTGAAGGGGAGTGTCGATGCTTATTTTTTGATGTTAATGGTCAAAGGGTGCAGACCACTAATTCACTAGGTGAGAATTTCTGACCAGCTCATTAGCATTAAAAGTGCCCCCACAGTATCTTTTGAAAAAGG
>NW_019091381.1:1266983-1287877 GCF_001949145.1 Acanthaster planci | reverse complement strand
ATCAAACTGCACGGAAACTCTCACCAAAGGTAGGCCGCCATTATCCACTAGACCTAGGGCCTCTTCCCAGACCAACTAGGTGAACTGCACTCATTCAAGCCCCATTGAAAACAGTGTAAAATCAACAAAGTTTGGAGTCCCATTGCGGGCAAACGAAGTCCCTGAGGTCTGTCAAACAAAAAACAGTTTGTTCTTTGGTCCCTCAGATTTCATTTGATTTTCAGTTTTTAGTAAATTAACCAATTAAGGTTTTGATTATCTGCCCCAAAAAACTCCCCCCCCCCAAAAAGGGAATGTTCCCAAGTCTTCTCAGCAGCCATTTTTCAAATGACATCCTGGCCTTCACCGTTTTGAGGCTCTTCTGACAAATTGCAATCACATTTTGTCTGCTTTGCTCCCAGACGGGAGCCCCCGAATCTACAGAGATGATTTGGGCCATACTTACACAATACCACAATTTCTTGGCCCACACAGACCCCTCTTTTCGAAGGAATTTGTGGGGGATACTTTTTGAGCGTCTCTGCCTGGCTGAGCTGAGAATTTCCCTTGAATTGGGTGGCGCCCGCTAAAGTATTTAGCCTCGTTCAAGTTTCATTTTAATGATTTCAAAATTTGAAAATAATGCTAGAAACTACCATTTTTCAACACCACCTGAGCTTAATAACTTGACTTGGTTAGTTTCCTTTCATTTTAATTAAAAAGGAAAGACACTGCAGTACAGTACAAAATTTGATGAATGAATGCCGTCACCCCATGAGTGAAGAATGAATTTTAACATCCTCTTGATTATTTACGTTTGGCCAAATGAAACTGATTTTTGATAAAATAAATCAGGCAATACTCCGTAAAATTCATTATGAAACATTAGAATAACAGGACGGATTATGCTCAGCGCATTTGAATGTCTTAGTAAATACAGGGGCGTTTGACAAAAAAGTTGATTTTTCCTGAAACCATTGCCCAGTTGAAGTTATCCCTAAAAAAGAGAACTTCCAATCAAAACGAAGGTTCTTAAAGTAGTCATGAAGTACAGACGCTTCCAACTAAAAAAGAAAGGGAAAGAGTCATTGGGTGGCCTATGTTTTCACTCCCAGAATATAGGATTTAATTTCCTTCTAACTCTAAACTGAATGTTTTCTTTCTTTAGGTGTCAGTAGTTTTTAGTAATCTCAAGTTTCGGTACAAGAAATAAAATAATAAAATTCGAGTTTTCTGAAGTTCCCTGGTAATATCATTATCAGTTTCAAGAGATCACTGAAATAAATTAATGTCCCGTTGTAAGCACAACTACACTTTTGAAAAATAACATTGGGTCTGAATTTTCCCACTTCCTTGACGATTTCCAAGGGTTTACTCCAAAAATTGAAGTGCCGCTCAACTGAAGGAAAAATTGAATAACGCAGGTTCATAATTATAAAAAAAATCGACATGGTTAACTTACCCAGACATGCGCAGATAAACAACGACACCACTTTCTGTACAATGGAACCCATGTTATTTTCTAACTGCATGGGCAAACTGAGTTATCTTTTCTCCTGGTGTTGAACCACATGTTTCTAATACCTATCGAGAGGTTCATCCAAACCAAATCATGGTATACATGTGAGTGCTGTAATCGTAATTCAACCACATACAATGTTGTCGATCGACTTGTCATTTAAACCATCCAACTTTTTAAAACCGCACTTAGCAGACCAAAAACTGCACAAGGAAATGTTACAAGATTAAATTCACGCAGAATCGTTCGCCTCACCTCGAACTACAGCGTTTATTTCATAGCCTTGTTGGTAAAGGCGATAGAAATCGACTGCCGGTTGCGATGCTTTATGCATCGAGAGTTCATGGGGTGAGCTCATTCATGCAAGTAGAGTGAATTGCCAGAAATACAGGAAGGCCTCATCAAGCTGAAAATATGTTGTGCTTTTATTATTTCCAGTTTTACAATGTGGAATGTAAATATCGAAGGTCGTTTTCAAATAGGTCTAACATTTGGTAAATGTGGCCTTCTGCTTCGGGAAACTGAATGCTCTTCCACAAAATGTACTAATATTCATTTCAAGAGCAGAAATATCTTTTTGGCGAACAATTTAACTTCAGCTACAAACGATGTGAGTGGCATGTGAGTCATTGTTTCCAAAGTTCTTAATCGTGTTCACGTTTTTCGCTGTCTGAAGTGTTTGTAATAAGCCCGTGAAAACTATGTTGCAAACATTCGCAAGATCGTCGGGTTTGAAGATTATATTTCCGGGAAACGGAGGGGAGGAGAGTCGCCGACTTTCTAGAGAAGGTATAGCTCTTGAGGGACGGACTTAATATGCAGGTCTTTGTTGATACTTAATTAAAAGTCAACGAAACGAGGGCATGGCGAGAACACAGCTGCACTTAAATTAATGAGCACGCTAGGCGTGTCGCGTGTGGTCCTATCCACAATTTGAAGCCTGATGGGTATAGTACACCATGTAGCAAACTTATTGCTGGTATACCTCGGGAGTTATCGGGAACAATTGGAAATGGCATGCTTGTACTGATATCGGTTACTACTAAATCATAGGAAAATGGGTGCGGGAGAGAAAACTGGCAAGCCATCCACGGACTTAAATTGGAGGAGGAAAATAATGGGCAAGATGGTGGTCATGATGGTAACCAAAATTGCACGGTGACACCACCGACTTCTTTACAGGGGTAGTTCCGCCGTGCCTAATGAAACGATATTGAGTGTAATCACCCGAATTGCCAAAACGAATACAAAGCCGTCATGTAACCCCTCCCTATAGTTACACCCCCTCTAAAACCAAAGCTAGACACGCCCCTCCTCTCCTTTCCCCTTTCCCATCTCTTCTTCTGTTACTAATCCTCCTTTCAGAACCACCATGACACCTGTAAAAAGGCGTGATGACAAATGGTATAAGTTCATAACAAGATTCGAAAGCACACAGAACCATGCTCTGTGATGTTACTGATCCCTTCCGAAATTCAGATTTTCGACCTGAAGAAAATCAGATGAGCCAACCAGACAAATTAAACAACAGAACAAACGACATCTTATTTCAAACCTTGGAAAGATTTCTCCATACTAAAATATATTCCCGTTACAGCAAATTAGAACAAAACAGAATATTGCATTCAATCTATGTACATCTCCATTATAAACCGTAGTCTTACAAATTTTGTTGGACATGTTGAGCAATGAGGTTAACTCAACAGCAATCTTTGGAAATGATTCTGGTAAATTTCTACAAAACACCGTTTAAGATGATGCTACCCAACCCAACAGTATAGAGAGACTTTTTCAATCTTTCCTATAACTAGCTGAAATATTTTACACATCAATTTATCCTGACTGTAGCTACTTCAACACACGAATTTATTATCCATAACAAGTAGTAGGCTCATGTGACAGGTCACTGGCAGACTGTCTTTCAGAATAATCAGGGGCGTTTTCAAGATTTTTTTTTCAGGGGCGTAGCAACCAGAGAGGTGTGGGGGTGCACTACCCCCCGAAAATTAATTCCAGTCAGTAAACAGAGCTTCGGTCGACAAATAAATCCAAAATTGGTACATAAACGATATATGTTGGTCATCGGCATTTCCCCCTAGGCATGAAATGTAGCAAGCATACCAGGGATTTCCATTCTACACGACATGAGGTTGGCAAACAAGTTACAAGTAAGCTAACTGACTCTGGTACACCCCCTCCAAAGAAAATATCTTTGCTACGCCCCTGCAATAATATCAAATATCTTTTTTTTTTACCACTTAAATGTCAGCGCACAACCACTGTTATAAAAGACTTAGAATATAAAACCTGAAACCAAGAATTGTTATTTTTGTAGCTCTGAGGATTTCTAGAGCCACAAGCTACTGGTCTCTTGAATAACTCAGAGTACAATACTGTCAGTGGATGAATTATATTTTAAAATTCCAGTCAAACTGTGACATCTTTAAATGAAAATGTTTTAACCAAATAATGTACATGTAATTATGGGCAGGTTTACCACAGTTTGGTGAGTATACAGTGTATCACACATTCCCACACAGTTGATGTTTTTCCAACCAATAAAACAAATTGCCATAGGATTATGAATATGCAATATACAGTTGACCAATGAGAATCTGAGAAGTGGTCATATAATGATTTGTCTACCATTTGGAAGGTTTCTCAGTTTTCATCCAGGATTCTGATTGGCTTATTTAGTTCATTGATTTAAAGAATGTTTGGAATGACATTAGAATGACTGGTCATTTCCATCAGCACCACGTATTTGCTAATTACTTCTTTCCCCAAAAGAGCTTCGGAATACATGTACTTACAAATTCTAAATCTGTGAATCCTTGAACTTTTATCTAGTACTGAACTAATTTAACGACCACCATAAAGATGTTTCTGTAAGTTATGCCAAAAAAGGCGATTACAATGAACACACACCAATGCAAACATATTCATTTCAAAAACATTCATTCACACATTCTCATGCATATATCATTACAAAACATACAAAAGTGGTGTGCCGTGTTCAAAGAACTCAGCAAGCATGAAACACACCATTCAATATTTGGTCTTAGGAGGAACATAATGTACAGAATAGCATCTCCATTTTGTGGAATATTTTGAGCTGTTGGCAGGTGCATTTGTAAATGACATATGCTAATCATATGCAGTATGGAAATATTGCAATTTGTCAACAGTTTGAAACCTACAGACAAGAATCAAGTAGAAAAAGTCAAGTCCATCTACTGTACACTACATGAGTTTGAATGCAGTTGCTTGAGCTGTACTTGTAATCTGCAACTACCTGATCGAACCTGATTTCAGAAACAATGTCTGCTGCCCTCTACTGACATGAACCTCCATCAAAAAAATGGGGATATTAGATAATGAGAAATGTTTCTCTGTCTGCTGCAGGTTTCAAAACTTGGAGAAAATGCATGCCCCTGAACATCAATCCCAGTACTGAAAAACTGGAAAAAAAATCTCAATCAATTATGCAGAATCAACTACTGCACCTGCTGTAAAATTTTATAAGCAAACACAAAAAGAAAGAAAACATCTAGAGCTCTTTGCACTTGAATAACACCAAGGGTTTTAAACCCACACCATGCTCAATCTCTCAAAGATTCTACTTAAGCTGTACATTAAAAGCACTAGTTATCATCAAACTATGCAAGGGTAAGTTAGAATGTAAGTACACACTTAACTCTGAACAGTTCAGCAGCAACCGGTAAATGCTAAGCAAGAATACTGGACTTCTTAGCGCAATCAAAGTTAGGAAAGAACAGAGATGCAGAGAAATGGGAAAACCACAGGCAGCAACATAAAAATGTTTCACAGTAAACAAGCATTATACAAGTATTCCTTTGTGTTGATTAAATAAATTAGTTATTGAGTAATACTTAAACATGCGATTAACATAACTTCCTGAAAAAAATTCCCCCAAAGAACATTCCGAGAATATCTCTAGAGCATATTGGCAACTACCTCTTCAACAAGTTGATCAAAACAGAAAGAAACGGTCAAATACAACTAAAAACAACAAAAATGGAATCATATTACAAGTGTTCCCAACTGTTCTAAAATTACGCATATTCAAATAGCTCAATTTGCATGAGTTGATTTTTCTTATCTTTCACGTGTAAAGTCTCAGCATTTAGTTAATTAAAAGTGCATTCCAACTAACTACCTTTGAATATATATAAATATATTTACATTTTTATTAAAAATGTTCAAAAAACTAGCAAGCTGGTTTTAATTTTGTAAAGCTTTGGACGGTAAAAAGGCACTCTAGGGTCTGTTATTCGGGTTATGTAATTTTTCATCTGTTTTCATTGGACAATTTTTCACAAGTTTAATCTGGGATACTGGATAAAAATGTTTGTATGAATGCAAGATTTTGTTCTACACCAAGTCTTAAAGAACGAAAAGGCAAATAAATGCACAATATCAACTAAATATTTATATACAAAATAAAACTTATGCAGAGAATCTAACACCCGAAGTAAAAACTCATGTTTAACTTGTTTGGGGAAAACAACCTGGCCACTGCTTAAAAAAGATTACTGCATAAAATGAGTAAAATGTGGGTATTAAAAATGAATAAAAATGTTTGAAAGTAAATGCTGCATTGGGTTAGTGAAACTAGGGATCATTCTCCAGATGTTATAAGAAATCTTTTAATACGGTGGCAATATAAATTTGAAATGTGGCAGTCATCAACTATAGACAAACCCGAGGAGAGGCCATTCCTGCGGGCCATCACACTTATGGACACGTCTTAACTTGGGCACCCACACGCACTTTCACAAGTCAGGACACTCCACTAGCTGGAGAGGAATGTGACACGTCTGTACCATCTGTGTGCAAACAAGATGGCCTTGCAGTAACGGTTTCTCATTGTGACTGTCGGATTTGTCCATAGCCTACTGCCAAGTTTTATTTTACAATTTGATAAGGACCACTCGGAGCTTGACAAAAACGGCTTCTCCATCAACCTCATTCCTGAAGGTTAGTGATGTTTCCGAAATGTGTAATAAGAGATGGCAGAATTTCCCAATCCAATGTTGTGTAATCTTCTAGGGAACCACAAGTCTGAATCCCAGCTTCCATGCAACAGACATACCTCAAGAAAGATCAATTCTAGTTGGAGCAAAGGGTTTGCCATCAGTGGGGGATGAGGTTGATGAGAAACCTCTAGATAAGCCTCTCTTCTGGAGGCAACTTGAGGATGTTATCCATCTCCACTCTGGAGCTGGAGATCTCCTGTCGGCTGGGGCTGTAAGTGCCCCTGGTGGCTCTCTTGTTCTTCACGTTGATCAGGAAGATCCCTAAGACAATGACAATGATGAGGAGAACGACCGCCCCGCCTGTTACGCCACCAATTAGAGCCCAGTTGGTCTCATTTCCAATGAACTAAGAGATGGATAACAGAAAGGCAGTCAATATAGAGTTCTCCATGTGGTTTTTATCTGATGCATGCACTTTGTCAGGGGTAACGAGTGAACAAGTTTTACAGGGGTCAAATTGGGGGAAGAACTTAAAACAGGCCACTTTTTAAAATTCTGTGTTGTCTCAAAACTCCAACTTCCTGATTCAAGGTATCTGAGTTTGGAGTTTGCCTCCCGGATCTTTCAAACTAAGTTGACAGTTTTCAAGATGTATTTTTTTTTTCGTTGGGGAGATGTTAATTTGTATAACAGGTTTTGCCTATATTATATATAGGCAAAAATATATTAATAAACACTGTATGCTCAGTGCTTGTCCGAGAGCTTGTGAAAAAAGTCACAAGCTTACTCGGGTGGGACTCGAACCCAAGACCTCCTGCTTACTAGTGCAGACGTCTTAACCACTCGACCACCGAGCTTGCCGGGGTCGGCTGGCCGGTCCGAGTCAGGTGAAGCAGCGGGTACTGCGAACTNGGTCGAGTGGTTAAGACGTCTGTACTAGTAAGCAGGAGGTCGTGGGTTCGAGTTGTGACTTTTTTCAAAGGCTCTCGGACAAGCACTTAGCATACAGTATGGGTAAGGGCAAAACCCGTTATATAAATTAAGCTGACAGTGTTGGTTAGGTTGAGAAAAATCAGAAGGCTTGATTAGAAAAATGTTGACGTATGGCCCATCCCTCTGAATGGATGGAGGGAGGAGAACCTCTGGAGACCATGTCCCCCTTCCAAAAAGAGTACAAAATCTGTTTGAAAACTAAGGAGAGAAAAGATGATTTCTTGATCTTTGTCATTTCCTTATTTCATAAAGTGGGCAAAAAGCCCCCCCCACAATGTAGCCTCAATGCTCAGAAAGACCATAAAAGGTTACATGGAAAACTTTGTCATGTTATCCCCCCCCCAAGTTTGGTCCCCCTGGAAATCTGGTTCTGGATCCATCCTTGCATCTGGTGTGCGTGTGGTGACGTTGAAAATTGTAAGGCCACAACAGGATTTTCCTCTACCAGACTGGGTTTACACCTTCCTCTGGATCAGACCAACAGTCGGGGCGAGAATACATCACTAAGCATGTCTTACCGTGTCGCATTTGTCACCGTCATAGTCCGCCGAGCATACGCACTTCCACTCAACCGACTGACCGTCCGGTGAGACAGCGTAGTCACATCTTCCTCCATTCTTACAAGGCTTCCCGACACATGGATCAGCGAGGAAGCAGACGGGCGGAAGCCAACCAGACTGGCAGGTACACTTAAAGGACCCTGGTGAGTTGGCACAGGTGCCGTTGTTGAGACAAGGGCTGAGTGTGGTGCATTCATCAACGTCTTCAGAGCAGGTGTTTCCTTGGTAACCTGGTGGAAGAAACAGAAGGGGACATAGCAAAAGCCAAAGAGAAGAGAAATGATTGTCCATGGATCAGGCAGAGAAATCTTGCTTACCCAGAAACGATCTGAAACAGGGCTTAAATCTTGAATAAAAATCTTGAATAAATGCTTTTGGACTCAACAGCCAAAACAGGAAGAGGCAGTAAACTACTGCCTCAAAGTGAACATGACTAACTTAGACAGTTTTGAGGCCTTGAACTTACCAGTGCCGGTGCAGTTACAAATAAAATCATTGACAGCATCGGTGCAATTGCCACCATTTTCACACGGCTCCACAGCACACTCATCAATGTCAGTCTCACAGTCATCACCGCTGTAACCATCAGCACAGTGACACTTGTAGCCATAGTCTAGATCTTGGCACGTCGCTCCGTTTTGGCACAGGTTGCTGGCACAGTCTGGTAACTTGATTTCACAGAACGTGCCTGCAATTACAAGATGTTGCCATTTGTATTAAACGCAATAATCTGGAGATAAAATCTGACCATATACACTGTTTAGCTAACAAGATAGTTACAGTACCAAGTCATGGACATTTCCTGCAGGGCATCCTTCATCTCGTACGCTGACATTCCACAGAAAACGACGACTGTCATAAAACCCCACCCTGTTCTTTGGGTTTCTGCAAATACAGATTTCTATATTTGGGTTAAAACCTCAATTCCACTTCATGCCAGGTAACCTTTGAGCTGAGCCTTTAGCAGCAGTCACTAACATAACTTCTTGTCTTGACTTCTAAATTGTATGCATTAACCCTAATGATCCTGAGCCAGCCAAATTCCAACCCAAGCATTTGTTGGATGAGGACTGCACTGCTATACTGGCTGTGTTGTATGTGGGACAAGGCATAGAGTCCACCTGTTTATGTGCACAGTTTGTTGAGATCTGCAAGGACTGGAACTCCCTAGGGCATATGAAGCAAACTATGGGATAGAGAGAACCCCCCCCACACCTTTGTGTTGGTCATTGTTATACTGGTATCTCAGGAATTCTTTTCAGACATCAAGGGGAGATGTGTTAAGTAACAATAGGTTGGAGTGTGTATAGGGATTGAACTTGTTTGGGGGGGTACCCCTCTGTCCCATTTCGTGCCTGGTATACCCTTGGGAGTTAGGGTAGGGTTAAGACGCTGAAAAGAAAATAAGTCTCTCCACATTTTTACCTGTGTATCCCGGTCCACAACTGCAAAGAAATGTGTCTGTTGTACTGGTGCAGTTGCTGCCCTCATGAAGACAAGGGTTGCTGTCACACCAGTTGATTTTCAGCTCGCAGTTGGTGCCGTTGAAGCCGACGGGGCAACGACACATGTAGCTAAAGCTGCCATCATCTTGGAAGGTCTGGTTACATGACCCGCCGTTAAGGCAAGGGTCAATGTCCAAAGAACAAGGTCCTTTATATTGGCACAACGGCCCTGGGAAGGAAGAAATGAGATGGGTGTTTCCACTTTGTGATTCCAGGTTTAAAGTTCTAAAAATAATTTCTAATGATGTTCTTAAAGTTACATCTAGATGACTTTTCTTCAATAAGTAAGTCCCCCCCCAAAAAAACACCTGCCAATGACATCAGATCGTGGTATAATTGTAAGCATGTTCTACATATGTGTACTGATAGCAGTCTCTGCATTTATATCATTGGACCACATCCACCTGTGGAACTGTTATTAAAATCAAATCAAAATCTGAGCGGCTGAACTGTTACATTTCAATAGTTTGGAAACAATTTTGAAAAATAAAAGTCTTGTCTTGCATACAAACAGTTAATCACACCATTCAAAACTGAAGAAAAGAGTGCATTGTGCAGCTAAAGAAATTCTAATCATGCTAAAGTATTCTGAAATTGACAAAACTGATCCCTGAGAGTTTTACGCAGCTTTTTAAAATTAATAGGATGCTACTACTCCTAAGGCTTTTTAAGGTAGCAGCAGTTGCCTGAGAGTATATCAGCTGTACTTGTTTTCACTAGGGACAAACAATCAACTCCTAGATAAACACCACCAGGAAGACAGAGGACAAACAGACCAATCAAAAGAGTGGGGTGAAATGAAGTATATCTGGTCAAATTGAAACCTGATGAATCTCAGTGAGAAGAACAAATGGGAAATGGTGAAGACAGCAGCTGTTGGTTTCCTTTTTTAAAATGAAATTCATCAATGCCTCAGACAGTCTCCCTATTCAACAACAGGCAACCTGAGGGTCTTTTAACATTTTGCTAATGCCTGTTAAGAAGTGATAATGCCCGCTGCGTAAATCACGGGCGGGCACCTAGATACGAGACAGTTTAATTGATTCTGATTGGTCCAGAGTCTGTGTGTACGCAGACGCCACACACATGGCAAGTCCATATAAGGAGATTCTTTGGGACAACAGTTTCACAAGAAATATACCAGGGGTGTTGAGGAAAATGAAAATTAAAATCTAGAACAAAATTGTTGGAAATCCATCACATGTTGACTTCTCTTGACTCTCTGACTAAAAAAGGTATTTATGAATGGGAATTAATAAGTGCTTGACCAGTCTTAAACTAATGTTTAAACCAGCTCAGGAGACTGAATGATTATAATGCCCGAGCTGTGAGGGCATTAGTCACATCCATTCTCTTGAGCCGGTCTTAAATGCACCTTTAAGACTGGCCAAGCATGTTTACTCCCTTTTTAAAGGTTGTGATAAAAGATTTGATGAAGAGGGATTAGAATGGATTTGGAAATTTTGAAGGAAAGCCAAAAAATGGATCTGGAAAGATAGCCAGCTTGATTTAAATATTAGAGAATTTTTCTTCTATTTTGAACTGACAAAAATGAAAGGAAGAATGAAGTTTTTCCTGTAATTACGATTAAATGAAAGTTCTCTCTCTGGCGTGAGCTTAACTGCAAAAGGTGTTCCAATGTCTTAGCAGTGTCCGTTGTGGAAGATACTTATTTAGGGTTACTAGTGAAGTAGAAACTTACAGGATTAACGAGTAAATTATCTCCAGAAAGGGCCAAAATGGACAATCTCTTAAAAATGACATCTGTGAAGTCTCTATAAGGTTAGCTCACACAACGTAAAAGGGGAGGGGGGATAACGGAAAAACAGAAAGGTCTACCTGCGTCCAACTCAGCACATTTGCATTCCCAGCTACCATCACCAAGCAGACAAGTGCCGCCATTTTGACAACCCGCGATGGAACAATTAGCAACACTGCAGTTGACCCCCTCGTACCCAAGGGGGCAGAGACAGTCATACACCCCCCTGGGTTGGGTGGTACAGGTGGCGTTATTCTCACAGGGGGAGGGGTCACAAGGGGAGATCTGGCACTGGGGGCCGTAGGTGTCCATGGGACAGATACATTCATAGCTTCCTACAGTGTTCATGCAGATGCCTCCGTTTTGGCAAAGGGGATTTGGGGCAACAAGGCATTCATTTATGTCAACGGAACAGAACTGGCCTGAAAGTGTTGCATGATGGGAAAGAAAAAATAAAGAGTGAACAAAAATTTTTAAGAACGGTTCAGTTGGATTTCACAATGTTTTGGTTCAAGTGGGTTAAAAAGCAGCGCAATCGGCTTTGTTAGTAAGAACAATTCATGCAACACTTTTAGGCTGACTGTTAGAATATTCAGTGGAATGGTTTATTTTGCAGTGCCTTGGGATGACGTCAGGTTTAGTACAGATTGAGATAAAATGGATGAGTTTTGTGACACATGAATATAACACAGACAGACAGAAGCCTGGTGAATGAACATCTTAAAAAGAAGACATCAAAGCAGCTCGTTCCTCATGAAACAACTGCTTGAATGCTGAAAAGACATTGGATAAGTTTGTCGCAAGCTGAAACATTCACAGCAGCAGCAAGTTAAGAACAGGACTCAGAAAAACCTTTTCAAAAAAGTTGCAGAATGGCGGAACAACCTTCAGCTGTCAATTGCCACTGTCGGTGACTTGTCACCAACTGGCAACACAAGCACTGGCTGAAATGTTGAGCAGTTGGTGACAAAAAAATTGTACTCCGCGCTGCATGAAGAGTTTGCGTCTGCCAAGCCTTAAACTTCGGCTGTTATTTCAAAAAATTGGCAGCCGGAACACCGATGTAACCTGCGTGTACCGCCTCATAGTATCACTGCATGCATTATACAGAGTAACAACCCCCCTCATGACTGGACTAAGGGAAACACTTGAAGTCTTTCTATACAGCCCACATTGTACAGCTAGGAAAGTCTTTGGAAAATCCAACGGCCTCGAATGTTTATAACTTTGCTGTCGCTACTCATGATTACAAAAGTGCTTCACACCCTAATTAGAACCCAGGGATGGTACATATATTCCTATAGAGACAATGTCAACAAAAATCAGAATAAATATATATCTAATCTGGATTTTGTTTACATGATTTCCTTAAAAGCAAATGGTATAACAGTTGCTACAAAATGGATTATTTTCTCTGCTGTATTGATTTCATCACAGTGCACATTTTTTGTTTATTATAGTTTATGTGTCAATAGAGAAATGAAACACAAAATCTCAAAAACTTCACCATCAAACTTTTGCTTCCACTTTAGCTGGCTCTCAATTTTGTGCCATCAGTTACCCAAATTTCTACCAAACCATGCCCGCTTCGTTCAATGTAGGTTAACCAAATCATAGTCTTGGCCCAAGACTTGATTTGCGTTGTTTTGTTACTCTAAACATTGTATGGCTAAACGGAAGAGGGCATCACTCCTTACAAGACAAACCGTACTGAAATCCAGTCTTGGTGAATCTTGCAGGTAAAGACTAACTTCACTGCATACACAGCAACGAATTCATGCCTTGAAGTTGATCAACCATGCAAAGTGCCACTTCAAAATTCATCTTTAATAAATGAAAACCAGCACTTGGAATCTTTGAACAGAACACAGGTGCTGATGAGACAAAATGCATTACATAATGTTTATCAGCAAAGCAAACATGCTCAGTAGCCAAATGAAATACAAGCACAATGTTGCGCAGGTGTCCAATGCATGCACGCATGCAACAAACTTCCTTCTAAATGTTACAATGTCAACAGCAATCTTGACGGAAAACTCAGAATACTGATAAAACCCCTAACTTGATTAACAATACATCAAATGGTACCACGATATGAAGATTCATAATTGTCATCATTATGACAAGCAAATTTTGTCAACAGACCATGAAATTTTTAGCCCAATAGATAAATTTCCCCAATAGAATTTGACAGGGGATACATTTCTGCCTCAGTTTCTAGAGCTTGCTGAACTGCTCCTTAATATTTATACCACGGCAAAAATTACCCAGAACAAAAGAGAACATCTCTGATTTTGTCAATATACTGACTTTTTCCCCCGTCAAGGAGATCTTTGGGAGACATAAAATCAACCGTACTGCAAGCACAGCATTTCCATGTCCATCATTAACGAAACGCTTCAAAGACTGACTGTTATTTCTGTTAACCATATCAAGCAAAGCAAGAATTTGTCATGTTACTCCTTCAACATGGGCGTTTCACAATAGTAAGCCTCCAAGAGTTTGCAACGCGTTGACCAATCACAGAGAGCGAAATCTGTCGACCCAATGCGCATTTCGAAATGGTTGACAGATTTTGTGAAACGCCAGAATTGTGTGCATGCATACACAACATGCAAAATCAGATTACAAGACTGAGAACATACTCAACAGAAATACAACATTAACAAGATGAGATCCCGAACAGTAAGGAATGCAGCAAAAGATCTTTCAAAAAGCGAATCTTCACACTTGTGATTTGACAAAATTGCCTTTCTCATGCTAAAACAATATTCCACAATATCAGAAATTATGAACGGATAATTAACCAGGACACCTCAAAACACTCCTACAAATCTTAAACTTTTCCACAATTTCTTATATTTGCAGCAATTTGTCATGATCACTTTAAAATGATGCCATGGAACATTTGGATTCAATCGAATCTTTTCAAAAAATTTTTTTTGACAGCTATATGTATACAAAAGCTGTTTACAAAGGGCATTAAATTGCTGTGAGTTTGACATGATGTGATTTTTAAAGCTTCAATCTATCTTGACTTACCTTCGAAGCCAGGTGTACAGACACAGTTGAAATCATTGAGGAGGTCGTCACAGGTTGCCCCAAACTGACAAGGGTTAGGGTTACACTCATTGATGTCATTTTGACAAAATTTACCCTCGTAGCCTGGAAAAAACAAAACAAAAATGAAAGGATAGTTTCCTACTTCCCAACTCTGAAGGTGCCTCTCAGAATGGATGATTGCTTGTAAGGTCTGGGACTCACAGACTCTGTCCCACAGTATGGCTATGGCTGCAAGTAATGTGTGAGCCTATGGAAGCCACTGACTAACGGCTACCAACAACTTCCCATAGACCTACATGTATGTGCTACTCCTAGCCACAGCCATCTGATATGAACATGGATGGAGATTGCATTATCAATGACAATGCACATCAATGCGGTAATTAACCCCATCTGTAGGATTTGGTAGCATGCCTTGAGTTAAAGATACCCACCTGCAGTGCAATTGCAGTAATAGTCCTTAATCTCATCCACACAGCTTCCTCCGTTTTGGCAAGTCACACCCCCACAATCGTCCTCATTTATCTCACAGAGGTCTCCACTGAACCCATCTGTGCAGCTACACGAGTAAGTTCCCTCGTCCCGCAGACTGTTGCAGGTGGCACCATTGGCACACCTGTGGGCCACGCAGTAGTCAATTTCTTGGCCGCAGTCATCGCCATCAAAACCATTAGGACACAGACATTCAAACTTAACCTGTAAATAAGGGTCAGAAAAAGCATAACATATATTTCCAAAACAAAGTATGGGCAAAGAATGCTCTGCGGCTTTCCCCAACAAATCTGTGAAAAACAAATGAAATTGAACAGACTCTTTCATCTACCATTCAAATCCCACAAGTGCAAACAACAGTTTGAAAGATTCACGTCAAAATAGTTTCGGACATTATTACAAGTTCTATGCTGAACACAACTTGTTATCAATTAGTTCATTCCCTCAAGGGGAGAACAGAGAAGCTGTCAATCCAGGACAGGACAAGCCAGAACGGAACCTCTGAGTAAGCACTCTTTAATGAGGAAAGTGCCAAGAAAATGTACACCTTCTGGTATAAATAGCAATCCCTCTGAACATGTTGCATTAATCAAACCAGGTTTGTTTGATGATTTTAGGACATGCCTTTTAATGATTTAGAAAATCCTTGTCATTTTGATAAAGTAATATAAGTCAGAGAACAGAGTTAGACTTAAACACATTTTCTTTCGTCATGATCTGGAATAAAATTATAATTCCAAATGACGACTTGCCTCTGATCCAGGAGTGTCTCGGCATGTTGCATCATTCTTACAAGGATTTCCAGCGCATGTTTCATTGATCTACAGAGAACAAAAAACAAATTAGACACTTTTTTTCGAAAAGAACATGTGTTGATTTAAGTTCCTGATTTCAAGTGCATGCACCTTCTGAAATCTGTATAAAAATTGAAGACCTCCTGTATACATGTGGAACATTTAAAGATAGAAATCCCCCTGAATAGAAGGCAAGTTTTCACTCCTTACCAAAACGTCACACAAGGTACCAGTGTAACCATCCAGGCAAGTACAGTTGAAGAAATCAACACCGTCATAGCACACTGAACCCTGTAAACAGGGATTTGGATCGCACTCGTTGGTTTCGGTGTCACAGTTACGCCCCTCATACCCAGGTAGACATAAACAGGTGTAATTGTTAATCTCATCCCGACAGGTGGATCCCATCACGCAGGGGTTGGCCATGCACTCATTTATGTCAATTTGGCACCTGTCGCCTGTGAAGCCGGGTGCACACTGGCACTCAGCGTCATTCCACACGTCCAGGCAGGTGCCCGAGTTGCTGCAAAAGTGGGAGTCGCAGACACCTGGCTCACTCATGCAAGGTGTCGCGACGTTGACGATGGTGGCCTCAAACTGCTCCTCACTAGTGGAGTTGATGGTATCTCGGCTATAGAACGGGAGGAGGATGCCGCCCACTCGCACTTCATCCAGGCAGCCTTTGAAATGGTTGTAGTTGATGAAGTAATCATTGTTGACCATGGTTGTTCCCGCTACGTGCACTGGAGAACTCCCCTCTGATGTGATGACAGAGGCTAGGAAATCTGACTGAATATCACTTGCAATAGTTTCTGATATTTGAGCGACAGAGATTTCTACCCGGGCAGTGGAGAATTCGACTTTGATGTCATGCCAAGAACCGTCCTTGATGCTGACCCGTGACACCAACTCCACTATGTCTCCGGTCTGGCCAAGGTTGAAGCGAAGGGCAGGTTTGCCCTGGTCCAGGTACAAGGTGACAAAGTAATTGGTGAGGTTGTTGGAGGAGTGGTAGATGATACCGGCATCGCTGCGGGTGCGAGCTCTTAGGGTGATGGAGTTAAGGACGGTGGACTGACTGATGTTGGAGGTGTACGTGACCAAGCTGGAGACGCCGTTGAACGTGGCGTCCACCACACCTGCCCAGGGGAGGAAGACAAGGCTCAAGTGAAACATGGTATGAATTGTTACAGTGTCAGTAGGAGGGTTCTTCAATGAGTTTAAGAGGCAGGAACATGTCAGAAACATACAGAATAAGAATCTCTGAACAAATACTTCATCCATGAGATACTTCAAGAAGACTAAAGAACAATAACATCCAACAATTTCCCAGTTTTGAGGAAGTGACCAAAATTTTCAGCCTTTTTTTTTGACCCACTGCACCCAATACCCACATGAAGTACATGAATGCTAAGTTCCCCATCAGAAATAGGTCTTTTCAAATTCTGAGATTCAGCTTCAAATTTCAGGTGCATCGAATGCTTGAAACTTGCAGCATTTTTTCTAACGGATAAGTGGTCCAAACTTTAATAGCGAGCTGAAATAGTCTACTCACATTCATGTCCGTCTGGGAGGTCTTTGCACTCAGCCTCAGGAGGGCAAACATTTTCTTTCGCGCAGATGGTCAACTCTGAACAGTTCTTACCACCAAAACCTGATGGGCAGTGGCACTTGAAGTCATTCCAGGTTACCTCACAGGTCCCTCCGTTTTCACACGGCAAATCGGCACAGGTATCGTCACTCTGACAGTCGTTGATCAGGACGCTGGCGTTGGTAGTCATGGGAAAGGAGGGGATGGGGAAATCGGGGAGGCTTAGGGGCTCAAACTGGAGGGAGTAGTTGTTAACCTTGACGTCCCACAAGCAACCTTTAAAGTAGGTGTCAGATACGATGGCGTCTGGATCAAGGGCTGTAAAATCAGCCACTCCGCCAACACTGAAATCCACAAAATCTGGATCTCCACTCATTAACGCTTTGGTGTCTGTAAGTTCAGACTCCCCAGGGTTGAGGATTACCCTGAGTTCAGTTTGATCGGCTGTCACTGAAACAAAGTGGTATTGTCCATTGGACAGTCCCTGGCCTAAGATTACTGAGGTAGGGCTGCTGTTCCGAGATGCCGTGACAGTCAGTGTTTCGTCCACCACCTCAATTGTGATGTGGCTGTTGCTGAATACGTCTCTGGTGAAGAAGATCAAACCATCAGGTTCGCGGGTTCGGAAAGCCAATCTGATGGCACTTGAGGAACTAGACAGGGTGTCATCAACAGTGAATTCTGCATAGCTCTCTGGGGCATCCTCAAATCGGAATGTAGCAGGAATGAAACCTGCAATTTGAAAGAGGAAAAAATAAAATTGATGATGAGTGAAAGAGAGGATGTACAGTATTGTAAAGAAACATTTCACATGATACTTTTTACGGTTGTTCCAATTTTAACATTCAAAGTTTTAGTAACAACGTGCAAGGTACAATGCAGCTAAAACTGCATCAAGAATCAGGAGCAGCTACCCGACTGAAGTGGCTAGCAATGCATTTGCACCTCGGAGATTATACTTACTTTCATTGCAAGTGGTTCCAGCGTAGCCAATGTCGCAGTCACACCTGAAGGTAGTCCAGAGATCTGTGCAAACGCCACGGTAGTTGCACCGATCAGCAGGGCACTGAACAACCCTGGTACACCCAGACGGAGCAACGGCTGCCCTGGTGTTGGGCGGCATAACATAAGCTCCCTCGTTCTGGATGTCGCGCATGCAACCCGTGAAGAATTCTTCTGATTGAGAATAGAAGAAAGCTCCTGAAATAGAATCAGGAACACCCCCGATATACATGTAGCCAAATCTAACTTGGGTACTGGTTGGAATATTAATTGTTTGTTCACAGACTCCGCCAGCACAGGTTGCCGTTCTGCGAGCACGGCGGGATTGGGGTACCGTCACAGATAAAGAAATGGTTTCGGCAGTAACGACGACTCTCACTGTGCGGTAGACACCATCGTTGATTTCCTGTCCAAAATCATTAATTTCTACTGTCACACCACCTGATGTGTATTTCAAAAACAAGTCCCCATTAAACATCTCCAGTAAGAAGAACCTATCACTTGGACTCTGGCCAGAGTAAAGCAGAATTCCATTCGGTAGGGTTGTCTGAAGAGCCAAAGAGTAATCCAGAGTAGTATGATCAAAGGTACTACGATCTTCAAGGTACGATTCATTTTCAAATGACACGGACGTGTCCGTCTGGCAGGAATTACCAGTGTAACCAGCCGCGCATTGGCAAGTGAAACTATGAGTATCTGTTGTCTCATCATAGGAAGGTATACAGGTGGCACCATTTAGGCAGGTGTTGTTCACGCAGCCTGTCAGTAACTCGGTGCAGTTTCTTCCTGCATATTCCTCTGTGCAGGTGCATTCATAATCGTCGATCAGATCAATGCAGGTAGCCCCGTTCTTACAGGGCTCTGGGAGACATTCATCGATCTCAATTGTGCAGTTCAAGCCTTCCCATCCACCGGCACAAGTACAGGTGTAGCTGTTCACGCCGTCAACGCAGGTGCCGTTATTTGCGCAGGGGTCCACTGCGCATTCGTCAATATCAATGCTACAGGTCTCACCCTCGTAACCCGGAGCACACTGGCACACAAACCCGCTGGCGTTGGCATAACTGAACTCTCCAGGAAACAAGGGGTGGTTTCCATTGTACAGGCTCTGATTGGATCGTTGATAGCACATGCCGCCATTCAAGCAAGGCGGAGGGTCAAGACACTCATTGATGTCTTCGGAGCAGTCTTTACCCTCATAACCTTGCCAACAGCTACAGTTGTAATCCTTGATAAGATCCTGACAGGTGGCATTGTTCAAGCATGGATTTGGTGCACAGTCATCGATGTTATTCTCACACTGGGGTCCAAAGAATCCAGTGAAACTGCAATTGCAAGTATAGCTGAGCGGAATAGACAAAAAGATAACGTAATCAATCAAATCATAACACCTGTTCTTTCAAACCCACTCCAACATGCAAAAGCAGAATTCAAGACTACAATAGGCCAAGTAAAGACGTGAGAAATTGGGATGTTAGTATTATATATAATTACTGGTACGATAACTGTCCTTGTCAACCTTTTTGACTAAAACCATGCTTAAGTATGATACTTTATTGCAGAACAGTAATAAACACAAACACCATACATACATGTATATGTTCTTTCAAGTACATGCAATTCTGTTCAGCTGAACTGTACAATGTACATTGAGTGTAATAACAT
The DNA here is from genome assembly GCF_001949145.1 of Acanthaster planci. Next base: position 1,267,955 of record NW_019091381.1, on the reverse strand, counting down.
TCAGTTACAACAGATAAACATTTAAAGCAAATAAGGTTTAATACCAAGTCAAAAAACTTGGATAAAATTCAACAGTATCAACGTACACATGCACATGTTTAGCCAAATGTAAATGTACTGACACCATACATGTAGGTGTAACTACCAGTGCTTTACGACTTCATGTATCCATTGAAACGACGACACAAATCAACTTAACATTCAACACTAAATCGTAAAGTGCAAAAGTTGTATCTGGAGGGGCATCTGAACATCTTTGGGGCACCTACATGTAGTAGACCACCTGGAACACCTTAATACTTGGTTACACAAATCCATGAACATTTCACTTTGGTCAGTTTTCCTTCCTGATACACAGACACCCTGTTTTCAAATGCTGTCCAAAACCACTGGTAAACAGTATACAAAAATGCTCACAGACCCCACCAGAATAAGGCTGTGTCTCAAACGGACTTCCATACAGGGCTATGGCTGAAGAGAGCATCCCCATGTATTTCCAATGGAGTGAAGACCTAGCCCTAGCTGTAGACAACAGATTTGGACAGCCTAAGAAGGTGGCAGCATAAGAATCACAGACAGACAAGCATCACTAAACGGTCAACATGGAAAAGACACTGGAAGATCAAGACAATGGCAGAATGAAGGCGCCTTTCCATATGTACTTTTTGGGTGCGTTGCGTATATGACAAGTTAATGTGTTTCACTTTCACGGACACAAAAATCAACATAAAACACACGTGTGCATTGCGTTCGGCCGTCAAAATACATGTAGCTGCGGGAGCGATTTTGACGGATACGGAATGCTTGGCACAAGTCTTGACGGACACATCGAAAGGCGCCTTAAGACGTGTCACAGACTTGAAGCATGACTGAACTGTCAATATAAAAAAGACACTGGAAGATAAAGAAAATGATGGAATAAGACAAGTATCTCAAACTAAAATGACCCTGGAAGAACAAGAGGGTTACTAA
>NW_019091381.1:1184730-1266127 GCF_001949145.1 Acanthaster planci | reverse complement strand
GATCTGAACAGCAAGTGGTTTGAAGATTGACAGATCAATCTCTTTGTGAGCATGTGTGGGACTCCTTTTGGAGCCACACATCTTCAAAAAGAGATCAATCCAAACAAAGATTGCCAAACAAACAGACAGAGAAACAAGACGTGTCACAGACTCTAAACATCACTGAACTGGCAACATGGAAAGACTGCTGAAGCACAACTCACCACCGACAACCTGCTGATGAAAAGCTACTGAATGCAAAAAGCACAGTAAACAGAATTGATCAAGCGTCAGGCAGGAAAATGCAAGAGGATGATTTGAGTATAAGGAATGAGATGAGACAGCAAATACTGACTAATGACATACATAAACAGGTTCATGATGATGAAACAAAGGAGGCAGCCACAGTCCCTTTCTTAAATTTCTTATTTCTCACACCATCATCTCCATCTTCAGACTCAAGTTCACTGACCTTACGTCCTTCCCCTTCTATGTGCAAGTTATATAAAATGTGTGCCAATATTTTGTGATAGGCCTACACTCGGCTACATGTCTGGGTATTTTGGTGGATTCCTCTGTGGTTCAAGAGCCAGTAATAAAGCCAAACGTACATGACATACATGTAGAGGCAAATTTAAGGTTTGAGAAATGGCTATTGTGATCTGGACTACAATTTAATTGGTCATTTCAGAAGTCATTTGTGTGGTTATTAACCCTAACTCCCCAGGGTGTGTGCAAAAACATATTAATATTGGAGGATTCAGGACTGTTAGGGTTAATATTACACCACTGCTGAATATGATATTTTAGTGCACACCTTTAATTGACCAATCTACTTTCAAGATACTTACAAGGCCAAAAAAACTTTTCTGCTTGTATTTTGCACCTTTATTCAATAAAACCAAATCTGTGTGATTTCAAACATATTGGCCTATAATCAATACAAACATACATTTGTTCACCGGTCTGGATAGTAGAAGAATCTATTTCTTGTACTAGGACAGGGTTACATGTACTCATGTACTTGTACCTAATCAGTAAATTTCAAGATCCATCTTATTTCAGCATTGTCAGACGTATGTGACACAACGAAATGAGTCACAAATCGCCAGAGCAGCTTCTGCGTTAAAGGCCTCCGAGAGAATCAACAGAGGCTTTGCGTAGCAGCCATCTTGCAGGGAAGTTCTTTTGTTCTGCAGTGAAACCTCTTTTGTGCATACTCTAGAACAAAAGCACCGACCTGCAACATGGCAGCCATGCATGAATGGCATCTCTACTCACTTGTTAATTCCGTCGATGCAACTTCCAAGATTACATGGGTTGACTGCACATTCATCAATGTCTATCTCACAGAGAGTGCCGTTATAGCCCGGTGCACAGTTGCATGTGAACTCGTTAATGCCATCTTCGCAGGTGGAGTTATTCTTACAGGGCATTGGATCACACTCATCGATGTTGATCTCACATCGGGACCCTGTGTAGCCAGGTACACAATTGCACTCCACATCGTTCAGTTTATCAATGCATGTAGCACCATTGAAGCAGGGATCAGAGTCACACTCATTGAGGGTTACTTCGCAGTTATCACCAGAGTATCCCGGACGGCAGTAACACTGATAACTATTAATATCATCAAAACAAACTCCATTTAAGCAAGGGTTGGAGTTACACTCATCAATGTCTTCTTCACAATTTACCCCAGCAAAGCCAGAAGCACAGGTGCAGTTGTAGAAACCTATATAATCATTACACGTCCCGTTATTCCCACAGGGGTTCTCTGCGCACTCGTTGATATCATCAGCGCAGACAGGGCCCTCAAAGCCCACTGGGCATGCACAGCGGTACCCATTGACCTCATCAAAGCACACCAGGCCCAATGTTGCATTACAGTCGTGACCCAAGCAGTCATCAATATTGATCTCGCAGTTGGTGCCATTGAAGCCAGGCACACACGTGCAGGTGTACTCCTGTGACGGCAATGGAGGTGTGGTGCACGTGGCGCCGTTTTGGCACGGTTTCCTGATGTCACAGGCATCGTATAGCATTTCACACATCTCTCCCACGTAATCGATGGTACAATTGCACTGGTACCCATTCACAAGATCTACACAGGTACCACTGTTCTGACACTGATTAGACTGGCACTCATCGATGTCCGTTGAACAGTTCTTGTCTGGTCAAATCAGAGAGCGAGATAATGAGAGAAACATACAGTACAGGCACTAGACAACAACCAACAGAAATCAAAACACACACCTAGCAAAAATCAATCATTTCATCTTAAGTTGATGGCTGGTAAGATCAACAAATCAACTGTTAGGAAAAAAATACTTGATCTGATAAAAATACATGGCTAATTAACGATGCATTAACGGAGTATCTTACCAGTAAAGCCGGGGATGCAGTTACAAGTATAGTCATTCACCTCATCAACACAAGTGGCTCCGTTCAGACATGGATTTGGTAGACAATCATTGGTGTTATTCTCACATCTTTCACCTTCAAAACCAGGCACACATTCACAAGTGAAGCTGGGAAATGATCATCAGAAAAGAAAAATGAAAACAGAAAATTATTCAATTTGTGTATGGTCAAACAAATAACTATGAGAAAGAATTTTCAAAACAGTACAATAGGTATAAGCCTCGTGACCATGACAGCATAGAAATACCTCCAATATCTCATTTTCTCCAAAATGACAGCAAATTTTAAAATATTACTTTCCAGTGCCAGTGAACAGAAAAGACCAAGAACTTCTTATGATGTACAAAATCCTCCATAATGCCCAAAGTTGAATTTAAATGATGGAAACTTTTGCGATGGTGGTACAAATATAAATATTCCTGGCTAATACGAGTTTGTATCAGTACCTGTTGACTCCATCCACACAGGTTGCACTATTCAGGCATGGAAGAAGTAAACATTCATCAATATCCACGTTGCAGAGTTCCCCATTATACCCTGGCAGACAGGTGCAGTTGAAGCCATTAATACCATCAACGCAGGTGGAATTCATCAGACAGGGGTCGGGATCGCACTCATCAATGTTCATTTCACAGTTGGTGCCGTTAAATCCAGGAGAACAGGTACACTGATAACTGAAGGAGAAAAAAAAAGCAAAGTGAAAAGCAACAAGTTGAAATGGAATCAAGAAAGTCTGTGTGACCTCTACAACTGGCTGGCCAATGCCTTGCCTCGTCCATTCCAGCCTGGCCCAACTGACTGGCCAATGCCTTGCCTAGTCCATTCCAGCCTGGCCCAACTGACTGGCCAATGCCTTGCCTAGTCCATTCTGGCCGGGCCCAACTGGCTGGCCAATGCCTTGCCTAGTCCATTCCAGCCTGGCCCAACTGGCTGGCCAATGCCTTGCCTAGTCCATTCTGGCCTGGCCCAACTGGCTGGCCAATGCCTTGCCTAGTCCATTCCAGCCTGGTCCAACTGGCTGGCCAATGCCTTGCCTAGTCCATTCTGGCTGGGCCCAACTGGCTGGCCAATGCCTTGCCTAGTCCATTCTGGCCGGGCCCAACTGGCTGGCCAATGCCTTGCCTAGTCCATTCCAGCCTGGCCCAGCCTAATCCAGCCTAGCTAAGCTCAGTTCAACCAGCTGACACGCCATGCAATCTAGCAATCAACTAAATCCCATGCTAGGTTGAAATACCCCAGACTATTAACCCAACCCAAACCCAAACCAGACTGACCAAACACACATCAGACCTGAGCCTGCATGCCAGCCATCCTAGCCCAACCAAAATATTCCATCTTCAAAAGATACTCCCGGCGTCGCCTCAACCTTACTCGGCTAACATCAACCAGGCTTGCCTTGCTCAACCCAAGTCAGCCATACCGAGTGTGGACATTCTTTTCGTGAAGTTAAGAAAATTCAATAAAATTGCTCATTTTTTTTAAAAACTTTGAACACAATTTTCAGCTGGCTTTTTGTACAAGGTTTCCTTGACTTTTCCTCTTCCTTTTACAACAGATGACCCCTATCCCAAAATGCCTCCCAACTTCCTTTTCAGAGACAGGGAAACGTCCTGTGGACATGTGTAAGTCCAAAGAGCGTCTTCCTTTCCTGCATCATTTGGACATCTTTTGTTCACAAGTCCACACTACGTATGTAAGGTTAACACAGTACAACCCACATTAACCCAGTTCACCCCAACTACCACACCTCAGAACCCAGTTCACCCCAACTACCACACCTCGGAACCCAGTTCACTCCAACTACCACACCTCAAAACCCAGTTCACCCTAACTACCACATCTCGGAACCCAGTTCACCCCAACTACCACACCTCATTTGGATTCCACTTACTTGTTATCCAGATTTTCACATTCTCCATTTAGACATGGGTTTAACGAACACTCGTCAAAGTCCTCACAAGAGCCAGATTCATTCACAACTAAAAAACAAATGAATTTTAAAAAATGAATTATTTAATCATATTAAAAATATACTCTTCGGTTAGCATATTAAAAAGATGGCCATCTTGTCTCAATGGGCGACTTTTGAGAGACTGGAGACAGCAGAAACTCCGGTCCTGTTGCACAGTGCTGCACATGCTCAGAATCATGCAAGCTTGCCCAGAACTGGTAAAAGGGACCAGCATGTTTGTTGCCACCAAGCGTCTCAATGTCTCCCATTGCTTCAGAGTCGAGAGCATAGTAAGTTCACACACTTATCAAAAATGAATTATACCTACTGACCTCCCCCCCCAAATTAAACTAGTTGTTTTGGATTCCATTATAACATTATGACGGAAATCCAGAAGTTCAATATAAAATAGTACCTTTTCCAGGCGGGCATTCACAGGTGAAGGCATCAACTCCATCAACACAGACAAAGGTTGGAGGGCAGGCTTCAGAGGTACAATCATCAATATTCAACTCACAGTTGGTACCTTCAAAATAAAGGCCTCAATATCAATGGATACAATTGTAAAACTACCTGTTCAGAGCTACTTGGGTCTTTTACATGAATTAGCTAGGCCAGCAAACTAGCTAAAATATGACATGATTCACACTGCCTATGTCAAATCTTACTTTGACATAAAAATTGGACATAAATTAAAAAGTAATATGTTTACCGTTGAATCCTTGGACACATTGGCACTCATATACCGCATTGATCAAGTTCACACAGGTTGCACCGTTCAAGCAAGGGAATGACTCGCACTCGTTAACATCAGTATCACAGGTCTTCCCTGTCCAGCCAACTGAGCACACACACACAAAGCCGCCAGACGTGTCCACACATGTGCTGTTGTTCTGACAAGGTTGGACGTCACACTCGTTAACATGTTGTGAACACCGGTCCCCAGTGTAGCCAGTTCCTGTGCAGTTGCAGGTGTAGCCATCAATGCCATCAATGCACCTGCCACCGTTCAGGCACTGGTGGACAGCACACTCGTCAATATTGATGCCGCAGTCGTCACCACTGAAACCTGAGAGATTCCACAACAAATCAACTTTGAAGATGAACTTAGTGTAAAGCTCCATCTAAAGGCAAACCAAATTGAAGCTAAATGATTAAGCCAATTCAACATGGAAAACCAGCGGTAATCTAACCGTACCATACCTAGTGCACATTCACATTGGACACCTGTGTCGGTCGCTCGGCAAGTCGCATTGTTCAGGCACGTGTCACTGCTACAAACAAAGGTTTTATTGCGCTCACAGAGAAGACCCTCAAATTGCCCTGTACACTGGCAGTAGGTGGAGTTGCCTATGTCATCTTCCAAACAGATCCCACCATTCTGACAGTCCAAGCTGTAGGCTGGATTGTTACAAAGTGGCCCTGCAAAGTGGACAATAAAACATATATATGCAGGCAAATGAAACACTGGTCTTACTTATTAATATGGATAGTACATGTGGATTCCTAACAGGTGCATATTTCCTATTTGCCGACAAAAACCTCGGAATGTATACAAATTTTGGCTAGTACTGCAGAGACAACCTAGACTATGACATCAGCAAAAAAATACTTTCTAAGAACAGTTCTTGAGTTCAACCTTATAAAATAAATATGACTCCCCTTCTGTGTGATTTGTCATATCTTTGTCAATTTGTTGCATGCCCTCAAGGAGGACAGAACAGGTCTGTTCACGGGGTGACTTTCAACTTCGCAATTTCTTGAAAACTTACTGGTTTCAGCACTGATCAATATAGGTCACCCTTCATACCAACGTACATGTACTTTAAAGTACTTGTATACAGACAACATCAACCCCCCCATGCATGCAGTGTGACTGTCTTGACTATCTTCCTTTGGTTTGTCTAGTTAACTTTAAGAAATTTGACAAGTGTTCATGATATCTTACAATGTTGTCAAGTCCAGGCTTGAAGTACAGTTTGATCACTAGTCAACTGCTCTGTAACAATGCGCATGCACTCAACAGTTACACAAGGGCATCTTGCCATATCTCATCCTTACATTTTGCTGTTGGCGGTAACTATCACAGCGGACATGCTCAATGACATCATGGGTAATTATCTTCATGCAAATGGTTCCCTCTGCCCTAAAAAAATTTAATCTGCTGTTGATAACCACAGGCCTCGATCTTTACCATGGCTACGATTGGCCGCGTGCCCTTCCCAGTTGGCCATAATGCCCTTCCAAAAAACTCACATGTCACGGCCACCTTGGGCAGCATGCCCTTCCCCTTTGCAGCCGGCTGCATGTGTAATGAGAGGGTACCATTTAAGCCAATGCATGCGGTGCGATTCTGAATTGGGATGAGTTCAACCTTTTGGGCTGCATTCGAGCGAGCTACTCGTGCTAACCCGAGTACTATCCTGAGCGCACGAACGACAGGAGTACCGTCCTCGGGTCAGCGAGAGTACACTCCCCATCACAGGGGAGTACACTCCTGACCCAAGTGTAATGCGCGCGCATCCACACTCGGGTTATTGGGAGTAACCGCGTGAACGCAGCCTTGGATATCATTATCAGAGCTGCACTGGTAAGCAGCATATTTTGAATGCAAATTTGCATAACTAAGTCGGAAACCAGGCGAGCGCTTATTGTGTTAAGAATAAGTTTTGACCATTCGTTAGGCCATATCTCAAAATCATGCCATTGCACGATTGTATAAAGAAACGCTAAAAGGATGCATTATTACGGGAGGGCTCAAAGTGCCAGAAGCTTGAAAACCTGTTTTCCAGAAAAAGTAGGGATGAAGTATTCATAAACTTGTAAACTCCGGCAAAGTTGGCACTCAGTCTTGACTCGAAAAATAATGACTTCGAAATGTCGATGTACTGCTTACCGACTTACGTGGTGTGCTGCCTTAATACAATCCCTATAATTCATTGCACCAGTTTAATTGCTTTGATCCGCCCTGGTTTATTTCTATCTCAGTTGTCGATTCAGGTAAGTTTTTCCTCGATTTTCATCATCACTCTGTACTGAGGACGACCCGTGCATGTCGTTTGTACTGACATAATGCCAGCACGCATAGCACATGGCATGCACCGGCGTGTGCATGCGGGATCTAGGGCTGGCCTTAAGTAAAACTTTGTTCAATAGGGCGACCCCAAAAAGGGACAGAACTCATGCGCATGCATTAGAGGGGGTACTGGAGTTGATGCGAATATTGGGGAAACCCCCATGTGGTCACGCTCCTGCACACGCAATGTACATGTAAGCCTACTCTACTTCGACTGTTTGTTTACAGCTCACTTCATACCAGGATTTATTTTTTTGTGGTTTTATGGAAAAGGAACCGAGAGAACATGCCGACTTGAACGAAACAACGGCTTATAAAGGTCCACTAAAAAATTATCAATGGAAATGCATCAACACATGATTGGTACTTTTATCAAAAGGCCGACTTACGAGTCGCACAATGCCGACTTTACCGGAGTTTTCATGAGCCATTTAGCACACAGTAAACATTTTAAGAGGATCCCCATTTCATTTAAATAAAAGGATAAACACTATTTATTATATTTTAAACTTATTTTAAGGGGGTAAGGAATCCTTGTATTCTAATGGGAAAGGGATACAAAAATCTATTCGGAAGAAAACATTGTCCGGGTGATTGTAATTAAAAATTAAATTAATTAAAAATTAATTAAAAAAGAACATTGCAATTTTATACAGGGAATGTGACAAATAATAGCAGCATGATAAACGCCTTTTATTGAAGGGGGGTGGCATGGTGTACAAGAACTGAATAGATTAGAGGCTTACTCATGACATGACTGGTTGTCAAAAATGTAAATCAAAGGTTTCAAAATAATTGGCCTTGATGCCCCCTTGAGCTGGCCTGGTGCCCTGTTGAAATTTGATGAAGGCAAGGCCAAAGTGGCCTGCCCCTTTTTCCCCCAAGATCGAGGCCTGTAACCAGTGGTGTGACCACGCGCAAACAGCCTACATGTAGCTTCAAATGGTCAACTGAATGGTCCAAACCATCCATCATTCCCGCCATGTTGGTCAACCTATAGTTCACTACAGATGATCTTTCCCTTTGTGGGGGAATTTCAACACCGGTGCTGATCACAGCTTACCATGATTCTACAGGTATCTGGACAACACAACATACCAGTAAGAGTCCACCTTGGCATGGACGCATGCCAATATATTCAATAATTGTTACGCCACCTTCCACCTACATGTACATGTATACTGCCTGTATAATTATGTGTTTGAACTTCAACTTGATAAGGAAATAGTGCGGGCACTATTTACCGGTACATAGTTTTTCTTTCTAGTGAATATTTCATTCAAGCACACAAATTGCTGTAAATGCACCTTCCTTGCTGTATAGAAATATTCACATCATAATTACATGTATGCCTAGCCTTTATTCTGATTTTTTTTTCCAAGGGTACACAATGTAGGCTTTTTTCCTGAAAAATTCACTACATCTAGGTAGGCAAGTTCACAACTTGGGCTTATATGGAAATGGGTGCATGCTTTGGTCTAATGATATGACGTGAGTGTGGTTTCTGGGAACTTCTCTTGCCATGAATGCTCGAAACTTTTACACGATTGTCCAAATTTGGGCAATTTTCATTTGACTGCATAGGCCAAACTGCAAAGTGGATAGGCATAAACCACTTCTTGGAATTTCAAAAGGCCTGTAATACTGTTTGTAATTGTTTTGTTACTGAAACATTAAGAGTTCTTTTCAGAAAATCGTCTTTCAGTAAAGAGTTTGTGGAAAATGACACCTCTGAAAAGGTTTAAGCTAGAACAGGTCACCTGTTACACACTCACCTGTAACCCACGTCATTTCTGTGTCAAATCAAGGACACTCTATCAATGGAGCTAAAGTGACTGAGACCATGGAGCGAAGTATGTGTAGACAGACAGTACAATGCTTCTACTGTAAAGAGTGACGTGTGCTTTTCAGTAAATAATGCCCATCAGACTTTGCTGGAATTTCCCTGCCTGACATTGCCAAATCATGGGCCAAACAAAGAGACTCTGGGATGCCTGTATTTTGCCCCAGAAAATCCATGGAGTACTCAGATAAATATAGGCAATTTTTTTTTTTTCATATCAATTTTCATTTGCTGTCACATGTACAATCAGCACTGTGTACAGGTTTATGCGCTATACACAACGCATGTACCTGGACTGTACATGTACATACGGAAGTGTCAAGTAAAACATTATAATCTTGGGCCTAAGCTCTGTCTACATGTACTGATCAGAGAATGTATCATTGTTTTCGATACTTTCATAACATTGCAAAAGTTGTGGAAGTGCATGCATGCCGCTGAAGCAAATGTTAATAACTTTCAAGCAAAAAAGGGGTGCTGCACATTTCTATAACTAAAATAGTTACATGTATGTTAATGTTAATTAACTTTTCATGCCCAAAGTTATCATGCATACGGACAACACATTAAGTTACCGTGTAGGTTACAGGTACAAAGACTAGGAGTACACGCTAAACAACGAGCCTTTTGCGAGTTTAATTTGAATAAACTCTGGTACACTGAGTTCTTTAAATTCACGTGAACATAACAACTTGAATTCTTCCAACCAAGGCACTGTTGCTATACCTCGTGATTCAGGGCAAGCTTCTGCTGAGTAGACGTCCTGCACCGATACACTGTTTTCAATGGATAAGAAGGGCACAGAGGAACCAGTCTATTCCAGAGATGGTGGTCACTATGAAAAACCTTGCCCCGAAACATGAGGTATAGCAACAGTGTCTTTAGTCTGCGGAACTCAAATTGTTATGTTTATGTGCAGTCAGATATTAACTCAGTGTACCTGATTTTATTCAAATTTAATTCACAAAAGGCTCATTAAATACATGTATGCATAAATACCAAATTGCTGATTGATAACAATCACTAATCAAGCAGTTTCATGGGTCACCAAACTACAACTTTGGCAGGAAGCTTTCCAAATTCATCTCCTTGCCTGTGCATTTGGAGATAGAGCAAAAAATGGAGCCTTTTTTGTCATTTGCATCAACTGCATTTAACACCAACCACATCGCAGAAGCTGAACCATCAGCATTTCACAAATTTCTCTTTCAACAGCCAAAACAGCCTCACCACAAGAACAGAACCTTTCTTTCCAAAGGCAAAATCTATCCTGACTTGTTTTCATTGTTAGTAATCCAAAGAAGAGCCCTGCATAGCCGTTTTTTTTCTTGGCTACTATAGCTACTGTAGCTTGCGTGTCTTGATACTACTCTCCATTGGTGTATGTACCTTTATCAATCTCACAATTTTCACCCTCGTAACGGGCCGTGCAATCGCACGTGTATCCGCTCGGTGCCTGTGTGTTGGTGTAACAAACACCATCATTTTTGCACGGATGCGTATAGCATGGATTACGCACTGGAGGCTCTAGAGAAAAACAACAAAAAAAAAACCAAAGATTTTTGTAACACACAACAACGGTGGGCATAACCGGGATTCAGGGAATTGGCAGATTGGAGATGAGGTAAGAAAAACAAGGTAAAAGTGAAGTTATAAAAACACTGTCTTGATGAGATTGGTTTCCGAGAATCAAGTATATTCTTTCCTTTTACAAACTGCTCACTTGAAAGCAGACACAAACATCTACATCGAATTGGTCAACCTGGACTTTGTCAGTGTCATGAGTCAAATTCAGAAAAACCAATCCAAATAAGTTTATTCAAGGATTGCTCTGCTACAACTCTCAAGGTGAGAATCTCAACATGACAGCCAAGAGGAAGATTATCCATGTATGAATAACAGCATGACTGCAACGCCAGTGCGGTTTTGTCCCACTTCAGGTTCCTCATTTTCTAGATTTGTGGTGTCTTCCACCAAAGTTCCAGAGCTTCAAGAGAATGATCGCAACAGCAGTGACAGCACTGGATTTGCAATCACGATGACATGTCGATGGGTTATGTGCAGTGAAGGAGACAAAGTCAAGTGTTAGTTTACCAACTCAGAAAAATGAAAAGTGGAAGGTTTAGGAAAGGAAAAGTATGCACAAGACATCTGAACCAAAAAATGCATTCCTTTGTGTCCTTCAAAATTACTTCATGTATTGGTTATGATGAAATTCTCCATGGAAATATGTGAAAACTGCAAATGGGGGACTTGCCATGCAAGTCCTGAGCTAGCTGTGGCTTGAAATTATGCAAAGATTACGGCTGTGGTTGAAGCCATTTCCAATCAAGTTGTGTGTCATCTTAAGCCGAAGCCGAACAATTTGGACATGGCTACATGTATCTGTGACTTTATACAACTTGTCATCATTCAAGGAGCAACACTTTTAGACTTTTTCAATGACACAAAGTCAGCATGTTGGATTAATTAAGAAAAAATTGATTTCAAGACAACAGAGGAGTTGTGCATAAAAAAACATTAGGAAAGGTCTTTGAAAACTGCCCAACTGCCTACAGAAAGCGTGCAGCATGATTGCAGAATGTGCAAAGGTATGGACCATGATCATGTCTCCCAGAAAAAAACATAGATTTTTCCCTTGTCAAAAACATTTAAAATGAGATGATTATGATTCAAGGATAAAGACATGAAATAAATGTGCTTGTTGTTTGAACTCAATACTTGTACTGACTCAAAAGACTGATTCAAACAAACTGATTGAAAATATAATTGTTAAACAAATCCCAGTCCTTACATGTACTTCTCTGCATATCATTAAACAGGACGACACAGCAAGTGCCTCAAATTAGTTTCATGAATTAGTGTCTTCACTTCTGCTGAGAGTTCATTTAGCAGACTTGTTTCAATCTTTTCCATACTTCTACCGCCCTCTCCACGTACTCCTTACATCCCTCCTTCTTTTAAATCCTTGCTGAAGCCCCATGGCATCATTTTTTTCCACCAAACTCTATAGTCATGTTCTTGGCCGAATTCTGATTTACACTAAATGCTTGGTGAGGCAATTTGTCCCTCGTAAAGCAGCTGGTGGACATTCATTACATTTCAGACAAGCATTCAAATCAACACACAATCACATGACCTTTGGCTTTATGACCTCATGATGAGGTCACATCAACATCACAGGGACTACTTACGACACCCTTGCTGCATTTCAAGTGGGCAGACACCCCACTCTACGTTACTCCAACTTGTTGCAGAATCCAGCAGAAGCCCTGTAACTTGTTCCATACAACCCACAAAATCCACGCCTAGGATGACGTCGCTGCCACCTGACAAGTCAATCGCCAAAAGTTCGCTGTTCATGGAGGCTGAGGCCAATGTCGTTGAGTTGTCATCCACAGTCAAAATGATGCTTCCTAGCGCAAATTGCAATCTTAAAAGCAGCCATTTGGTGTTGGTTGCGTAGTTGGGCCCAAGATCTGCTGACTTTGAAACTGCCCCGACCGTCCATGTAGCTCTGACAAAGCCAGAGGGGATAACAGACAGGGTGAAAGTGTCTCCATTGGAGCCTGTTTGGGTAAGGATTTCCCCTTCATCGCAAGTTCTGAAATTCAGCCAAGTTCCTAGAGAGCTCTGTAAATTTAGTACTGTGCTGATATTTACATATGATGAGACATTGAAGTAAACCTTGCTTGCAGGTGCATTCTGGGCAAGTGTTGGGTGGAAGGATCCTGTATCAAACATAAAACAAAAAAATCCAAGATAAACAAATTGCATTCCCCGTTTCCAAAAATTACTCTTCAAAGAACAAACACTTTTAAAATATTGTTAACAAAACTATATGCAGAGTCCAACAATTCACATACATGTACAATAACAATACAAAAATATTGTAACATAATAAATACACTGCTCAAAAAGTGAAGGACCACTTTTTATTTTGTGTATACTTTTTTATATGAAACAGTTTACTGCTGATGTTTTGAAACATTTTTAAATACTATTTATTCCAATGAGACCGCCATCTAGACAAACAAGAAATGAAAGAACTAGACCCCACTCATTGCTTGGAAAAAACATTACAAGTTAAGAAAAAAGCGGTCCTTAATTTTTTTGAGTAGTGTACCACTTTTAATCAAAAATGCTGATGTGTAAAATGCAAAATCCAACCAAACACAGCGAACAACTACTTCCATGAAAGCATGCATACATGTATATTCAAAGATGGGCTTCATTCATCTGCAGGCCAACATCTACAATTAAGAGATGAACATTTGCTGCCAAAATAGGGTGCGGGGACTGCAGATACATGAAGATTCAACAAACAATCCTACAGGCTCCATCAGTTGTAAGGAATTTTAATTAATCTGAAGTATTTAGGACAGTTAAACATCAGTGTTCTGTTTGGATACACCTCCAGGGTAGAATTGCATACCACTGTGATGAAAGAAAGAGACTGAAGTGGTTTATCCTTTTGATATTACTGTACTTGACATATAACTCTTCAAGTTCCCACAACCTGCAAACATTTGGTAAACATTCAGAACGTGAAAACGACAAGAAAATTCTTACATAAATGGGTAACTCCAGAAATTAGGGGTCCATTTTTTTCATATTTTGTGTCCCTGTCACATCTGACATATGATTTTGTAAGTTCAGAACACATTTTCTAATGTACAAGAGTGATAAACTAATGCAGATTACCTGTCAAAAAAATAGTAAGAGTTTGAAATCGATTCTGGTGATATTTCCGTGTCAAATAACAAAGGTCAAATGTAACTGGGACACGCAAAAAGTCACACTTTTGGACCCATAATTTCTGGCATTACCCAAATATAACTCGGCAGAAAGTGTGAGGCCACTATCAAAGGTCTGCATGTACATACATGTATGTACACAAACGGTATGACGCCTGCTGTGAGCAAAGCAACAAGTTCAAAAATTCTGCCTGTTGGTTTTTAAATCCTGGGAGTCGACCGAGCTTTGAAATCCTACAGTATGAAAACCACAACCAATCAGCAAACTGGTACAAATTATCCCCCCCCCGTAGGAAGTCAAGAGAATCAGAAGAATCTGCATGTATACCTTGCATAATTTAGGAACGAGTCAACACCCATTGCCACAGTTTAGACTGTGCACAAGGTGTGACATACATACATACACATACGTAATCACTATTAACAAATGTTTACAGCCCACATTTATTACATTTCAACATTCGTTTCTGTTTGTTGAGCAGAGTAATACAACCAGATAAATTCCTTGCCTGCGTAATGCCAGAATAACAAGGTCTAGCCATTGCGTGTCCAAGGCCCTAGTTATTTATTAACAGACTGTCAACACTTCCCGATTACATAGGACTGCTAGACTTGCATGCCCGCTAACCAAAATACCATCCACTTGAAGTTGATTGCCATCACACAGCTTGCAAATTGTCTCAGAATCTGTTAATTATTTACTGGTAGCTGGCACAGACTTGTGAAGAAAATATGCACAGGATAAATCATCTTTATAATTTGATATAATTGTTTTGACAAAGCTTAAACCATTATTACTAACAAAGGGTGCAGCCATCTAATTTTTGTGCACTACAAAAAAGTGCACATAGATTTTTAGGATCAAGAAGACACTTCAATACATGTATTGTTGTGAACTTTGAGGTTTTAAATTAAATTCATAAGCACAACCAAGTATTAAATTAAACCCAGGTTTGGCACAATTTCACTGGATTCGGGAATGCATAAGAGGCAGCCACAAGTGCTTCAAGTTTTCATGAGACTTGAATCTGAAATTCCTTTTTTTTCAGCAAACATCAAGAATCCTTGGGTACTGGGTTAAAGACTTTGTAAACATGTCCATCCTGGTTGTATAGAAGAAAACTTTCCATCATAATTCTGATAAAATCCTTTAGCTTCAATGTACACACACACGCAAGGGTGTATTTGCCTGCAACTGGGGACCCCCTATTGTTCCTCTTTTGTTTGTACTTTAACTTTTTTAGAAGACCGCCCATATGTTTTGTACACAGTTGTCAATCGGGGACCCTCTGGCAATGGGGGACCTTATTGTCCTCTATTGTTCAAGGTCCCCAATTGAATGCAGAAACAAACTCACCCACCAACCAACCTTACATACCTAGTGTGGACATTCCTTTCTTTTCGTGCAGTTAAGAAAACTCAGTGAAAATACTCGTTTTTCTTGAATGGGAACAGGATTTTCAGCAGGCTTTTTGTACAAGGTTTCCTTGACTATTCCTCTTCCTTTTTATGACAGATGACCCCTACCCCAAAATGCCTCTAAACTTCTTTTTCAGAGAAGGGGAAACGTCCTGTGGACATGTGTAAGCCCACAGAATGTGGGTATCTTTTGTTCACAAGTCCACACTAGGTACGTAAGGTTAGCGCAGACACAAATACCAGTTTTACATACAAAGTGTGGACATTCCTTTGTTATCCTGTGGTTAAGGAAACTTGAGGAAAATGCTCCTTTTTCTCCTACTAGGGTAACTCCTTTGAGCTGGATTTTTGATGATGATTTCCTGGACTGTTCCTCTTCATTTTGCTACAGATAACCTTGACCCCAAAATGAAACTGTTTTTCAAAGAGGGGAAATCATTGTGTGGACGAGTGCGAGTCCACACAATGCCATCATACCCTACATTATGTGGACTTCTTTTGTGCAGAGGTGCACATTATGTATGCCATGCTCACCCATGCCCGCAGGTATCAATAAGCACATCTTGATACTGAAGATTATTCAGAAATTCAGGTGAACCGCACTCTTCAAAATCTACATATTTTGAATTGATTTCTCCACAGCAAGGAGTGTTTACATTTGACTGTGAATAACTATGTTAGAACTGGTTGCAATTGTTTCTTTAACCAAGAATTAAGGCACTAAGTAACATTTTAAAAATGTTTCTGTAACTTCTGTTACCTTCAAATTGACATGTACGGGGCAACGTTAAAATGAAAAGTGAAATGAATTTTTAAAGTTCAGAGATGCATAATACATGTACCGCAAAGGAAAGTCACTTGTATTGGCCATGGAAATTGTTAGGAATTACATGTAGATCTTACTGTAGTTGCAACAATGTACACCATACTATTTTTGAAATGTCCTAATCACAAGTAATCATACCGATTGTTCATCCATGACATGCGTCACCTGTTTTTATGCAAACCTTGTTATTAAAATGTTTAAAAACTACTTAAAATGATAATGGGACTTCCACAATACATGTACATGATGTGAGTCTTGAAAAATGTCCTGAGTAATAGTTTTGGTCATCCTTTGTTATCAAGTGAACTACATGTACTGTAAGCAAACAAACGTCAATAAAGGGATCACTGACTGAATACAAAGTAGTTAACAATTTCCTGTTGAAATCGAACTTGACTGTACAGGAAGTAATGGGGAATTAATAACTTCCTCAACTTACATGTAAGTATGATTGGGATCTGTACCATTGCTTTGCTGAAGATGTGGAACATAAGATAAATAAAGCTACACGTACATGTATACATCAAAAGCAGTAACAAACTGGATATCCTTTGGAATTCAGGTTCTACTCTTTAGAGTTTAGCAAAAGCAAAATAACAAATGCACAGTGTTGTTTCAGTTCTAAATTTTTAAACTGGGGAGTCTAGTGGGGACTGACAAAAACCTTTCAACTGGGAGGAAAAAGAGCACTGCTTTAGCACAGGGTTTCAGGTCCACTTACATTGAATGACTCTCCTATGTTTTTGTAGTTTTTTTTTCCGTTGCTCGTGAACTTTGTGGGAGTCTGAGAGGAAGACTGTTTTGTAAAAATTGAAAGCAATTTTACACCTTCCTAGACAGCTTTCTTTTATCAAGATACTGCTGTGTAAGATGAAATATTCCACTGTGTTAATTTACCAGTAGTGCCAAGCATTTTAAAATTGGCAGTCAGATTTTAAAGCTTGGGAGCTACTTTTTAAACACAATGGACAACAAGCAAAGCTTGGTGGATGTTCATGTATGGATAAAGCAGACTGAATTTTAGAAAAAGCCTGTAGCTGTCGCAATTACACATGTACATGTAATTGGAGAAAGTTCCAGATGTACTCTGAATAAACTCTTGCGATAAATCATTTCTGTGGTGAAACTGATATCACCAATATCACTTTCATTTAACATTAAAAAATCTGAAATACTGACAATAAACCTGATGAAAGCAAGCCATATGTCATTTTTTTTCTACATGAGAGACAACTTTTAACACTGAAAAAGGCCTTGTCATGAGTTTGAGCCAAGAGAAGATTCAAATCACTTCAAATCACAGGGTATTTGTGCACGTACATGTATGTGCCTGCACCTTATTAAGAAAAGCAGATCTATGGGTAAAATCACCACTTTATGAGCTGGCTACAGATAGGAGACCAGAAATGACACAAAATCCTGCCATTTAAGACTGCATGCTCCATAACAAATAGATGCTGTCTGGAGTTTATCTGCCAGCCACGGAGGGTTGGTTTCAAGTAACACTCTAACAATCTGTTCAATATCAAAACCCTTGGCTATGGTAGTACCACTTGCAAAGAACACGTATTCAAATTGTAACATCATGAACCTCAGCAGTGATAAGGAAAATTCTTGACAAAAGGAAGAAAATAAAATTGTAGGACACAAAAAAATGTCTCTGTGCAATGCCACTGAGTATAAGTGATGATGCAGTTAATTTAGCCATTCTAGCTCATCAAAAGCCTAGCAAGGTATCTGGTAGTCAGGCTTTTACTGTTTCTGTTAAAGAAAGTGCCAGTTTCTCGAGAAATGATGAATTTAGGACTTTAAAATCATAGCTCAAGATATTTCTTATGTTAGTTTGAACAAAGTTAACAGAGTTTATTTTTGATGTACATTGTTTTTCTAATGTATTTTTGAGAAGCATTTTGAGATATTTCTTCCGAAATATTATGGATGTTTCCAAAGGCAATCATCACTCTTACAAGAGTTATATTCCGGATTCCCTCCTTTTTTTCCTTCATTCAAGGAAATGTACATAACATATCAGTACAACTATGGCCTTGCAGAATCTTTATTACATACAACTTCTAAACTAGGACATGGGAGTCATTTTCGGTATTTTGGGGTTAGAAAATGAAATTAGGCCTATTACCACTTTCCGTGAGCCTGGGTGAACATGATGAAGACATGTCATGCATGTTTTGTTGTATATTAGAAGCAAGAATTGACTTTTAAAATCTTCGGAATTAAATTCATTACTTGCATCAAAAACTGTGAGAAAAGGGGCTTTCTCCATCCATCACGTCCGTGATGGCGGATGCATCAAGGTAGGCTAGGCCTAGTATTATGATGAATCAAACAGCGAATAATGATGATAAAAATGGAACAGTGCCCCCTGTGGCTTGAAATCCATCCCTCTTGAATCGAAGTTTCTATGGCTAGCAAACTGGGGAGATTGAAATGAGTAGTCGATTGGCTCATGGAGGAATAAAACACATTCCTCCATGATTGGCTTAAACTGTAAAAAAAAATGTGGCAAATGTTTCATTTGTACGGCAGACGACAGCGGTGGGCCCCGTCCGTCAGCGTGCACACTGTACTTGGGCAGAGGCCACTGCAGCACAAGTTGAAGTTGACAAAATTAAAATAGTGAATGCCATACCGACATGATGGTTTACTTACCGAAACAAACGCAGATGATGGCTAATAATACCACCACTAAGCCTTTTTTCTGTTCCGTAGAATCCATGTTGTCTTCTTTCCTTTACTTAACAGACTGGAACATGGGTTTATCCCGGTTTGAAATTCGCCATTTTCTGACACTGACGGCTTGGTGGTCGGAAGTCCAATGGTACGGCGCGGTCGGTACGGGGCACGGGTCCCAACGTTAACGCTTCCGTTTGCATTACAAATACATGGGACAGGCCGTGAGTCTAGTATGCGAACGCTCGCTCAACATGCTGAATACTCGATAATTCAACCGATACTTTGATCTATCCACTAGTATCGGCTCTCGTCAATAAATCCATCTGATTTTCAAGAAAACCACAGTCGTTAGACAAAAAAATTGTATCAGATGTAGGAAAACCTAATTTCATTCCTTCACGTGATTAATTGCACATAGCTATTTTTTCCAAAGACGGAATATTCGGAAATCCAACATCTATTTTATCGGTACTGATAAAAATCGAATATGTCTGTTTAGACCGTCTGATGTAATTTACCCGTCACGGGTCAAAGTTCATAACGGTGGGTGGAGTGAGTTATCAGCAGGTTGCCGTACGTCAAGCCACATGTACATGTACATGTACATGTACATGTACATCTATATGTACATGTACATGTGCAGCGCCGAAGACTCAGTGTAGGCCTAATGCTTTCAATTGCCAATTTTCTTCTTGAATAGAAATGAATTTTACAATCAACCAGAACCTGCAAATATCAAAACTCATCTTTTAATAAGAGTAAATTTTTCCAAACGATTGTGATTTTCATTTCAGATGATGGACGAAAATGCCCTTTTGGAATCAACGTTTTTTAACTTCGACTGCAAACAAAAGATATGAGTCATGCATTTTTCTCGCAACTCAAAATTATGCTTTATCTTCAGGCACGAATAATCATCGTGTTGAAATTTCCGCTACAATATCGTCCGGTGTGAATAAGTCAATAAAATAGTAAAATTTATTGTATAAAGGACAGGCCTACGTAAAGTAAAGTCTCTGTGCAATTGTATTTCGGACGATATCGGTTCATTTTGAATTAAAAAAAAAACCCGGAATGACACAGGATCATACTCAGGAGAGGGCTTTCTTTTGGGGCCAGCCTGAAGGCGGATATTTTTGTTTTCCATTTGATTCGTTGTTTGTTTTCGTCGTGTTTTGCTGTTCTTGTGTTTTTTCCCGTTCACTTGAATTTTTATAATTACTGAGGCAAAAACTGGACATGGGGGTGACCCCGTGGGGAAATATTTCAAAGGCGGATCCAGAACCAAATTTTCGGGGCGAATTTTTTTTGGGGGGGGGGATTTCTGTGGAAATTTTTTCAGGTAACCGTTTATGGCTTTTCTGAGCTAAGGGTTGAGGTTACCTTTGGGGCTTTTTACAGGCTTTTGGAAAGAACGGAAATGAACATAGAACAAAACGTCGTCTTCCTTTCACAATAAAAATGGCCACTCCCCCTGGATCCGCCCTTGGATTAATTGTTTGTAACCTTAAACGCTTCTAGATCGCCTGCCGTTTCATCGCCGCCCTAGGTCCTAGTCTGTCGAAAATCATCCTAACGGCCCAAGTAGAGACTGCCCTCACATCCAAGTAGCTATAATATTTACATGATCTCAGTTTCAACACTGAGTCTTTATATGCAGCGAGTTGAACTAGTTTTTAGCTAACTCGCCACGGCCGCGAGATATAGTATCTCAAAAGAAAAATTCTGCAAGTGGCCCTTATACGCTTCCGTATAAACCAAACTGCAAAATAATTGTAAACAAGAGCCTACATCATCAGCGCACATTTGTGTTTAAAATCCTTTAAGGCAAAGAGGGGGAGCAACCAGCCCCCGCCCTTTCTTGCCCGACAATCGGCTTCCGCCTTCGGTATGACCCCCCCCCCTTTATAGTGTTAAACCAATTTTGATGTGCTAAGAATATTTCTAGAAATAATGTGGTAAGGAGAGAGGTCCAGTAAAGAATGCTGGCAGATTAAATGAATTTGCATCTACAAATGCCAAGACTGGGGGGTTGTATCATGGGTAGTGCGATCGACTTTTTAACTGTTTAAACTGCGTCCAGAAAAAAAAAATTGTCCTACCAATTGAGCAACGCCCACTAGCACTCAGACGTAGACAACCTTAATCCCTCAATCGTGGCCAAGTCCTAGGACGCCACCAAGTAGTTTCGAACTACTCGTTGAAAAAGAAATTGGTTTCGGCGATGTGCACATTGCGCGAAATTATGAGATGAACATAAACAAGCCAGCGATGACAACCAAGCGCGCCATCTTCAGCCCGTAGAAGATGTGCGATTGCTTGGGCCTCTCCGGCAACGGTCGGTTTACTGTCGGCAGTCTGTGAGGTACGATACGTTGGTTTACATAACAGCGGCAACATGAAACATATCAAATAAATAGAAAGGATCATGAGCGATTGACGCGTAAACATTCGTTGCGTTGCAAGAAGTTAATTGACTGAGACCGTCCGGCCCTGTGCATTACTTACTGCATTAGGCCCCTAGCTAGATTACTTGGTAGATATAAACCACGGTTATCGTCAGACCAGCAGTAGCCTGTAGATTAGCGCTGTAGACTTCCAAACCATGCAGTAGTTTTTTCACGTGCATGGCAGCATCTGCAGCAGCCGCAGCAGGTGGAGCAGCAGTAGTCAACATGGAGATGGAACTGCAGAATGTACAGCAGGGGTGGAAAAAGGAAGGGCGCAAGACCGTCGACAAGGGAGGGAACCAGAGACCATCCAAGAAGGACTTCCAACCTCTGGATCAGCATGAAGAGGTTGAGGCCACTGGCTTCACTGCCGATTCAGGTGGGTGATATGGCTTCAGATTCATTGAAACGGTTCGGCCTAAATTCCTGTTTTTGAATTTCAGGGAAGCAGATTACGAATTTGGACAACTTGGGTGCTTCCAGATTTCAAGGAGTTTAGAAATAAGATAAACCTTCTAATTGGTGCAGCGTCAATTTACTTTTTGGTGTGTTATTTTTAAGTTGGTTCTTTACCCAACCACACCCAACTACCTTACAGTCCATTCCTTTCAACTTCCCTGTTACTCTTGCACATCCCCGTTTCTCTTATGTTCAGGGGAAATTTGGAATTTATTATAAATGCAAATTTATTCTCCTCCTGAGATCTTATGAAATATGAATTCAGCTTGTTCCATAGAAGCTTTTCATGTGATGTAACATGACAGGCAAAGACATTTCAGAAAGCGTACTATGTCCTTGAAGGCACTGGCATGTTCAAATCTGTGTATTTCTATTGGCCGAGTCATGTACATTTGTACGCCAGAATATTTAAAGCCTTTCTGCGCTCATCCGTATAAATTGAACGCTGATCATTAAAAATTGTGACTGAAAAAACTTCTATGAATGAGCACAGTGTTGTGTGTGCCCTTCACTGATGGAAAAGAGGACATGGTACCGTACATGTAGATAGATACACATGCTGGTCTCTGTTGCTTGTTGTTTAATATACCCAGGGCTCATGCCTAGGCCCTGTGGGTTTGTGTGCTGTTGAATAAAAGGAAACCAGGGTTCTTGGCACCTGGACGTCATTGCTAGGTGAGGGTGGATCCAGACCCCAATTCTGCAGTAGGGCCAAATTTCTGAAGAATTTTTTATGTAACCTTTTACGGCCTTTTTTAGGGGTCAAGTTTAATGTTGGGGCATTTTTCAAACTTTGGGAAGGAAAGGGAAGTAAAAGAATCCCAAACAATTACCTATTTTTCATTCTATTTAAGAAAACAACAAAAAATTGTGTCCCGCTTTGGTGGGCCTCTGCTCTCACCTCCTGTGCCTCCACCCCACCCCCAGTGGATCCACCTCACCACATGGGACAATACAATAGTGGACATTGTACCATGCTGCTTGTATTATGAGAGGACAGATTGCTGTTGTTGCAATAATACAGCTGTGTACATGTCACAGTGATTGAAGTGTAAAATGAGTAAACACTCAATAATTGTCCGAAATTAATTATATCAAGCATTTGAATACGAATAGAATGCCTAAATATTGTGATGTTATATTATGTTGATATGTTATGAATGTGTATGTAAAGCGAACAAGAAGAATTTCCAAATTTTCTGGACAATAAAGAATTGAATTGATTGAACTGAATTGATTGATTAATTAACCACAGTCATTTGCCATTGGGGACAATAGATTTACCACTGAGGACAGGGGAACATCCTTGTTTCTCTTTACACTTTGTCCTTCAGTACACGGTTTGTAGCAAAGTCAGACATGTACCCTGGATGGGTGTGACCATATGAGGCAGATGGCTGCATTGGTTTTGAGTGATGGGCCAACCTTTCGTATTTTCTCTGGCAAGGCGGTACGTTGTCCAGTGTTGGCAAAATGAAGCCGTATCTCATATGTGTGCGTCAGAATGTCCTTAGTTATTTTGACTATACCACACCGTGGCACCTCCCCGAAAATACAAGACATTGTGTAAATTTTAACACTGATTGGGAAACTTCCAAAGATTCATGTGCCGGTATAGTTGGTTAGCGCTATCGACACTGACAGGGTAACAACTGGCAAAATTTGAAATAATAGTCGAAGATTTAGTAAAATAAATCTTTGCAGCCGCATATATACTTTGGTAATATTCATGCAGGGTTAACAATTTTGGGGGGGATCATTTGATTGCTCAGGATTGTAGCCAGGGTCTGTAAATTTATTCACCAATTCAATATTCAATATGCATAAAATGGACAGATGTTTTCAGACATCTGCTGGCTTTATATTTCAATGTTTTTATATCCTTACAAGTAATTGTGTGTAGAATTGGTCAGGAAACTTCAAATGAAACTTTTACCATCATACAAAAAAGTTTTAACCATAGCTGTGGGTAAAAAAGTGATAGTTTTAGAATTCTTCTAGGTGGAAAATTGTCTGTTGACCTTTAACATATTACACCTATGCTGTTGTACCAATCGAAGTGAGAAATTAAAATGCCATTTGATAATACCATAGTACCAACCTTCATCTCTGATCTGCAGTGCCTCAAATAACTCATTTCCTCACTAGTAGAAGGGTTCAAATCTTTGGATTATCTTTCCTCTTCAGTTGATGAGATATGTTTTGTTCCATTGGCAAGGACACAACAGATGGGGCCTTGGGAGCAGGTGATGACAATCAGGTGATAATTTGCAAAGGGAAAGGACAGAGTGTGGGTGTGGGGGACAATCCACCTGAGTGGACAGATGGTCTTTATGAAAGTGACATGACCTTTCAAAAAGTGCAGTGTTTGTTTTTCAGCCCTTCCGAGGAGACACATTTATAACACATTTCATGTACAATGTATCTTTTAATGTTTGACTTACATGTACCGGTAGAGTACGTGTATCTTGTTTTTTCCTTTTGATGGAAATGTTTTGAAAATTTGGGAATTTTTGTTTTGCCAATTTTTGGGGCTGGTGAAATGTACGTTCATGTTGACAAATGAAAGAACATTAACATGTACAGGTATATCTAAATACATATTTAAAGTTTTGCAAAATTATGATGTCATTGAAAAGCGTTTCACAATTGTAGTGTTTTATTGTTAACAAAAATTTGAAGTGAGCCAGACTTTTCCTAAACTTGCTTAAGCATTTTATTTTGGGTGTGTCAGAATTTTTTATCATAAATCTCCAATGAAAACCTTTTTTCCAGGTTCATCGTGTGTGATGCAGTATTGCAATCATTAAGAAGCTACTTTTTGTATGTACATAAATTATGAAGCAAAGCATACTCTATTCTTTACTGGCTTACGTGCATCTCCGGACTTTGTCTATTTGTTAAGGCTTGCCTTAGGTCTGATTCACCTTGGCAACACATCCTTGGAAAACATGGGTAGAATAACCTCGAATGTACTTAGCAGAACATGTTGCACACACAGAATTTCCGCTTTGAACCAATGCTGTGGTTAATCATTTACCGTTGAAATTAAAAGTGGGCTTACCGGTACCTTAGAATATGAATTGAACAGGGATGATGTATTATTTCCATTCTCCCAACTCGCGATAAAACTGTCGTTTATCAAATGTTGGAGAAGGCTGAACTACCAGTAAAATTTATTTTGTTTCTGACCAAATGTGATTTATATTTTCATAATTGTATCATGTACGTATATTTTAATTTGTATCACTCATAAAAAGTTAGCCTAAGTTGATATATTTAGTTTTGGAAAAAGTAAAAATAATTCTGTCATGGGCACTCAAAGTACATGTACAAGCCACATTGATTGTTCAAAATGGAGAGAAAATTACTCGACTTGTGTCGTGAAATTTAAGGAAATACATGTACATGTAAATTATACTATGATATCGTAAATACATTAATTTGGATTCATCACATGTCAATCACTTCCTATTGTGTTGGGTTACATCAAAACATTGATTGGCATTGACATCCTGTGCATCCTGTGCATTTTCATCCTCAGAAACCATAAACGGAGATAGGGGCTAATTTGAAGTATTGATCAATGTGACTCAGGGCTTAGATAATTGTCTTCAAGCCATGAGTACCATATCCACTTCCTTGCTTAGAGTAGAGTACAGTACTCTACTGCCCTCAGTATTGTTTGGTCTTTTACTCTTCTTCTTCATGAGAGGGAGAGTTCTGTACTCCCCAAGAGGCGGAGGAACTGAGTACCTATATTATGAGAGTTTGTCCTTTTACCTTAGTAAATATAATGATATGTGCACTTGTTATTTCTCTTGAAAAGCATGGTAAAAAAAAACAGTGCTTAGTGATAACCGTGAAATCATGACACCATAGACAAAAATCACATAAATCTGTATCCGTCCATGTATGGTGGCACTTGTGAGGCTACCACGGGCGGACGCCATGTTGCCTGGCTGCCGTGCGCACACACCCAGCGGTGGCCATTCAGAAGATCAAGATGCACTTCATCACTTGGCTGTCAAATGCACTCATACTCATGATCTAAACCTCGATCTTTCTAAGGTGTTTCAGACTCAAATTTTCCAAATTTGTTTCTTGCAGATGTACCGGAAACCTCTAAAATGCCACTTGAAAAAATGCCCATGTTAAGCGGATCAAAACTTTCAGAAAACTTCACATTTTTTCGCGGAACTTTCAATGAAGGGTTTGGACAACTCAACCGTATCCATTCGTGCAAAAATTGATGAATATAGTGTAGCCCCTGTGGGCTGGAAATAAATTTTACAGCATCGTGTCTTCGGGGAGTCTGGTGACAATATTTTTTTACACAAAAACAATCCATGCGCACAATGCATGTGCAGTAGCCCATTTCAGTCTACATGTTTCGCTTCAGGTCTTTCCCGTTGATTCAGGATTTTATGAATAATTTATCACAGTTATGCACGGAGCAGCGGCAAAAGCTGTACATGTATACAGATGAACATGAAAAAAATCAGTTTCAGTAGTGTCTACTACAAATGTTACTCTGTTGGGCGGGGCGTAACTGAAGAAACATGAACAATACAGAAACTTCTGGTACTCTCTCTATAGTAGAAATCACTGCATATTTTACATTCTGCATGAGGTTTTATGCTGTGTATTTTGACCAAAGTTAGGAAACGTATATACGCCAAAACGTACGTTATCTAAACCCTCTGGTGATTTATGATTCCACTTTCCACAACCAGTATTGCTGTGGCCCCTACAATTCTCAAATCTAAACCACGAAACCTCTTGAGCTTGGCAGTGCCTATCCAGTGCTCATAGTGTATACCTACAGGCTCTTCAGATGCCAAAGCAATGTATCTGTGCACTAATTCATCCTTGGAAACAGGAAATGAAAGAACCAAACGAGGCAGATACATGTACTGTTCATAGCATAGCTCTTGTGTATCGACAATCAACACACATACATGTACATCTGGACCCCATTTGAGAGAAAAATTGCACAGCAAGATTGTATATGTACACTGCTTAAGCAAAAATTTAAATGGTTAAGAACTAACTAGGGCCAATTTCATAGGGCTGCTTAAGCACAAAATTTGCTTAAGTGTGAGAAACCCTTGCTTCACAAATCAGGTTACCAGCCAAAACTCCATGTGATGTATATTGTTTTAGAATGGTATTCACCTGTCTTTTGGTGAGCATGACAATCACATGGATTTTGAGCTGGAAACTTTTGTTTTTTAAGCCAGATTTTTTTGTGCTTACAAAGCTCTATGAAATTGGCCCCAGGGCTCTGTAGTTAGTATTTACATCAAGGAGCATTTGTGCTTGAAGTTCGTTTTTGTTACATGTTTATGAGCAAAATTTCTTAAAACCTTGACATCAGAAGGTTCCAACTGCTAATATTTTACTTCACATTATGTTGTATGCATATCCCAAGTTTTAGAGAAAGTCACATTTTGCAGCCAATTATTTCTTTATGCAGTGATAAAACAGTTGTTTGTCTTGCCAAATGTTCATTTTTGTTACCAACAAAATATGGGTCATCTGATCGCTGAAACTCTGAAGCAGAAACTTGTTTGAATACATGTAGTATTATTTTATGACAATGTCGTCCGGGCCTGTGACCAATGCCAAGGAAACATCAATGTCCAGTTAAGTAAAATGAAACATTTGCTGAGCTAAAAAAAATGTTACCAGCCATATTGCGTTATATATTCCTGAAATCATCCCCTGATGAAGTAGGTTGTTGTCTAAGACAATAACTCCTTTAAATTGCATAATGAAGAGAATCAGGGATATTTTATTTTCCTTTAGCTGACTCTCATTCAGGTTTGGTGATTGGCGACATTTCATGGTCAAGTTCTCTCTGTACCGTTTGAACCTTCAAAACATTGGACAGTCGGGACTGAGACACATGCTGCTTACCCCACTCAACATTACCGTTTGACAGGTATTGACTCTCTGGGTCGCGATAATTGATCGGGACAGAGTTATTTTTAGCTATGGCTGCTGATCGCTGCTGTGTGCACGTAGCCATGACAGAGAAAATGCATTAATTGCAGAGAGAACAGTAGGATAATGTATAGATCTTTGCAGTATCGTTTGTGAAGAAATGAAAATAAAATCTGTTCATACGTTTAAATGTAATGCACGTTTCACTGATTTTTTTCATTCAGTTACATGTATATCAGGACAAAGCATCTGTTGCTTGTAAAAAATCATGAATTTTGAAAGCTTTTTCCCTCAAAACGAGGTACTTTTTCATCTGATACCCTGATTAGGACTGAATTTGAATTAAATTCCTTTTAGCTTCAAAATGTCAGCATATCTCATTGTTGTACAGTACATGCATCGGCCACTGGGCTACATAAAGCCATTTTTTGGCTAATACAGGAGCTTTTTGTCAATCTAGTCATCTGGTTTTGGTTTAAATTTGGTGAATTTTTATACCATACATGCTCGGTATGTGGGTGGTCTTTATGAAAAAAAATTACAAATGTTTCAACCTCTGTCGTGTGTATGCCATAACATCTCATCGGTGCAAGAACAAACATTTGAATCGGTTCCTTTTTTTAGAAAGTATTGCAATTCATAGGTCATATTTTAGCAATTTCAGCTCAACATTTTTATTCAAAGTGTTAAAGGGCCATAAACATACGCTGCAATGTCATGATGCAACTATTGGGTATGAAAGAAACCTTGGCAAATAAGCTATCACCGAACCGTCAATTGTCAGTCTAACATGGACTGCGTATTTCTCTCCATTGCATTTTCCACTCCACCGGCTGTCCGGGCCTTGTTCACCTAATTGGCCAGTTATTGGCGAAGTCACCTTGGTGAGACAAATCTGTCTTGATGAGTTGTGAGTCACTTGCTTATAAATGAGGATGTAAGTGGGTCAGTGTTGCGGCAAGGTAATTGAGCAGAAAGTAAATAAACACAATTTTGAAAAGATGACTTTCGTTGTTAATTTGCACGTACTTGTCTAGTGACAGGTACATAGATCATCAATAAGAAAAGTGACAAACTCGGAATATTTTTACAGCAGTGTCGTATTACAGGACAGTCAGTCATATAAGTAGGCACTAAGCAGGCATACCAGATCTCATGAAATTTAGTGTAATGTACTTCTGAAATTTTTCACTTGTTTCATGTGAATCGTTTCACTGTCCGATTAATTCTAAATGTCATGGTCTTGAAATCACATTTTTAAGATTTTCCCTCAGGAAATAGAAATTCCAATACTTGTGCATGATAAAAAGGACACTTTATAAATTTGGATTACGCAATAACAGCAGTAACAACTTTATTGATGATAGCCCATGTCACCTCGAGGATGATTTTCAGTGGGTCATCATTTTGGGGGGAAATGTAAGGAAGCATGTGTACATTAACCATACATCAATAAGCCTCTTGCAAGTTAAATTTGAATAAAATATGCTACACTGAGTTATGATTGCACATAAACATAACGATTTGAATTCCCCAGATGAAAGACACTGTTGCTATACCTCGTGATTCGCGGCAAGCTTTTGCATAGTGACCACCGTCTTTGGCATCTCATAGACAGGTTCCGCTGTGCCCTTCTTATCTGCTGAAAAGAGAGTATAGATGCGAGGCGTCTCGTACATAACTACACGTAAGCAAAAGCCCCAAATCATGAGGTAAAGCAACAGTGTCTTTAATATGGAGACTTCAAATTGTTATGTTCACGTGAATTTAAAGAACTCAGTGTACCAGATTTTATTCAAACTTAAGCTTATCACAATTTCGAATACAATGAGGTAAATCTCCATTTTTTGGGGGGGGGAGAACCCCAGATTCGTGTATTGCAGGGAAAACCCATTGAATCATTTAGGAATTCGAACCCAAGTCTTCGAGATAGAAGTTGAGGAAAGCACCACTGAGCCAACTTGACTCCGCAATAACTCCTCAACCATGTTTTATCTCTTGTGTAGACAAATGAAATATAAACTCATTTGAATAAGTAGCACTTGCCTGCTGTCTACCTTTAACTACTGCCATAAGTAATTATTTTAGAGCACTTTACTTTTACAGTGTGACTGTGATACCATGCCTTTTGCGATACATGGCATGATCTTCCTGCAGAGTAGTGATGTACGAGCACCTCTCTGCTTGCCGCTGGATTGCTTTCAAAGGGCTTCAGTGTCTTGGACAGATCTGTGATGGTCATGCTAATTGGCATCTTCCCTGCATGACCTGGATCCTTTCAGGCCCATGTAATTACAGTCCCTGATGGTTTAGTCCATGGTTGTATTTTGGCGGCGTCAAGATTTTAGTCAAATGAAATAGACCCAAACTACATATAGTTTCCATTGTTTCATAAGACCAATGTGAAATTGAAGGAATCCTTGACATGTTAACATTCTGATTTAGTCTGATCTCTCTCATGAACCTGTATGTGAGACATATTTTGGCCACCGTCTGAGGGTGCTGTTGGGTTTGGGTAAATGCTTTTGTGGACCTTGTCGGAATTAGTTGGCTACGGCTAAGTAATGCACAAGTCTGTTATAGCTGCTAGTCAGTGGCTTCTGTGTTCCCATAGTTGTCACATTTATTTCAAGCCACAGTTATGTTATTTGGACCCAGCAACCTGAAAAGGCCAGATTAAAACTGGACATGTACATTTCTGTGGCCATATAAGAGCCCTGATGTGGACCAAGAGAGGGCACAATTTTCCTAGCAACGGAGGCTCCTTTGGAACTGCACTTTGCTGGCTCACAAATGACTATGAAATTTATGCATAACAGTCACGTTGCTACCAACAAAATGAGCACTCCCTACCAACATGGCTCTTTTGAAACCAATTAGGGGGTGCTTCTGCTCAAGGCAGATACATGTAGGTTGGAGCTTGTTAGAGAATGTCAGAAAGTGATTTGAAAAGATATTTGAAAAGAATTTTTTTTTTCTGTGTGATAATTTGTGCACATTATGCACATTGCAGCTGTTGGCAGTCATTTCAAAAGTCATTTGAAACGGAAAATTTGTATGAAATGGCACATCTGTTTAATGAGTAGATCTTAAATGATAAAGTGCGCTCAGATGAAGAGATGGCTTTCCTATCAAATTTATTGACAATGTAAGTTTGATTGAATCATTACACTGCTCACGTGTCCTCGCCCACGCCTCACTTAATAAGACAAAGATAGAGCATGAAATGTACTGTCGTCTGAATAGATGGTTTACCCTTTGTTGAGGTAATTTATGGAGAACTGTACAACTATTGCTTTTAATTTCGAGCGCTTGGAGAGTTATTTGTCACATACTCAAAATAACTTACATGTACATGAAAGGACACAGAAATAATGATGTGCGACTCATTTAATTCATTAATAGCATGATATTTCTCAAACCCTATGCATTGACACAGACATTTACCGGCCAACCGACACCCTCCATTAATTTCCCCATCCCCATGAGAGTGTATCAGTTTCAAATTGCCTGCCCTTTGCATTTTCAGAGAGTAGTTGGCGACATCTTTGGCTTGGAGATTGTGATATTTAACACCGGCGAAATAACCGCTCGGCGTCCAGCCCAAATCTTGTGTACGTGAAAGCCGATCTGCATGTAGCTGACACTGTCAGTCAGTTTGTCTCATGGTGTCTGCAAACCTGCGTTTGATATGTTTCGTTGCTTGGTGAGCAATCTTGTTCCCTGATGTAGCCTGGGTTTTCTAATGCTGACATTTGCCATTGTTAGTTTAGAAAAGCACTTCAGCCCACTGCTACCTGTCATCATGGAAATTTCAGACTTACACAGTACATGTACATGTATGTTTAAGTTGGCACACCCCGCAAGTTTTGTCAAAAGCCAGTGGTGGCACAGATTCCTTCTACTAGAAAACAATTTTCATGTGAATGAATTTGAATTTTTTAAGACTGTGATGATTATTCTTGAAACGTTTGCAAGAAATGGTTGAAATTTGGCATCTGTTCAGTTAATTCAGAGAATTAAGTAATATTTTTATATTCGAGAAAAAAAGCACATTTCTAACTGTCCTGTTACATGCATTTATACATGTATTGCACAAGAGTTATAACGTATGCTGGTAGGCCTCCATGGGTGACACGTACATGTACTTTGGTTTCATATTGAAGTGCGATTGGAGCATGTTGTTGCACTTTATAATGGTGTATCCTCTCAGGGGCTGAATTGTTTTTTGTCAACGAATCAGTTTCTCAACGTCACAGACAGCTCCCCCTTGAGACTGGAATGTCTTATTCATGAAGTTTGCACTGTTATTAGTATTAATAGATTCTGTGGTAATCATTTGAAGTTGACTTGAGTTTGGCCCTGTTTTTGTTTTTATTCTTCTGCAGGTGGAGCTATGCATATTAATAAGTAATTATACATTTAATTAATGGGGATCCGCTTACATGGGTCACATACAAAACCTGCTGTAATGAACACCATTGTTGACAACTTTTAAGCTGTTGGTTTTTTATTTCATCAGGAAAGTTGAAGTATAAGGTCCACACCGAAGGCCGTTTCACACTAGACGAAATCGCCAAGGTCCTATGCGATAAAATCGCATCCATGTCATGAAATCGCAAATCTGTGATGTGTGAAAGTGGCCCTTGCGAAAACATTGCCAAGGTCCTTGGTTTTTGAAACTTTCGGGCCCGTGTCAAAATCGCAGCGATCGTGTGTGTGAAATGTGTGCGATGTTCATAACCACGGACCCTGCTTTTGGCAGGAGTACTCCGCATGTGCATTGCGCGTTTGCAATCATAAAGATGGCTACGTTCGCGGAGATCATCGTTATGCTTCTTCTGTGTAGTTTAATGAGAATCAAAAGTCCCTCAAAATCAAAGATAAGTAGAGTACAAACCCTTCCTTTGATGCCGGACATACGAACATAGCATACGTCGGGGTGTACGTACATGTATGTACAGTGTACATGTACATATCGCGTGCGGGAATCTCAATGGCCACCTACATATGAACGTACTGCAGACAGTTATTACGACGAATAAACAATCGTGAACCTTGACCACATCTTACGTAAACTCCCAAAACTGGGGACATTGGTGGTTTGGTGTACCGCGCTGTGTGTGAAAGCTCACTTTGTGATCGCATACGACCCAGATGACAGACCACTGGCACCTGTAACCAAGGACCCTAGCTTTTTGGCTTGTGTGTGAAACTGGTTTAAGAATTGAATGAAAAACCTCCAAGATTAGTTAATTTATTTCCACCGTGTGATCTGCATAATTTGAATCAAAATCTTGACTGAATCAGAAACAATTTGGAGAGGGAACCTCAAATTATTAGAGGAACATTATGGTGCAATCTTAACATCACACTGACCCCATGAGAACGGAACTAATAGCGCTTATTTAGGCCACTTTATGGTGCATTTTCCTGTGGGCGTAATTGGTGTTGGCTATATTGTTTTTCTGGCGTGTCTCGCCTAGCTGACAGAGCTCTTTATCTAAGCCCAGTTAAAATACTGCATTTGGATGGGCAAAGCTGGCAAATTTCGTGTTCATAAGAAACTACTCCTCCATAGTCTTCTTTAATCTGTAATCTCCCGTGATGCCACAAAAGCCCTGGGCCGGTGTCATAAACGGCCTTTCGCTCTGGAATGAAATATTCACCGTCTAATTTACTCCGGCGAATTGTCTGCTGGAGAGCCGCTTGGATTGACTTGACGTTGGAGGTTCTCCTGTCGGCCCAGGGAGACCCACAGTTTGATGTGGTATGCGGACAGTAAATGAATAATTTGCACAGTGGAATGCGTATCTTTGTGATGATGGATAAGGATGGATCACTTGAGTTTTTGTGGCTTAGGTTTTCACAGCGCCAATTATTCCTTTCGTCTCAAGGGATGGATTATTTTACTCATGAGATGACAACCCCAAAGGTTCTCGATGCAAGAACTTTTATGTTCTGTTTTACGAAGGACATTGACCTCGGAAATAACAACACAAGTGACTGAACAAAAAAGTAGTAACTTAGGTTACAGAAGCCAACTTTAATTATAAATCAGTTTTGGACAGTGATAAGAGATGATGGTGTATTGTGTATGAGGATTTGGTTAGGGGAAACAAAGAAACCATTGAACAATTTTTCATCTCTGTTCCCCAAATTTGGTCAGCGTAGCATCTCATTTTGTTCAACTTATAACTCTTTTCCAATCACCAATTTGAAAGAAAAGAAAGTACTGCATATTTGGCTATTGGGTTATTTATTCCATGAGGATGGGGCACAATTTGTGACGGTGTCAATTATTCCATGGGTTCCGTAAAAATGAACAGTTATTTCCCTGCCTGTGGATTCCAAATTGACATTGTTATACATCTTGCAAGGTGAGTACAGAGGTGTGTGTTATTTTTGGAGAGTGAATGACCTACTCTACTGGGCTTAACAACTGACACTGTCACAAATTGTGCCCCAACCCAATGTAATGACCCCATATTCAAAAATATTGAATAAGAGCCCATAAAAATTTTTGCTGTGGAGACAGCCTGTCGTCTGTCGGTGGAAATGTTTTTTATTGTTGCCATAAAGGACAACCTTATTTTACCATTCCAGTTTTTGGACAGTGTGTTGCTCACAATGAAACAGTTCCATGAGGAGAGATACATGTATTTAGGTCATTCTATAAATTAGGGGTTCAATTTTTTTCGTGTACCTGTCACATCAGACATATGATTTTGTAAGTTCAGAATTTCCAAGAGTGATGAATCAAGGCAAATTACCGGTACTGTCCAAACAACTAAAAATGGTTTGAAATCAATTTCAGCGATATGTCCCCGTCAAATTACACAGGTCAGGTGTAATGGACACAAAAAATGCACACTTTTGGATCCCAAATGTATACTGTACATGTACAATATAACTTTATGGGGGTTTTTTGATAGGGGGGGAATGAGTCAGGGATGGTCCTATCCTGCAGTTTGTTTATATGTTCATTTAATCCTGGTCTTATACCTAGAAGCCTTGCTTTTGTTGTAGCAGATCTTGTTTTGATGACTTCTGAAACAGTGCATCTTTGCTGGCTCTTCATGCTTAGTACGGTACATTGATTAGTTTCCTAATGTCTCCTGCGGGGTAATGTACATGTAAATGCACCGTGGTTGAATGAGTAAACTCCCTTACACGAGTTGCATGAGGCACATCTTGATCGTATTATGCATGGGCTTGATGTGCTTTCATCGTGAAGAAGAACATTGCCTAATGGGTATAAAGGGGCGTCAACCCTTCCGGTTTTTTTTTTTTCTGGACTTGCTCATTATCAGAATTATTTTCTGCTTCAATGAAAATGAAGAGAATGAATGAAAAATTCCCTGAAATGGTTGTCAGCTCTTGCAGTAAACCCGGTGGTGTTATTACCAGAAAGACAAAGAACGTAAGCAAAAATACCAGAAATGAAACAAATATCTTAATGTT
This sequence comes from Acanthaster planci, assembly GCF_001949145.1. Next base: position 1,230,839 of record NW_019091381.1, on the reverse strand, counting down.
GTAAAGATAAGCATCCGTTATCGATGGACTAGAATTTCTCCTTCCCACCCCCCTTCTGTACTTCTTTGCCCGTACCAATACCAAAAGTATACGTACAGATGTGTTTGTCACTTCAAAGCTTATACACATTGGTGTTGCTTGGCATGTAAAGGCTGTATCCTGGGGCGAGATGGCGCAGCCTTCTCCAAAGGTGAAAAATCCAATCAATATCTCGTTAAGACTTAGGCGTGGATTTGTACCTCCAGAAGTGCCTGAGATGTAATGTGAGACAGGCCAGTGGAAAAGGCAAGAAAAGTGATTAACCTCGATTTTCATGTATTCATTGTTCATCCATTATTCATAAGTAGTAATGCATTATTCAGTGCTAGTCCTGTCAGTCTGCAGTGACTGCCATTGACATGTTCAAATGTATAATTCTGTCAGGTACATGTATTATGTGGTTCATGCATTATTCATTGCACTTGTACTGAAGTACTTAGGATATTAATTTACATGTGTACATTATCAAAATGGTAATGCGCATAAGCTGGCAAATTTAAATAATAGCTACAGATGTAACAAAATTTGCTTTTCTGTAGCCACTTACTTTTTTACGCAGTGCTAGATAAAAATAAAATTTCTCACTAAAAACTCAAGATTATCACCACTCCTGCATTATCACCCAGTTATTGGGGTACACAAACGTACATGTATAAGAACTGAAAAAATGACCGAAAAAGAATTTGTCTGAAAAATGATTTTCATGATAGGCATACAGCAAATCTCTGAAGTGCCAGTCAGTAGATCTGTCACGACCATGTATACTTCTTCATCGGTTTTTTATTTATGGCTTGCATGTAATTGTGAAAATTGCTGCAAGTCCGGTGCACTTTAAGGGCCATTATGAAGCACTTCCTTACGCATTAACAATCACTCCATCTTGCCAAGACTACTGGTATATGGAGCCAGGTTCAGCAGTCAAATAACGACGGCAGGGCCTGTATTACAGGAGTAGAGTAGGTATGTGAGCTTTCTACTCAACGTGTGCCATCAAAGGAATGTTTCTGTTTTGTTTTGTGTTTTGATTTTTGTTTTAAAACACTAATTTGCAAGGAATCTCGCGACATTTAACAAGTAAAAGTTTGGTATGTTGTGATTGGCAGCTCCTCAGTTTTATTGAAGAATCATGAAAGATGAAGGCTTTACATTCTGAGAGCTTGAATTATTTTGCAACTTAAAAACTAGAAGAGGCTTTTGCTACTTCCTTCTCATTTAAAAATCTGACCTTGTAAGCAATACTTCCAGCGGTATGTTAAAATACACAGGGGAAATTTTGAGGCATAAATTTTAAAGCTTGAATTTCTCATATGCCTTGCACGAAGAACCCTGTACTAGCCTTGGTCAAACTTTCATTCATAATTTCAAGTTAATGTAATATTCACAATCATGATACAGGTCGGTCATAAAACATTTACAAAGAGGGCGACAAACAAGCACAATTATAATTCCTGTTATACTGCAGTTGTTGCATCCATGCATGCCAAGGATGTATAGGATATTCATGAAGCCTCAATATGTACCTTTACTTTGGGGAGGAGGGGTGTTTTTTCCAATTCCCTCTTTTGTTTTTTTTTCTCCATGAAATCTAAATCATTCCTAGCATAAAGCACTTGTGAAGTCTCATAATAGAAAGGCAGATTTTTTCAGAGGTGTTTATAATTTTTTTGTAATCGAGATTAGTTGTTACAAGGAATAAAGTTGCCAAGGAATTGTTAGCTTGTCTTGAAAGGTGGCAGATTCAGCGTTTGTAAAGTGGGACGGCCTTGTACTTGCAAAAAATGGGGCATCTCAAATGCAGGTGAACCTCTGTGGACATATTTTTAAGTGGGAATTTCTGTCTCAATTTTTTTTTTAATAATCAGGTCAGGGCAAAGTGAAGAACTAAGGTAAAGGTAGCATACATGTATCTCTCAGTTAAAAAAAAACCGAAAATATTCTTCCTGTTTTTATGACGTTTTTGATGTTTTGACGTCATATCTCCTTGCTTAATTGCAACATAGTCAAAGTGGTTAAGATGTGCCTCTATGCCCTCTTATTTATCTACACAAACATGTAGTGCTGTTTTCTCACGTCGAATCAGTTTGCCTCGGGATTTTGCAGTTTGTCTAAGCCATGTTTATTTGGCACTTGAACGCCTGTCGCACTGCTTCCCCTCGCAGCCAACCGTGAAAAGCAACGGATCACTGGAAATGGTTGTACGTTTGCTGTCACTGAGGCTGGGGTATATGAGTAGTCTCCATTCCAGCCTGACAGCTTTTCATGTATTCACAACATGCTTCGTATGTATGTTCCCCAAAAATGTCAAATTGAAATTTTAAATGGCTCCTTCCCTGAAAAGTGTCTGTTATATGATGCTGTATTTGTTCCCTGCGAAAACAAAAATCCACTCCTGTGGAAGTTAAAATCACTCGAGACTACTTCCCCCTAATTTGATTTGCTTTTTAAACAGGTTGCGCACTCTTCTACAAAACTTCAACATTGTTTCAGAGTAAAACTTCACAATATTGAAATGTGTTTTCAGGATTTCACTCATTGCAAATAAACACATGAACCGGTACATATCATACATGTACTGTACATTTCCCATTCATACTTTGTGTCGGCAAGCTAGTGTCACCAGAGGGCTCTCTTCCTGTACTCTGCTAACTTAGCATAATTTTTGCTGATTAAATTTTATAGGCAACTTGTAGTTGGTGATCATGCATTTGTACAAGGTGTTATTCATCTTGTACATGCCCTCATTGTTTCTCATTTTTCTTTTTGTCTTTGGACGTGACTTACAGAGCAGGATTTGCAATACATGTATCATCGTACTTTGATGAAAAGAATAATGGAAATTGTGTCACGTTTACCTTGTTTGGCTCAACCATCGGGTAAACCAGTCCTTAAAAAGGATTAATTAATTGCCAGTAGTTTCATCCCATTTTAATAGAAGCATGGTATGGTACGGTACATCTACATGTATATCCCTGGGTTGTCATGACAGACGTGCACTGATACCATTTCTCTTCGTTCGTCTCAAGATGAAACGAGTAGAGAATAGGGATGGAATCTCGTCATGCCACAGGGTAACCGGACCGAATGGGAAGCTAACTGCTCAAATGAGATCAAGTACGAGATTGCATGTGGGAAAGGGATTTGTGATAGCTGGAGATGCAACTGATGGAGTCTTATCGCAAGCACTTATTGCCAACCGCCGTGCTTTCAGTGTGATGCTCATCGTACATTTCTTGTTACATTCACAGTCATACCCACGTGGGATTTTTCTCTCTAAATATTAGGAAAACAAGAATCAAATCATAAACAACCGATTCACTCCACACTGGCATGCACGTCCATTTAAGTCCCGACCTTAATAAGCATGGAAAACATTTGTCTTTAACCAGGTCTGTGGGGAAAACCAATTGTATCGACTGTTATCACAGCTGCCGTGATGTTATTACATGGATGTAATGAGCGCATACCGACATTCAGTGCATAGAGGCATATTGTAATATGCGCTATAACTGATTGTTAATGTTACTCTTATTACTGGTGTGTATATGCATAGAACACATACGGGTAGGACCGTGTCCAGATAAGGAGTAGGAAGCAGTGACTTCATCTTTTCTCACAGTCAAACTGCTTTATACCCAGTGTTGGGCTAGCGCTGTTGGCAGTCCTGTCATGTTGAGGAAAATTCCTGGTGCACATACATTGTACAGCACATGTTGTTTCTTCAGTTGGTTGTTTTTTGAGTGATTGCATTAAGTTGGCGAAGTACCGGTGTATAAATTACAGTCTTACATGTTTAAAGCACATTTCTCGGTGAATTGGTTAATTGTTCACACCTTTCTTGGTGGTTTGTTATCCAGCTGACTGCGATTTTTGGAAGCAGATAAACAATGATAAGAGTACGGTTTGAGAATAATTAAAAGGATTTATGCAATTTTCATCTTTTACAGCCCTTAAAGATGAAACACACCTTTATTTCTCAACCTTATTTTCAATTTTTGGTCCGCTATTTTAGAAGACATTTCAGTGCCATTTTGGTTTTATGTTAATGATACATGTATTTACCTATTCATGAGCAAGACTGTGGTATTATTGTGCACTCTGTAATATGTTGATTAATGCATAAAATATTGTTTGAATATGTTATACATTGCTGACTTCAGTTTCCTTTTCTGTGGAAATTCTTTGTTGCCATGGGTACCGTAGTCATGGCAAGAAGTAAGCAACCAACATTTTCTCAGAAAATGTTTTTGATGAAAAAGTTTTTTGGCTCACGACTTGAATATATATAATCTTTAAAATGAACCTTCCCAGAATGACATTGAGGTAACAATGCCTTCACTTGTCTGGAAAAGTATGGAAAATTTTAAATATTTGCTTTTCAATACACTCAATCCAAGAGGAGTGCAGAGAGCAATGTAAAGTTACCCCCAAAAATTATCTTAGAAAAATATATTGCTTAGGCCCTTTAAGAATAAATCCTGGAAGACAATTTGTTGAAAATTGCAGTCATCTTTTCTCCATGGTGACCACTTCAATACTAAATTTGCTTAGAGTTGAAAAGCAGCTTCCCTGGGTAATAGCCCTCTGAAATATTCTGTTTATGTCGAAATATTCATTTCATTTTTTTGGTCTGAGGTACCCAGGTAGATTACTACTCACAAAGCAAGCAAACATTGACACCCTTCTGAGCCAGTACAGGATGTTATGTGAGATGGGCTTGGACAAGGCTCGGACTGAGTGCTTGTTAGATCAATAAATCCCAGGATTCTGCAGTACAAAGATCAGTTCTAATCTGATTAGACTTTAATATGGATTCAGAGAAAGCTGACTGTTGTGTAGACTCTATCTATAAACAGTTTTCATTCAATTTTAAAAAAGAGGTGAACTTTTTCAGAAAAAAGGCAACATTCTGTCTACAGTACATGTATGTTTGTGCCACCTACCGATGTAGAGTGGTGAGTGGAGTTGTTAAGTATTTGTTCACAAGAAAATTGGACAGCAACCATCATGCCCGTAGATTTCTACAGAATCGCGACACATTCACCAGAAACACTTTGTCCTATTCAGAAACCTTGTTTGTATCATCTGCGACATACATGTGTGAAAACGAATATGGATAGGAAAAATAGCCTAAATCCATAAATCGTCTTGACTTACATTGTACCAGATAATAATCTCTTAAAAGGACAAACTAAAAAGAATCTTTTTCTCAGGGCAGAATCCTCTCAGATTTACATCTGTCACCAGTGCTATAAAAGCCGAGACATCCGATACATGTTTCCGCGATAAGCTCCGTGGTTAGTTTTTCTTTGTCCAAGATAGTTGGATCGTTATGCTGAGCATAGGGGGGCTTTGTCACTTTGGCTTTCAAGAACGTTGTCTCAGATTTCATTCATTTATGGTGGTACATGTACTTATTGACCATGGTGTGTGGGGAAAAGGCAGAAGATTTGTGATTGTTCAGCCTCGTACTGTCACAGCATTTTATGGTTCTCTTTCTCTCTCACACTTTTCATGTACTGTAGACTTCATTTCTCTCTAGACTTCTGGTTCATATTTGTATTTACTTTAATGAATTGATTTATGTTTCCATGTCATGTCCTTTTTTACAGTGTACATGTACAGCATGGAGAAGAATACCAACTGTAAATTTCTACATATGATAAGATTCGGATTCCAATGCAAGGATTTTGTCAACTTCATTTAGTTTTGCCAAAAAACAGACATGTAGTGTGTTTGAAATGCTTTTTATTTAAAACACTTCTGCATTCATGAATGGTGTAACACAAATGTTGGTACACCAATTTCAAGCAGAGTGTCCAACGGTTTTCTAAACACTGAGATGCCGCTTGACCCAACACTGATTGAAGAGTGATTTCAAACTATGCCTGCTGATTGGCTGACATCATTCAGTGTGACATTATAAATATTTCCAATCTTATGCATTGAATTTCATGAATGAAACGTTGCATTCAAGCGCATAGAGAGGTCTGCCCTTAATTTATTTCACTTTGTTTATTTTATAAGTGAGAAATCACTCTTCCAAATTTAATAAATTTGCATGTTTCCCCTGCGCAGCATTAAATTTGGTAGGCAAAATTAACAAACTTTGTTGGAAATTTCTGAGGATTCTAAAGTTATTTGCCCCAAAAGTTGGGCCCTGAAAATTTAAAATGTGGCATTTATAGCCCATAGCACCCACCGGGGGCAGTTTTTTTTACAGGGGTGAGAACAGATTTGTCAGGATTTCTCCTGGTTTTCTTCATGATATTCCTGATTTCAGAAATTTTCAGATGGTATATTCAAAATCAGAAAAACCCTGACTTTGATTTTATTAGACCACAAGAAATGGGTACTTCAAGGGTTGCTTTTAAGCCAACATACTTGTAGATCCTTTGCTGCTGTGGGGCCCTGATCAAACCCTTGATGACTGTTTCCTGGATATTTCATTTCATCCAATCGCACCCTTGTTTGTAGTTTTTGTTTGTTTCACAGTCAGTATGTAATCCAAAAAACTTTCCTTTGAATTTTCCCAATCTTGCCAAGAGAGGGCTCCCTAGCTGTCAGTAGCCTTCCCTCTGATGAATAATCGGAGCCTGAAATGTTATGACAGCGCTTGACACACTTGGTGGTCTAATTACAAAACAAAACAAAACACATTTAGTCTACAAACCTGATTAACATTCCAATTTCTCCATTAGCAGTCAATTCCAGGCTATTATGAGGCTTGAATTCCTGTCAAAACAGAAAGCTTACCAATACAATGTGGTAGATGGATTAAACTTGAGTAGTCTCTGTCAGATCACAGTCAGATAAAGTTTAAGCACCCAGAATCATAAGCCTGCATTCCTTCATCTTTGCAGGGATAAGCTCATTTCTCTTTATCTTTATGTGAATGAGTTAAAGAAAAGCTTTACTCCTTTTTACAGACTTTTTTTCACTTACTGCCTGTGCAAGTATATGCCATTAATTATCATGAAAGTGCTGTGGAATGCAGAATAATATAGTGCATCTGTGTATTACAAGTCTACCATACCACGAGGCTGAATTAAAAAAAATAAATAAATAAATGCTCCATTGTTGCATTTACTGTGAATTCTGTCACTGTTCAGGTGCAGCATGGACAGTGCAATATAGAACAATATCACATTGCTTTTTGCCATGGATTGACCAATCAGAACTGAGGATTCGAATTTAATTGCAGGTAAAAAAATCTCACATTCTGGAAAACATTTCTGACATTGTGCTACATCACATATTTTTTTGCATCATGCAAGGTTTAATAATGCAAAATTGCAGTTTAAAACATTAGGTTTTTGGTCATTTTCTTTGTCATTTTTTTCTTTGCTCTCAGAGGTTCCTAAGATGACGGATCTTATTTTTGAAATCATTGCTTGATTTGTGCAGTTTCCTAACAACAAGTAGACCATGTGACCTATAGGCAAATTAAACTAGGACCCTTGGAATATGTGAGATGTCATCACCACAAATTATCACAAAGTTCAAAATACGTGCCACACTAAAGTTTTTTTAACTCTGCCAAACAAATTCCCGCTGCAGTCCATGAGAGAATTTCTCAGTGGTTTTCCTGTGAGAGCATACCAGGCCGAGATGAACCAGACTCCTTGTAGACAGATGCTCCCAGAAAGTCACCAGTGTATGGAAAGAATTTCAATATGATAGATGTTTAAATGGCATCTGTTGGGGGGGGTAAGAAACAGTCATCACTAAGAAACCCCTGTAGCTTAGCAACCAGGATGCCAATTTTGGGCCTCTTGCCCTGTCTACCACATGTCCACCAGAGGCCGATTGACAAGTGTGAAGGAAAACCTACATTTCTGGATCTAAAAGAAGAACAAAGATGAAGCCCATCAGATTTGGATTAGAATAAAAATGCCCTATGTGTTACATACTTATTGAGAACTTTACAAACAAGAGCTGTCAATGGGAAGTAGTTGTTGAAGAATGTGAACACATGTATTTGTGGAGTATGGTACCCCTTTAAAAAAAAATTAATAGTAGACTTTCTCATAAGGATTTGTTTTAAATGTATTTACAAGTTTTTATTTTTTTGTTTGTTTCATTTTGTTATTTTGAGGAGTGCAATTCTGGATGTGAGGCACTAGGCCAGAGGCACCGCTTGTTTTTGGCTTTTTTTTCATGGTTTTTTCTTAAGTATTTTGGTTTTGTGTGTGTGTGTTTTTGATTTTTGACATGATTAAGGTAAGAATACTCTGCTCGGGACTTACTGAATTGTTGGTTTGGAGGAGTATAATAGAAGCCAGCGTCTTGGCTGCTCAATGCAATTGGAAGCAAATTGCCTGACTAGAACTTCTCTTTAAGATGCTTCTTTTAAGGTCAAGTCTGTCTTACGTCGTCCAAATTCCTCTCTCATTGGGGGTGAGGGGGCCAGTCCAATCCGGCACATTCCAAGCTGATAATGCCCATCAGAACTCCCGGCTCCTTGGTAAAAGATTAATGTATTCCAGGTTCAAGAAGGCAACCGTTGGCGTGAACAATTCAGTTAATTGGTCGCAATTTGGTTTTTAATTCAATTGAGGAGTTGATATTTGTAAATTGCTTTCAGAAATGTACACAAACTGCACGTGGTATAGCAAAAGGGAATAAAACAACTATGGGCAGTAGATTGGAACTTGAAGCTGTGTAATCCAAAGGCCTACATATATTCCAAAACAAAAGTTTCATAATTAATAAATTTGGCTTTTGTTGTCAGACAGATGTCTGTTCGTTGTGTTTACAAGTAGAAAAAGTAGCATTGTAACTTCTTCAGTGCTTAATCCAGAATATAAAAATCCAGTAACAGGTTTTTAACAATTCAGTGGTAATGTTATTGCTTGATTTTAACGGTATAAATATGGCCTAATGCACGTGGTGCCTGTGATCTTACTTTACCCCCCCCATTGCAGCCTTCAAAAGTTCAAATCAGTTCATCAGCTTTCTTCTCTCTGATTGAAAAAAAATAGATCTGGAAAGGTTATGAACCTTGTTGTGAATGTAATGGAGTCACAAAGGCCGAGAGGCTGCAGGCAGAAATTATAGCAAGACAGATGTAAAACCCAATGATAAAGTAGTACCGCATGTCTTTTGAAGCAACATTACAAACAGAGAGAACTGGACCATTCTGTCAGTGGGAGGAGACAGTTTTTGGACTCATCACTGTATGTCATCACCGTGGCTATTGAATTAAGTTAACCTGCGTATCTGCCAACTCATACTGCCCGCAAGTTCGTGTTTGTGGATTTCACAGATGTGGAAGAAATCACACTAATCGCCAAGTTGGTCGGATTGAATCATGGTGGAGTACGACTACCAGACTCCAACACCCCTCTCCAGCTGACATGGTACAGTCTGAAACCAACTCTCCACCTAATCTAATTGGTAGAAAACCCAGAGTGTTGGAGACACTGGTGATGCACATCGCAGTCAAGGCGACCGCATCTTAACATCCAAACCCAAGTATACATGGCTGCAAACAGGCCGCCATATCGTATTTGTAACCATCTCCAACAAACTATGACACTTATCCTGCAATTTCATTTCTTGTCGTAATTCATCTGTCTGGGAGCTGCTTCATGTCTTGAGGATTTGTTGTGGATCTTTACTGAGTTAGATTAGTGGATTTGGTTTCTGTAAAGATGAGAGGACGAAGTGATCATCTGAGTTTCACTCGTAAAGGAGAACGGAAGACATCATCTTCGCTCTTTTTTGTACCAGGTAGTGTTAAATATCACTTTTAAAAACTTTGGTTACAAAAGAACATTTTGAAACTAATTTGAGGGAATATTTCATTTGAAAAATTGTAACTGGGAATGAGAAACTTTGAACGTATTTTTGTGCATTGTGATTAAGTGCGATTCATTTAGCTTTGCATTGCAGTGTTTGTGAGCCTCAAATTATGGAATGACCTTTGGTGTCACAGTGTGAAATCCTGACTTAGCCTGATGGCGAGTTTGAAAGAAATGGTTTTTGAGCTGGTCTGCGTACATGTACTCGACAAGTAAAGAGTTGGAATTATCCATTCACTTTGGCTGACTTTTTGCTGCAAGAGGAAACAAAAACTTGCATTTACCTCTGAAACTTTGAAGCAGAAATGATTGAATAACTTAGCTCGTTGGTTTGATACTAACATCTTTCAGATGACAACAAGCAACCAGTGTTGATTGGTTCATGTAAATATATCCAGATGGACCTGGTTTGTTTATTTGATTTGTTGCTCTGTACCAGGCTTAAAATAACAAGTCTGGTAATTATGACGTGCTGTTTGTTGGATTTGCTGATGGAGTTTAGGAAAACTTCTCATATCAGATAACCATTTGTGTTTAATTGTCATGGTGAAATGTTGTTGATTTGATTAATAATTTTGATCAGTCAGGAGCCTTGACTCTGCATATATGCATGTACAGTGTATGCACTTGTACCATACATGTGCGTGCACACGATGTACATGTACACACACTTGAATGGAGGGGTACATGTACATGGGTATTTCCAGAAATTAGGAGCCCATTTTTTTTGTGTCCCTGTTACATCTGATAATGTGATTTTGTAAGTTTAGAACACATTTTCTAATTTCTGAGAGTGATGGATTAATGCGAATTACCTGCCAAACAAAGAGTAATAGTTTGCAATCAATTCCGGTGATTTCCATGTCAAATAACAAAGGTCAGATGTACGGTTACGGGGACACAAAAATGGCACACTTTTGGACCCTCAGTTTCTGGAATTACCCACGTACATGTGCGTGTACATGCGTGGTTTGTGCAGTGTTGTACTTTAGAAGTAATAGTCCGAGGTAACATTTGGGCAGAGCCCAAATTCCCTGATTTTGCCAGTCATGGAGTGGTACTCTTAGGATCACTGTTATCTGATTACAGTGTCAGTACAGATGTCCTTTTGCATTAAGCATGCAAGCCGTGAGATGTACTAGATAGGCTGCTGCCATGTTACAGGAAACTTTCCTGGTATAATTCTAGGCAAATCAGGACCGAGTTATGTGGACTTTCTGCTGTCCCCACAATGATTTTGGTCCTCACAAAATGATGGCTGGTCGAGGTACATGCAAGTCTCCCTTTGCCAAGCTATGAAATCTGCTTATGTTAAATTAAACCTCGGGTGTATACCAATTGATAACCAAGTGAGACGGAATTAGAGTCTTATTTCTAGAGCTACATGTACTTGCACAGTGTAGGTCAAAGTTTGGGTAAGAGCAAGGCAGATCCAAGGAAAGAGGGTCAACAGGGACCATCACCCAAATATTGGGGGGGGGGACTAATGACAGACAGTTCCTTCCAACAGAGTGCACGAACACCAATATGTAACCCCCACTCTCAGAAAGACCATAAAAGGTTAAATACAAAGTTTTTCAAAGTTGTTAACCCACCCCAACAAGAAATTTGCCCTGCCCCCCTCTGTATTTTGGTTCTAAATATTCTCTGGTTAAATACCAAGTTTCCAAAGTTGTTAACCCACCCCAAAAAGAAATTTGCCCTGCCCCCCTCTGTATTTTGGTTCTAAATCTGGGGCTAGTGCTGATAGTAAACATAAATGTACTTGGAGCCATAGCTTTGGAATGATGGAAGCCTGTTTCATATATGACTTACATTAACTCGGGTTATTCCTTGTCATTGATTTCGGGGGAGGGGGGTCCTTACAAACTGTTACAGAAGCTTCGTAAAAGAAAATAGTTTTGCTTTTCTTCTGTTTTGCCTTTGTGTTTGTTTTGTTCCGGGGTATTTTGAATAGAATCCTTTTGATTTAATAATTTTGGTTATAATCCTGCACACAGCCTACTGACTGGTGTCAACCACCCTCACACCACATGCCCATTCAAACCAGAAAGGGGATGCCCAGAGTATAAAAAAAATAATAATAATGAAGAACATGGAATCTAAATAAATATGTATTGCAAGAGTACAAAGACGTCGGAGCATATTGGCAAATATCAATTCAAAGAGATACGTGTATTCATGTGTGAGCCAAAAATTTAAACCAGAAGACCTTTGAATGAATCATGCTTCGTAAATCAATTATGTACATGAATATTTATACACGTACCTTCAGAATATTCTGCGGAGAGATACTGTTGGCTATTAGAATTCAGGGGAGCTATGTGACTGGTAATCACATTTGAGTATAATCAACATGATCCTGACCTTGTTGGCCTGTCGTTGCCACAAAGATGTACGAATGTCTCAGTTTAACGCCTCTTTATGGACTATCAGCCACTGTGATCAACTCCAACGGGTGTTTATTCTCACAATTATGTTTCCCTTGGTGGCCCGCTCCCATCAGCTTGTCTGCAATGTGTCACCCTTTGCCTGAAGCATAAATATGTCATATTTTGTACATAGTTGCAGTCCCTGATGCGAAACATGCCAGTGCCGCGCACGTGTATGATTTACCATCACAGGGGGCTGGAGCATTAAAAATATATCGTGCTCGGTGACGTCACGGTGCAAGTGGTAAATTAGCGCCCAATCATTTTTCTAATGAGTTTTGTCATGAGGTTTAACATGTTCATGCATACATGGCTATTGCACATTCATGTTTAATGTACTTTACGTACATATTTTTTAATAATTTTTTTGGCCTAAAATTATCAATTTGGAGTAGCTTTTAACAATATACATGCAGCAGGAAAGTTCTTCAGTCTTCTATTTCCTTTCCTATGCTGGAAAAAATGGCTACTCTTTTCTGTTCCCTGAATTGCAGTTAAATGAACCAGTTTAAGAAAAAAGCTGTCAAACCTTCCATTCACCAGTAGGCTTTTAGAATTTCCACCTTGCATGGATGTTCATTTTGTCTTACTTAAGTTGCATTGTGGAATCAATAAATCTTTCCAGGTCATTTCCAACCCAGCTTTTCTTAGAAGCAACAGAAAATTTGGGCCATACATGTAAGTGCAATCCCCTGTGACTATCCTTAACTGTGCATTTTGCCGCCTGATGATGTTGTGTGCTGGCAACATTGATTTACAACATTCAAAGGGGAGAAATATGAGCTGGTTTACGATAGTGGTGATTTTGACGCAGGCAGTGCGCTGGAATTCTGAATGTTAGCACGATCTTTATAAATCCTACTCTAACAAACGTAGGAAGAAATATATCATTAGTAATGAAAGGAGACACAAATTTCTGATAACCAAACCTGATTCATTTGCTGACATTCTATTCCTTCGAGTTTACACTTTGTAGAAAAATTAGAAACGCCAGTAAAATACAAGAGAATCATTTATCTTTATTAGTATGTGTAATTGTAGATCTGAAAAGGTTCAAAAGGGTTAATGAAAATAGTTTCTGTGCATTCAATGTTCATTTTAATTGACATCTTGATACCTTATAAAATGTAGATATATCTGCCCGGAGTTGAAGTGCACCCCCAAGCGGCAAAGGAAAGACAGATGGTAGTGTTTTCCAAGTGGGTTCTTGCGCACATTCTGCATGTACGTAAAGACCATATATTAAGGAATAAATTTGTTACGTGTACTCAGCGTGCTCTGCGTTAAAATGCGCAATTGATCTCCATTATAAATGCGCGCTTATGCAGTGAGTACCCCAAAAAATACACCCTCTTTTGTTGCACACAGAGCAGATTGGTTAGGTCAGTCAGTACCAAAACTCCATGTAATATGTACATGTACAGTAATGCATGTACATTTATGTGTACAGAAGCCTGTGTTTACTTGTTTGGAAATTTGTAGTCAGTCATGATGAATGCTGGAATACATCCTAGGAGTTAGTATCAGACATTTCACTTGACAAGATTTCCCAGCATAAATAAACATAGATGACACCTACGGTACTCTTTGCTGGAAAGTGTCGACTTCAAATACTACTGCAGTTAATTTCATTTTCGATATTGTAGCACAAGAATACTTGGGTTTATCAAGGAATGTGTGGTGCCTTGAACTGAAGCTTAAATCCAGTTGTTACAGCAAAAAGGAAATTCTCACATGTGGAATATTGTGATCCAATTTTCAATTCCACATTTGAAATTTTGCATTGGTGTGGGAAAAAAATGAAACAATGACAGTAGTTGGAAGTGGTGTCTCTGTAAAGGGGGTGGGGTTTGAGAATCCTGTGGGCGTTGACTCCCTCGCTTGCATTGCAGATATTTGCTCGTTGCACACATAGCTGAAATGAATGAGAACATTTAACTGCTCTTGCAACAGAGAATTTTGGAAAATATGTCGACAGTTAAACATAATCCCCTGCTTGAAAAGAACACATGGAAGTTATTACAAATTGGTGTCCAGATTTCCCTGTAGATTTTTTGTCAACTGAGGGGTTACGGGAGGCCTTTCCGTTTGTTGGAGGTAGAAAATTACTGACGGGTGGAAAACTGCCTCCCCCCCACCCCCTTGGGAGAATAGAGGATGAGAAACGAATGTGGCCTGCTGGTCCTCGCTGATAGATCCTGAGAGGTCCAAAATTAAAAAAGATATGGGGATTGTGGAATTTTATTTTTATTATTTTTCAAATAGTTTTGGAATGCCGATGCAAAAATAATAATGACAACATGCAGGGCCTTTTGGTGCCCAGAAGGTGGACTGTTGAACTTGGCTGATGGAAAACATGTCTGTCAGACACAGTTTTGAAGGAAAAAAATGTTAAATACAAATTCATTGGAATAAGAGGAAATGTAGAAAAGTATGCTATTTTCTTCTTATTTCGACAGTCTGCATGTATATATATGACATGCTTTACACCCAGACTCGAACATGAAAGTTTACAGCATCTTCTGTCAACTTTAGCTGCTTTTTGTTTGTTCAGTTAAAACAGCTATATTTTACAGTATAAATTTGTGCTTATTCAAAAGCATTTATAATGTTAAATACAAATTCAGTGTGGGTGCTTTTTATTTTTTTTTTTAAGGGTTAGCACAGATTTGATTGTCATCAAAGTGCCTACATAATTCCTCTGATACTGTATAGTGTGTGGTGTACAACTTGTTTACTTGTTCATCAAAATTATTTCTCCATGTCTACCGATTCCCCTCCAGGTTTTTAATGTGAACGTGGAAAGTTTTTTTCAAGGATGGAGAAAGATGTTTCACATTCTTCTTTCCTCGACTCAAGGCATGTGACAAAAATGTAAACAAAGGAAACAGTGAACCAAAAAAATAGAGAGAAATATTTTCTCCTTGTTGAAGAAAGCTCAGTCACTACGGTATGAAGTTTTTAAAAATAGCCCAGCTAATTCCATTGCTGACGTCAATTGATGCGTTTAGCATAAGACCTCCCATGGGGAGACTGATACCAGACCACAGGAGTGCTATGTATGTGGCCACTCTGTTGATACATATACGTTGGCCGTACTGACAAATCACTTGTAGCTTGACATTAGGTTGTTCTGTATATTTACTATTAGCGTTTATTATGTCATTAATAGGTATCATGGGGCTAAAGTTGATGAGTTTTATAAGAGCAAGCAAGACTGCTAATGATGAGGGGAAATATAATGGAAATATCCAGGAATGAAATATGAAGCAGGATGGCTGGACAACTGTAAAAACGTTGATGCCCTCTTTTTCCCTCCTCTATAGAGAGTTAATTAAATAAAGCTTTGAGATATTCACGGTTTGACTGAAAATATTCAGTCTCTGTTGCTGCCATTTTGTCCAGGATATGCTGTAGCGTTGTATGTCCTCAGTGCCAAAGGATTATTACAGTTTACCCGAGATTTGTCCAATTTATTTACTGTTGACTTTTAACTTAAAGTTACCAAAGTTACTTGGAGTTTCCATCCCTAGCACTAGTTCGTGTACATTATGCAGGTGCATGCATTTCTCATCATGCAGCGTTGAATATTTCAGCTGAAAGGTTTGCCATCCCCTGTGGCATAAACAGAGGCGCTATATCATATGTGTAGGAGCCATTTCTTCATCAGCTTTCAAATTTTGCTGGAAGTGGGAAGAGTTTGTCATGATATAAAACATGATTTGTAGTATTCACCTGTGATGGATTGTTTGCAGCTGTTGACGTTAACAGACCGTGACATTGTGACTGGGTCTTCTAAATCAAGATGAATTGTGACATCTCACTTTCGTCGTGCTTAATTCATGAAGATTAAGCCCTTGATCAGATAAGTGTGGACTTCTTCATACATCAGCATCCGAACAAGTATATGGTTATATTTTTAGTTTTGTTTTTGGATTCTGGTCTGAATTCTGGTCACATGGCTGTAGATCCAGTCTTTTTTTCATAGCACAGTACTGTGTATTCTAATCTGGTGTAGCAACTTTTTAATATTACTCCTTTTTATTTATTTTTTAGTTTTTTAGTTTTTTTGAAGTTGGAGTAATGCACTTGTTTATGAACATATCCACTTTCACATACACTACATGAATATAAATATAATTAATTCTGAGCACGCTTGTTACACACTGTACCCAGTTAAACTTGAGACTGACTATCATAGCACATAGCAACCAATAACATCCCTTGCGTGTATTACAGAAAGAATACAAATTATTAAGGGCAACCCACATGGGACCTTGGTTCAAATGAATGTCCGAGCTTATCGTTCCACATTGAAAACCTGATTACTCTACAGAGGCATATAATGCTCTTGTTAACAGTTCTCTGTGGACTGAAAACCCTGTTGAAACCTCATTTCCTACTCGCTAACGACAGCCGGCCGGTGTATTGTCAGGAAAGATGATTCCCTCTCTCTCCCCTTCCCTTGGCTGTTAAAGGAAGGAGGGAAAAAGTAAAAGAAAAAAAAGTAAGCAACGAGAAGAAAGAGAGAAATGTTTTGTAGAGCCGGATATTCCTTCATATTGGTTGGGTGGCATTTGCCTTGTGGCAGGACCATTGTCTCTGGCTCTCGTGAAATCTTAAGACCCATGATGCATTACGATTCAATTTGAATGAAATATGTTGCAACACTAGATTAGTGAATGGTGTCTGAGGCATAATAACTTTCCAAACAGTAAAGTTTTTTTTTTTTTATCTTTTATTGTTATTTTTCTTTGTAGACACGTGCAGATGTTTTAGAGCATGTTCAAGTTTAAGGTTTACAATTTAGGGGCTGATTTGAATAGATCGCTCAAAGACATGAGCTGCATTTCATTCAATTAACAAGTTTTTCCAACATGGGTAATCTTTTTTGTATGGAACCCTGTCCACTTTGAGTAGAAGCACCCCCCTCACCAGTTAAAAGAGCCAGGTTGGTTGGGATTACTCATTTGTTAGTGGTGATGTGACCATAACGTGTGCCTTTACTAGTCTTTGGTGAACCAACGGAGTTCAGTTTAGACCAATGGAGCCTCCATTTCTAAGAAAATGGCACCCTGTCTTGGTCCAGCTTAAGGTCCATATGCAATGGAAATAGTTTGTCAGCACTGTTAAGTACACGCAAAAAGTCTAAATGAATGTCTTTCAAATCTTTTAGTGCAGAAATTCTCTTCTGGTGATTCATGCTTGATGGCCCTTGTAGACTACATTGAACTGAAACTTTTAAATAATTTGATTGTACGATTGGCCATTAGAATCCTGACATTACTGTTCGATATTGGCTGAGTTTGTGCGGCATAAATGTGCATATATCTTTAGATTGGGTATTCTGCGAGTACTTATGGAGAAAACAAGTTTACATGTATATTTGTCATGAATGAACATATGTGCATGCACTAGTGTGTCATACATGTACATTGTAAATTACAGCTGTGATTGGTCAAAAGGTCAGGGGTGGGGCTTAATGAATCTGTTTGTTCATAACCAATTTACATTCACTGTGTCATCTGTGACCATAAAAAATTGCCTGTTTCTTTTTGATATATGTACATGAATAAATGTACTCAATTTTCAGTGGAATGATTATAATTGGGGAGGAGATTACAATTGTGATGTTCCTCGGGGCTTATTTTTCCTAGATTCTTTATTGTTAGGAAACATTTGGTGTCGTTCTGTAGTCGCCAGAGGACTAGAAGTTTGAAGTGTGCCCGAGTTACATTTAGCCAGTACATGTACAGGTGTACCTCTCCTTCTTGAGATCAGAATAGCTCTCTCCACAATCCTTCACTCAGCCTCTCCAATAAAAAGTTACCCTCTGCACTGGTGGACAGGTTACATTACCTCTTTGCTCGCAAACCAATACTGGATTGATTCAGAGGAGAATTTGCATCTAATTATAATTGGAGATTTGGTTGGACTCTGAAACACCAGGGATGTAATTTCAGTTTCGTTGACATGAGAACAGCTCCTTGGAATCTTATCAGGCTTGTAAAGTAGCAACAGTAAAAATGGAAGTTCTGGTGGACGTTTGTAAACATTTATATCAAGAGAATTCAAAATACTCCAAGATGGATGGCTTTTATGCGTGAGAAATTGTTCCAAAATGTTTTATTTTGGTATGATCCAGTTGATTTCACCTGTTCGTTACACACCTTGGGGACTGACACCATACCAGGAGATATTAGCTTCATAAACAGAGAGGCTGTTGGGTTAATAGGGATGACGTGGGGACTTGGCATTTGAATGAAGTCATAAAATGTTGCCCCAGACCAAGCCCTGGTAAAAAGGCCTGAGGATGGTTTATATTAACTCTAAATCCCAGTTTTTATAAATAAATGGGTCAGTTAATGTAAATGTGTCAGTCCCTTTTCACCTCACTTTGAAGGGTTTTAAGATAATGGTATTTTGAGGACAGTTCTACACTTCTGAAAAATTAGCCATGGTAGAACATTGTTGGTTATCTGTAATCAGAAATTAACCAACAACTTGGCCTGTGTAACCCAGATATTTGTGTTTCTAAAAAACTTGATTGGCTTTGACACCAACTTGAGCTTCTCAAAACCTTGAAACTGTTTGTAGATTGACAGTCACTGGAAAGCCTTGTCTTTTAGAGTACAACAAAGCTTTTAAAAACCTGTATTTAAATTGAAACATGATGGTTTCTGGTCCTCGGAATATTGGAATATGAGAGAAGAAATCCTGTGATCTTAAGAATATCATGTACATGTAGTTATTAATGGCTTTTTACTTGGAATGATTAGAGTGAGGATTTACGAATATTACTTTGTTACCTCTTTAGTGATTTCAAAGAACAAGACGCAGAGTATTTAAGCAAATAAAAGGTGCAGATGTCATCCAGATTCTGCAAGGGACTGGTATATGTAAATGTATATCAAAGGCAATCATTTTGACTGGCTACTAGGCAACCAATTAAGCCTAATCCAGAGTTATGCCTCTGTCTGTTTTCGTTAGTCTTTGCAGTCGCTCCCAACAAGCTCTGTTGTGACACGGAGGACTATTTATAGACCGAGCAGACAACCACATGACCTGGTTCATAATTGTTTGGTAAATGATCATTTCAGCATTGCCACAACTGTGTTAGGGGTATCACTTACATTGTAGGTCCTGGTCAGGATCAAGTTGTTCCCACCAGCTGATTGGTGTACCAAATGTCTGGAAATGTCAGCCTGCGATTTGTTAAAGGTTGGATTTAAAAATAGCTTGGCTGGCCTATTTGCCCACATTGGTGAACATGTGTAGTTTGGGTATGCTTGATTAAATGGAACGAAATTGTTCTGTTAGTCATTGTATCAGTCTTTGAGAATTATCAGTGGTAGAAACAAGGCTGAATTCTCTAGCTCTAGTAAAAAGTTACATGTATGAAAGTTACTTTATCAAAGTAGTTTTGTCTGTTTCTAGCACATCATTGAGATTTTGTGGTTTTGAAGTGTTTAGGTCTCTGTTAATGTCATTAAGGCAATTCCAGAAATTAGGGGTCCATTTTGATTTTGTAAGTTTAGAACACATTTTCTTATTTCCAAGAGTGATAAATTAATGCGAATTACCTGCCAAACAAATAGTAATAGTTTGAAATCAATTCCGGTGTTATTTCCATGTCAAATAACAAAGGTCAGATGTAACAGGGACGAGAAAATGTCACACTTTTGGACCCCTGATTGCTGGAATTACCCATTAGTGATTTACATGTAAAGTGTCTGTTTCAGCATGTAAAACTTTGACATTCTGTCTGGCACTTTTATACAGCTCCCATCTCCAGAACTTATAAACTTGCCCAAAGAAATCAGCCATTAATTGTTTTGTTTTCCAACATATTTTGGGTTGTGGAATCAAACATTTTGTGATAGTGACAAAGGGAAAGTATCATCTGAAATTTCAAAGCTTAAACAAGCAACATACTTGAGGTTGCCGTGCAGGACGAATTTTGATAGTTCATTAAATTCTGCCCTCCAAGCTTTGAAAACTTTGCTGATGGTAATTTATGCAGAAAGCTCATCTTTCCCAAGTTTATTTGAAGTGCTTGCATGTACATCTCTGGGTGTTGTACAGATGATCTTGAGGCATGTTGAAGTGGGCAGCATCTCTGTGTTTCAATAAAATCGCCTCTCTTATCAAAGTAAACAGCCCCTACTGCATAATTTTATGGCAGAGGCATACTTTTAACCACTGATGAGGAAACAGCATTAAACATTCATAGCCAATTGTGCCATGAGCATACTTGATCAACTAATTGAAATGGGGGAGGGGGGTTGTTGTTCAGTCACTATCTGTATATCTAAGAGGTTGGATTAGGATTAAAAGATGCCCTGTTTGTAGTTTCTTTGTTTGCATGGCTGTCCCAGGTTTGTCTTGCACTTTGCTCTTGGATCGCAGTGTTAAATGAAAGTTCCTGTATGAAAACAGCATTGATTTCATCAGAGTTTGTTGCTCTTCAAATAGGACTGAGTCAGTTCGAATAATTCATTATTTGAATATTCAACCTTCATTTTGATCTAATATCTGAATATTCGGTTGCACCGACTGGCAGATTGTTGATAAACAAACCATGACCAAAATCAGTTGCAATAACATACACAATTGTATATTATGATCAATATAATAGCTTCTCACATCTAGGAGTGTCTCCAGCCACGATTTAGCAAAATTGAAGTGATGAACAAGACCTCTTGCCCTGTTGAAAATTTCTATTCCTTTTAAATTGTTTAATGCATTTTTTAAACTGTTGTAAGATTCCTGACGCTTTTCATTCGAATCTGCTTAAAACAAGCCTCCATAGTGCAATTTTTCTCATTTAAAACAAAAGAAACATTTCCCCTCCTTTTCATGAATTTTGCATTTAAATATTCAAATTTGATAAATAGTATTCGAATATTCGACAGTCAATCAAATATTCGGATATTCGGCACAGCCTTATGTGGTCCACACATCACCAGGGTTGCTTGAGAACTAACAGCACATTTCCTGACATTTCCTTCATGAGAAGGAATGAAGTCACAGGGATATAGAACCTTGGAAATCCTTACCTGCATTTAGTTTTGTGGATACATTTTTTGAGAGGATTGTCAGTTTTAATTGCTCTACGCGCAACTGTTTGATGGCACTGTAAGGTTCCACATACCAGCCCGTAGTACTGTTGGTCAGCCTTATGTGAAAATGACACATAGGGAACAAAGTTCAAGTTTCCATCATTGACTTCAGGGGTTGAAAGAGGGGTCAACATCCCCCGACACCAATAAAAAAATTTTTTATATGAAATGACATTGTTATAACAAAGAAAAAATTGTGTATTGTGGGGGTTATTAACAATGTCATGTTTTATGCATTGCCTATTTTCAGCCTGTCCAGATCAGTCAATCACAAACAACGTGAGGAGCTTAACCTTTCCCTCCCCTCTCCCCCGAAAAATTCCACAATCTGCCCCCACACTGACAAATGTTTGTACTGCAGGAGTGATCAGCCAACGTGAACATTGGCATAAGGAAGTACTAGGAATTGAGGTAGTGGTCCAAATGTTTGTCTGAATTTCTCCGAGAATCACACCCTCAAGTGGATGCCCTCACCTGATAAGAAGACTTCACATTTTTACTGGTGAAAGGCCTTGTCAGTTGGTGACACAGTCTGTCTGTGTGGATGTGACATGATTTAGATTCCAAGTCATGCACACCTCTTACCCATTGCATTGTTTCATTTATTCAAGCATTGTTATCACTGGCTGAAACAGAATTATAAAGCACCCTTACTTAGCCTTGTGATGAACTGAAAGGCTTTTTTTTTTCATGAACTGCATGTATGCATCGGGCTGAAGACCTCAATGCATAATTAACTGTTTTTTCTTGCGGTAATTCTTAGTAAATGACACTTACGAATTTCAATCCGAAAGGAGCAATTCCAGAAACCTTTGACCATGAATGAAGATGATCGTTATCAAGTACCATCCCATGGAAGCCCATGATTGTAATTGTGACTCAGTTGAAGTGAGGATAATCCTTGAATTTGACTGCTCTGAAGGGACCCAAGGTATATTGTACACTGTAACAGATTTTCTGACGCTGCAAACTATAATTCACTCTACAACTGTGAATCTGTATGATCGCACCTGCAAGCAGATTTGTTTCAGGGAATTTACATGTAGATTGACTCCCTCACTCTGCCCTCATGTTGTCCAAAGTCGGACAAAAATGTGGATTATAAGAACTTACACTTCAGCTGTGAATTAATTTGTGAATTTGTAACGGTAGATGGCTTGGCTTGCTTTTTTCATTTCATTGACTGTGTAAAAGAGTTTCTTCTGCACCTCCAGAAAAAAATTAGAAGACGAGTAAGTTTTTCATTTTCCTGAAGATGCACCCGCATTGCCCGTTGTCAACCCAGATTGAATGTATTAGAGATACCATAGGACCTGTGCGAACAAAGTGCAAAGTGTGACTCAGTGTAACGTGCATATATACATGTATGCCTACATTTTTTCAATTTGATCAGCCACATAGGAAGTACTTGGTTGTATAGATTGATTCATTCATTTGAAGGACAGTGCTTTATTAGTGAGTAGTTGTCCCTTGATTTCTTAGGTGAGCATTTATGAATTATTCATACCGGTTCAATACTTTAAGGTTTGGTTCATCAACTGGCAAATAGGAATGCCCTAACAGGGGTGTGTTATGCAGATCAGTGGGCTCGGTCCAGGGCTTTGCACAAACCGTGCCTACCCAAGAGAGGTAGATGCTGTCACGTACATCCGTTCATTGCATGTTAAAATCCAATAACCATGACGATGCAGCGTGCATGCATACATGAACACTGGCGCTAGTCACTGGGTTAGCGTCTCGTGTGCCTGCTACAAGTATTTAGATGTGGTCGCAGAAGCATGATGGAGGAGAATAGGCAAATTGGGAGCAATGGCATTTCGCCAACCATGGAGGAGGAAGAAGATGAGATGGGTAAGTCTCAGTTGCCGGGGAGGATGCGTTGTCAGGGATGATACTTTGTGGACTGTTATGTTTACTGCATCTTCCTGCATCGAGAGACCCTTTGTTCTTTTCTGTTGTGATGCTTGCAATCTGTGATGAAATTTTATTTGAAAATTGCAGATTGATTCAGCTCCATTGTTCAACTAATAGGCATCATAGACTGTTTCTTTTGTCATAATCTCCTTACTTTGAAAAAGCACTTTGTTATGGTGCTGTTATTTTCACTGTTGGTGAGGAGGTTAGAACTGAATTTCTGAAAGACTCAAATGTGCTCTCTTGTGACCTAATGTGGATGCACTTTCTGCAATTTCCTCATTTAACAAGAATCTTTGGCCGTGTCCAAAACGGGCTTCCAGAGCTACGGCTAGGTCTATTGTCTACGCGTCTCCACGCATTTCTAATGGAGTGAAGACCTAGACCTAGCTCTAGACAAGAGATTTGGATGCAGCCTTAGTAATGTTTCCAATTGTAATTTTCACATTTCATGATGAAGAGGAGCTAGAAATCTTGAATGATGTTTTGGTTCTGTATGTCTGTGCTCTCAAATACATCAATATAGCCAGGTCTTCTTTGAAATGATCGTAACAAACTTTGCATGATCTAAGAGCAATTTATTTGTGAATGGGAAACAGTAATTTTTGGCGTAATTGGTTTATCTAGTTGAGCTTGATATTGGGGGATTTCCTAGAGGATTTTCTGTTCCTTTGACCATGTGTAATGTTGAAATGGATAGAATACTTATATGCTTTATAATTTGAAGCCACAAGTTTTTGTTTTGGAAAAACATCTCTTAGAATGAAAACAACCCCCGGAAAAAAATTAACTTCATTAACTTTGCTCATGTTCTGTATGGATACAGGAAAAACTTGAGATGAAATTGTTGTCTTCTAAATATTGAGTGGAAACTATACTCTCATATTCTCTTTCAATGTGACTCTTATGGTGATTAATATTCCACAGGGTGCAGGTTGAATTCTTGATGGCGGTCCACTTGGAAGAATTGCCTTTTGCATTATATACGGATGAAATACATATCCTGTTCAATTTGTTTTGAAATCAACCGGTTTGGTGCAGATGCAGCTGCTGTTCAGCTAGTCTGTATAATTACAGCCGAGCGTTATCGCTCATGAAAGACAAAACAAAAATCATCGTAGAGTCTGCCTGAGGAAAAAGTCTGCCGCTTGATTGAAAAAATAACTCACGTCCTGCGCCAGCTTGATCAAATGATGGTTTAATTAATGGTGACGCAGAGCGCCTTTTCACAAGAGGGTTAAGAGTGACTTGGGTGCATATATTTGCAACTAACGTTGAACCGTGAATCTCTTGAGGATCAAGTGGGTTATAATTGATTGGTTGGAGAGTCAATTTGTGTCGTGGCATAACTTCTTAAGAAGATGGAAACCAGTGCTTGTGCATGAAAAGTTGAGAAGAGGAAGATTGCTTTAAGCAGAGAGCTAGGACACTAGCTCTGACACACCTGCTGTCTAGTGTTATCATATCTACACAGGATTGTGCTAGAGTGAATTGTCACAAGTTGGTTTTTATTATGACACCCTGACACGTCTGACACAGTGTATTCTATTATTTGTCACCAGGTAAGATTTTTGCAAAGTGGCAACTCCATCAGTGGGGACATTCTGTTGCATTTTGTCCATCAAGAGGAAGAATAAATAACCATGTTTTTAAAAGCTGGTTGTTTCAGGCAGCTTCACACATCACCTTTCAAGTTTGGGGGTATTTAACCCTAACAGTCCTCAGTCCCCCAACAGGTGAAGGATTGAGGACTGTTAGGGTTAAGGCAGGTGTCTGTTAAAATCCTGAGGATGAGGAATAATGAAGGTTTTTTTTTTTTCATTTTCTCTACATGCATTGACTTGTGTCTTCAGTAAAAATTGGTTCCTTTTGTCTCTTAATCATCAGGTTTTTTTAATTGTAGAGAGGGCTTCATAAAAATGTGCTCTTCACATTGAAAGTAGATTTAAAGAGCACCTCTAAGGAGAACATTTCTTCTCTGACTTTATCTGTTCAAGAAATATAGAAGCATTCAAATCAAATACAGTGTCATTTGTTTTCAGAGATCAACTATAACAAGCTAAACAATGGTTACATGCATTGTTCGGCATGAACGAGGGATTATCCACTACAAACACAGGGTGAGGGTTCCCCTCAGTTTCTCTGTTTTCTCGTCATTGATGCAATGTACGTTTAGAATTTGCATCTTGGCATAAACAGAAAAAAAACTTTTAGCTTGTTATAGTTGATCTCTGAAGACAAATTATACTGCATTCGATTTGGATGCTTCCATATTTATTTGAAGAGATAAAATCAGAGAAAACGTGTTCCTTAGACGTGTTTTTAAAACTCTTATGTGTCTCCCCGTTTTAATTTTGTTACAGACTCAGGTTCTGAAGATTGAACATTCTTGTGGCTAAATCATCCCCAAGATGGTCAATTTATCAGTGTGAATTCTTAATACAAATCTTCCTCTTCTCTTTTTCTCATTTGCCATGCAGGAGATAATGGGCTTGGAATCTGCGTCTATTTGCTGATGTTCTTTTCCTACTTTATTGTTCTCTTCACACTCCCTGTGTCACTATTCTTCTGTCTGAAGGTACGACCTAACCAAGGAATCTTCCAGATGAAATATGTCATTATTACAATCATTATTATTAAGTATTTCTGATATTGAAACCAAGGATTCCTCTGAAGTATCCTGCTCATTAGCCTGAAGAAAGCTGTAGAGAGGTACTTTGCATTATTTATACATGTTACCCTCGTTCAGGGGTGCAGTTAAATGTTGCATGCACATTACTCTCGGATCACATCAGTCAAAGGGAAAAAATGTTTCCCTTCTATCAAATTCACCTGTATTATGAACCTGCCTTTACTCTGTGATTCAAGCATTCTGCACCACACGTATACTCGTGCTAACAAGTCAGTTACACTGAAATGCAGTTGTTGTATAGTCGTCAATCTATTTGCATAAATTGGACATCAGTATGTGAGTCGTGCTTCTTATCAAGATCTTATTCCATACTCGTACATAATTCTGTAATGTGATCTTTGATATCACTCATGTGTGAAACTGTTAATGCACTAACCTTACATACCTACCAGTAGTGTGTACTCGTGAGCAAAATATGTTCAAATGATGCAGGAGTGGAAGACGTTCTGTGGACTTACCCACGTCCATAAGACACTTCCCTTTCTCTGAAAAAGAGTTGTAGAGGCATCTTGGAGTTCGGGTTATCCATGGTAAAAGGAAAAACAGTTAAGGAAAGAAATCCAGCTGAAATTGTGTTCACAGTTCGAGAATATTGAGTATTTTCACCGAGTTTCCTTTAACTGCGCAAAGAGAGAGAAATGTCCAATCTGGCTTTGTAAAGTAAATATGGTCGTGTCGAAAATAAAAGTCTTGTACTTTTGTATTTATAGTCACAAATGGATATATCGCAGTCATCAGTGTTTATTATACATGTGCATCAAACAATATAAAAGAGTCCCCAAATTCTAAGCTCATTTTCCATTGATAAATCGTTTGGGGGAGGGTAATGCAGTCAGTCAATCAGAAGATGTTCCTGAAGTAGACATGCTCGTGGTATTTAGAAAATGTGATTTGGAAGAGTACCAAACCATAGCTGCTGTTTAAAAGAAAATTTGTAGTGTACTTTCAGTTTGTTATCGTACACGCTGCAGATAAACACTGGTTTACGTTCAGCCATTTGACGTCAGAGACATGCACTCTTGGCGTGGTTCAGATATCGATCCAAATTTATACATTGACAGTACTGTGTGACGCGATGAAACTACATGATACAAAATGCCAGTGCTTTGGTTCTTCAGACACCTACTCCCTCCCCCCCTGGGGTTAAAGGGCAAAATCCCTCGGCCCGTGCTGCACTCTCGGATGAATACAAAATGGCAGTCCTGACGCTAACAAACCATGCTGATTGTATTCTGCCTGTCGGCCAAGTTGTGGAGACCCGGCCCTTGCAGACTGCAGCCAATTTCACGACCCGGTGGTTAAGCGTTTGGTTTATTGGATTGTATGTCTGCAGATATCGCCATCCCATCGGGATTTTGGATGCGGTCAAATCACAGCAGGATTGTGGGATGGGTAATGAGGCAAAATGAACCAGAGAGCCCTGATGACATGTCTAGTTTGAAATGACCAGTGCCCCGTCTCAACTTGAGACTAAACAAATCACAGTCACAGTCTAGCTTCACTATGCTTTGTTCACTACCCCTACCAACCCAACCCCTCCCACCAAAAAAATCTTTGCACTGTTATTCTTATTTGAAGTATTAACATTTAATAGTTATTTTCGCTTTGCAAACACATCAGTCATATATCCAGAGAGTAATATCTACTAAACTTATTTGCATCGCTGAAACAAGCCCCAATCTTTGGATGAGTTCAGAAACACAGTTAGGACTAGGCTTCTACAACCCATGAATAACCTTTACTCTTTTCACAAAGGACAAATATAATGCACATAACAACATATCTCAACTACAGAATCATAATGATTAAAAAAAATACACACAAATTACTGTCTGGCACTTAGCCACTAGCATGTTTTCCCTCCCAGAAAATACATTGTATTTCATTTATGACTAGAAATTTTCTGTCCACAGCAAAATATTCCACACTTGAGCAGGTTTGTCTGCATGCGATGTGTTACCTACCAATACATGTACATGTAATTTTTCAAAGTTGTCGCCGATCAATCTATGATGCTGAGTCGTGACTATCGTGCACACCCGGGTATTTTACCGCAGCCAACTTAATTAACTTGACAACGGTCCCTCCCTAATAGTGACTATTGTCCCTTGTTGTTCTCCCATAGCTGACCTCAGACTGATGCACCTGTCATGTTTGTCTGGTTGGAGCACTGGCATGACAAGAATCTTGACTCCACTCCATACAGGGTTCCCACGGCCTGGAAAACTCATGAAAAAGTCACGGAAATGTGTTTTCGTTTTCCAGGCCTGGAAAAGTCATGGAATTTTGTAGAAATGACTAGAGACATGGAAAAGTCATTTTTAAACCACAGTGTGTGGTTTCTATTACCAGATATAAGTGCATAAAATGTGTGATTTTATTCACAACTTGAAAAGTCCAGATAGTCCAAGAAATTGCATTATTGGGTCATGGATTTCCATAACTTGGTTTTGGAAAAGTCATGGAATTTATTTGTCCTTTAAGTTGCAGTAACCATGCCATACTGGTGTCTGTCTAGCCAGCTGAAATCCCTGTTTTCCTTGAGTAGTGGAATACATGTAAACAGTAATTCAACAACGAGTGCTATCTGTTTTTTCACCCATACAAACCTGATTAATGCCATGGGGGGGAGATGGTGAGGCAATTGGCCTAAATTGTAGAAATTTTTAGAGTTTTTTAAATGCATAAATTCATCAACACTTTGGCAATCAAATTGGAACAGTTTTGGTGGGAACAAATAAAAATCTAAAAGGTTTATCATTATTTTTTTTTACTTAAGCATCATTACATTTATGTCTGTTGTACAACACAAATACTGAATTCAAATCTAGAGTTAAAAAGGTTCCTGTATTGAAGTTAACTTTAATAGAACTTGCTTAGTTGAACTTGGTTTTTATTTCTCAGTACTTCTGAAAATTTGTGGGAAAATTCATAAGCTTGCTTTGCTGGGAATCCAACCCATGATCCGTGTTTACCAGGACAGGCATCATCACAATTCAAAGCTTGCAGAGTCAGAATGGCAAAGTTTGTTTTTTTCTTTTCTTTCTTTCCATTTCATGTTTAATTTGCAAGTTAAATTTGAAAGTTGATTTATTTTGTCCTCAAGGTTGTTGCCGAGTATGAGCGAGCTGTTATATTCCGCATGGGTCGTCTGTTGCCGGGTGGTGCCAAAGGACCTGGTATATTCTTCATACTTCCCTGTATTGATAACTATGTCAAAGTGGACTTGAGAACAATATCATTTGATGTTCCCCCTCAAGAGGTAAATATAACATTGTTGACTGGCACTATGGCATAGGATGATAGTTAATGTTTTACATGGTTTGTCAGCTGTTTAGTGTTGCACTGTATAATCCTCTGCTGTCATTCTTCCTTATAATGAATATTTCAAAGTGGATTTAAGAATAATGCTCTCCAGTGCTCTCTGTCAAGAACTAAGTGCACAGATATTAGAGCCACTGTTTCTTGGTAGTACATGTACATTGTAGTTGGAAAATAAGATTTTTGTCTGCATGGCTTTTTTTGGTGATGAAAGAAGCTGAAACTCTTTTCATTCTTCGTTGTACTAATGGGAAAACGAAATCGTCATAATCTCGAAGAGGCTAAGGTATGTGGTTATTGACTGGCAATATGACTTGGCACAGTGGATGAAAAATTCAAAATTTACCGGTACTTTTAACATGATTGTGGATATTTGTTAAAAATAATTCTAAACCTACCATAATTTTTGTACCTGGGTAAAGAAGAAATTTCACGTTCTGTTTTCCACTCTCAGATTCTGTCCAAAGACAGTGTAACCGTTGCCGTGGATGCGGTTGTCTACTATAGAGTTTACAATCCCACAATCTCTATCACCAATGTGGAAGACGCACAACGATCCACTAGGCTGCTAGCCGCTACAACGCTAAGGAACGTCCTGGGGACTAAGACACTGGGAGAGATGTTGATCGATCGAGACATCATCAGCAGCCAGATGCAGTCCGTCCTGGATGAAGCTACAGACCCTTGGGGGGTCAAGGTGGAACGAGTTGAGATGTGAGTTGAGCATTTAAGAGGAATTAGACAAGTGGGTGAGGAGATGACGTATGAGTTGAAGTGGTTTTTCTGCTTGCTGAATGACGGGACATGGAATGGGAATGCAGACAGTCAGGAACTGTGTAGTTTTTAGTTCGGGTTTGTGAAGTCTGAGCATTTCACAAGTCTGTAGTTTACTCATGAGCATCGTGGGGGAAGGGGACAACGGGTGTTTCTCCCCCCCCCATCCACACCAGACAAAATTTTAAAAGAAAAAAAAAAAACAAACAAAATTTTAAAAGTTAAACGGGGACAAAGATTACCAATTTGCTTGGGGAAAAAACTAAAAATGTTCCCCTCTTTGTTGTTAATTGTTTATCATTTTTTAGGTGATGAGAGTTCCTCCCTCTCCCCCAAAATGGAAAAGTCCAAATAATGAAAAAAAAATGAAATACAAAAAGGAAAAGAAAAGAAATTTTTGAAAAAATGAAAAAGAAAGGAAAAAAGAGGATTATCACCAAGTTGCTTGAAAATACGGAATTTACCCCACTTCTGCCGATGGTTTTGTCCTTTATTGACAGACTGTTTCCTCCCCCCCAAAAAAGAACTCTGCCCCTTCACATCAACTCCAATGGTCTACCAGTAGCTCCCTCATCCAGAATCAAACACCATGCAGTAACCCAATGACACATTTTTGGACCCTGAAAGATTGATCCTCCAGGAAAGTTGACAGGAGTTACTGCCTCTACAAGCCTCTTACTCTCTGTGATCAGTACGCTGGATAATGAAGGTTACTACTGTGGCAAAAGTGCCTTGAAAGTTGGATCAAAGTCTTTTGTAAAAGAGTAATTACATAAAGTCATCGTTACTGGTCTCATGTTTTTTTTCCACTTACAGTAAGGATGTTCGCTTGCCAGTTCAGCTACAGAGAGCAATGGCAGCAGAGGCAGAGGCTGCGAGAGAGGCCAGAGCAAAGGTGGGTTTACGAATTGCGAACAATCTGTTTGTGACCAGATTATCTGCTCCCAGTGGAACAAAAGAGGGCATGTTTTTTGGTGCGCTATGAGGCACGCTAGTATATGCACGTTTGATGCGGAGCGCGCCAAGTTCGCGTAACTAATTCATTCTGGCATGTATGGTCTTTGCCTACACGCAGAACACGTGCAAGAACCTGCTTGTAACCACCTGTCTTTCTTTTGCTGATTGGGGGCAATTCAGCTCTGGGCAGATTACTACTCTAAAAAAAATTGTTTGTCCAAGACACGAGCAACTGAACAAATTCATGAATAAGCACAAAAATTTGCCTGGCCTAAAAATCGGTCGTCAGACAGAATGTTTTGAGACATGCATTACTAGTTGGCTCAGCTTGGCTTTCCTTTGAGTAAATGTTAGCCAAATAATCTTGTTTTGTTTTGCACTCTATGAAATTGGCTCTTATAGAAGCCGGAAGATTTAACCTGTAATTTCTGTCTGTTTGTCTGTATCTGTGACAGGTTGTGGCTGCTGAGGGGGAACAGAATGCATCTCGGGCCCTCAAGGAAGCAGCTGATGTCCTGGCCGAATCCCCTTCTGCTCTCCAACTGAGGTATCTCCAGACCTTGAACACCATCTCGGCCGAGAAGAACTCCACCATTATCTTCCCACTCCCCATCGACTTGCTGACCGGATTTCTGGGGGCCGGTCGTCGGAAGTCAGCCTCCTCCCCGCTGGGGTCACAGCAGGGGTCGAGACCTGGCTCCAGACGGAAGAAGCGAGAGCTGGAAATTGATGAGGATTTAGACGGTGAACCCACGACAGTTTAGAGCATTCAAAGTTGAGACAGTTTAATCAAAGGTTGTTGTGTGTGACAGACTTTTCCACTACACAAACAGACCAGTGTAATGCAGTACGTATCTTTGTGGAAGACACAGTTTGGGCTGTTTCACAGATAGGATCATCTTTGCAAATTCTGAAGAAAATGCACTTGAATCGTACTTTTAACATACTGTTTGGGAACTCATTTGCATGACTTGTGCTGTTACAAATAGTCCGTTTGCGTCTGCTAAAACAAGTGACCTGTAGTGAGCATTTGGCCTGATCACTTCATTACAGTTTATGCATCTGATAGTTGGCCTTATTCACAAGGCAGCTATATTGAATTGAAAACAAGGTGAACTTTATTTTAGGAACCTGACAAGAAAAATGAAAGCAGTGACATAAATGTTCATTTCAACTTGATGGCAGTACACGTTGATGGATAAATTTAAATATGTGGTTAAATATATCGAACTGTTTTAAGCCACATTTTAAAAAAATGAAAATGAAGCCTGAAACCCAAAATAGTCTGGCACCACCCAATACTACGGATTAAGTTAAATAATATAAATTCAGGGAACATGATTATAAAATGGCTTCCCCATGAATAAGGTCTGTTGCTGTATTTTGCAAAGATGGTCACGCCCTCACCTTCTGTGATACCAGCTTTACCTAGGTGACAAATTGACATTTCTAACACCCTTGTTGCAATTGCAAGGGATTATATTCATTTCGATGATACAACTGTTGCCCGTTGATGAAGTATTTTAAGGATGAGATCATATTAATTTGGTCTTTAGTAGGAAGTGCTGACATTTTGTTTGTACTTACAGGATTTGGATTGTAAATGGTCAGTAGTTCTTTATTTCAGATTCAGTGACATCTATGTTTGGGCCTTAGGAATTTTTTTCTCCATTTAGTTTCTAAGATGAAAGTTGTGATTGATACTACAAAGGCATTATTTTCTGTCGGAGTTAAGAGAATTTTCTACATAATCGACTGACTTGGAAAATCATTGTTAAACAGGTAATCAATCAATTTAAGGTAAATTCCTTTCAGTAAAATAAGGACAGTTGAAGAATGTAAATAAAGTCTTTGGAGGCAAACCTAGAGTAAGATTCAATCTTTTGATTGATTTGGTAAACAGTGGAAACTGTAAAATGTTAGTGTTGGGACAAATTTTTAAAAAATTCTCCAAAAGGTTTTAATTTTACATTGTTCTTAAGAACAAGATGGGCGATACGGTTTTCAATACTTTGATTTAGTCACCATGGCTACTCTTTTGTACATTATACTATAGGTATATTACAAATATTCTATCAGTGTTTAGCTTATAGAGATAATATTGTACTTGTGTGCTATATCTGAAATATAATTCTGACACTCAAAGTATTTAAGCCTTTTATCATTTTTGAAAATTGAATGGTGATGAAATATGACTGGAGATTTTGACCTTGGGTAAAAAAAAGAAATGTTGAAATGAGAAAAGTGACTCCCGTAAGGGGCCAGTAAAGTGCCAACTACAAGTCCTGAATGTGGATTTTGCATTTACATGTTGTTTATGCTATTAATGCTGTTTATTCAATTGTATTCAATCACCAAACACACTGAATTACAAAAGTAATGACCAGCTTGACGATCAAAGTATTCGGCCAAATGCAAGCATTGGGCAAATTTAGGTCTGGACTTTTTTCCTGCCTGACTTATGGACAAGCTCAGAGAAGTACTCAATAACTACCTGTTGGTTCTTTCTTTTCACCCCCAAAAAGGCACCCAAACAGAAATCCTTAACATGTCAACTTGTCTGCTCCTTTTTTGTGAAGTTTTTCCTGAAACAGACGACAAAGATGCTTTGTGTTTTCCTCAATGCATGGTCCTTTATTATATCAGCTTTTCTACCGTATTGTACTGTTTTTAAAATTCACCCACCACAGACTGAATTATTTAAAAGCTTAGATTTAAGAGTTCATAAGGTTAGGGTAAAATGTTACCTTTAAGTTATTTTGTCGAACCTGAAAGAAGTTCAAACAGTCTCTGTGTAATCCTGCCAACTTAATTGCAAGCTTTTTATTGGGGAACATGTATATAAAAGTGTAAATACTTCTCTGTTTTACTTGTATGTGTTAATGAGCAGTGCTTATTCTTATCAGATCCACTTTAAAGCCATTTTAAATGCTACCTACTAGTTCTAATATTTATCATCATTCTTGAAATAGTTGTTTCCATTGGTCCTGCCCTATTTAAAACAAGCAAGCAATGTTAATTTATTTCTTGGGAAATATGAGATTTGGTTTGAGTTTAATTTTCGGCTATTTTTGTATGTTTCAACAATCCCAAAGCCTGTGTAAACTTAGCATAAATGAAGGTTTTTTGTTTGTTTTTGATTTTTTTTTCCATTTCTAGTTCAAATTCCACCTGCACTCGGGATTTTTGTTCGTCCTCATTGTGGTAGCCCTCAGCAAAAACCTTCTGACGTTGCCCCCTTTTACAAAAGTTCAAATTCCTGACTGACTTCCAAATCAAAGGACTCTTGGCTACTTTTGCTTGTGGTCCTGAAAATCAGTCATGAGGATCTGTGGATATATGCCACAGAATATATAACTGTCAAATATTAACTTACCTGCTAAAGACAGGTAATGTTTTGTTGCAAAATTAGAATCATACGTAACATATAGGCACTGTGTCTATAAAATTAAGTTCCCCTGCTGAAATCGTGTAGGCTCTGGGCTCTTAAAAGTTTTTGAGATATGGTATTAATTTTAGGATTTCCTATTTTTTAGGCTCCTTGTTGTGAAAAAAAGTCGAGCACTTCGTAACCGTAAAACCATCTAAAGAGACAATGTATGATTTGTTCCCCAACCTTTGGGAGCCATTTGGCAGCAATAAAAATACATAATAGTCACTTCCCTCAATTTTTTACTAGCATAACACTTATAAAACGGTGGATATAATATTTGCATAAAAATATAGCGCGTTCTACAAAGGAGATTTCTAGTACTTTTTTCTTAGTGCAATATTCACCATAGACAGTGCTTTTCTATTTATTATTCTCTATTTATTGATAAGATTATCTAAAAATGGCTACGACTATAAGGTGTATACGCAATGTTATAAAGAGTGTATTAAAGTTCTTAAAATCTATTTCGAAAATTTGTTATGACGAATCTTTTTGCATTTTGGCCATCTGTAACTAATACTTTCATCAATCTTATTGTGGCTTATTAATTCAGCGTTTTATCTGGATGAGTTTCATATGAACAGCCATGTGCCGGTACTCTCCTGTACAGGGTTAAAGGAATTTGAGAAGGTTTGGGAAGGTTATGCCTATCTCTGTATATCATACAATCAGTGAAAATGGTTAAACATCTTACTTTGTTCTAAATTAATTATAATTTTGAGAGGATGAAATACATTTTGAACATGTGGAAGCATTACTTTATTATCTTTACTGTCCCAGCTTCTTAATATTCAGAATTAATATAAAAGCCCAGTTTTCCAACCTGTTTGAAACCCGCAGAAATCATACTGTAAATATAATTTATACTGTATTTGTATGTAGAAATGTAGAGATTTTAAGTTGACACAGTGGCTACAAATTGCAGTATACAGTGATAATGTAGTGAAACATGTTTTGTTAATTTTATCAAATAAATGTGTCAATGAAACTCCACTTTTTGATGAAGTAACACTTTATTTTAAGCTCAGAAATATTTTACCATATCTAAAGGCATCTGTGTTCATTTACAGAAATTTCAGTTTGTTTCCCAAAGCTTTTGCGAGTTTATAAAATTTACGCACTCGTACATGCAAATTAATTCTACAGATGCAATAAACCTTCAGCAAGCCTCCCCCAAGCCACACACCCACACTTTCCACACTGTTACGGTGAAGTTAGTTTGATATTGGACATTGGACATACCCACTGGTTTGTACAGGGAATGTCTGAATGGCAATTCACGGTAAAACATATGTAAATGTCTAATTTCTAAAACATGGAACATTTGCTGTACAAACCTGTAGAATGTCCAATATCAAACTAACTTTATATCTGTGTTATGGTGCAAGTTTTATTTACGAGCCGGGCCCGAGAACGTGATAGGTTGAAAGTGTTAAGACATGAATATTCTTCTTGTTTACAAGTGAAATCGACAAGAGGACGATACAGACTAAATATTATGTTTTAGATTTACACATTCAATTTTTACTTTTTGTACCTTTTGCTTTACTTTTTTTGTTTCGAATAGACACATTAATTAAAATTGAACGAGGCTTGCTAGAATGCAGCCATTATAAGCTAGCAACCACCAATTGCGGGATATCATCTTTGGGGAAATTTACGCATGTTATTACATGTTTTTGTATCGCTAAATCTAGTTGGAAGTGGAAGTCGTGTACCCGGGAACTGAGCAGGTTTTTGGCTGGGTGAGTCAGCCAAGTTAATTATTGATCTAGTCGCTGAAACTGGTTAAAATGGTAAGGATTAAATACAAGCATGAAGGGTTTACGTGATGACAAACGTCACGTAGTAGATTAGGACTGTAGATCAGCCTGATTGTGCCTGATTGGTCATTATGGACACTCAGGATTAAGCGTTAATTTGTACAAGTACGTTTTCTGATTTATATTTGTTTAGCTTCTACTTAACAGCAGCTTCAGATTTTATCCGGCTTACGTCTACTAGGCTTAATGCAAATTAATTTAGACAGGGCCTTGGGTCCATATATACTAACTAAGACCTGACGTGACAAAGGCCACTTGATTAACGTCAGGCCTATATGAAATGATGACCCTTCTTTTAAACAATGTATGTCTTCAAAGCGCCAGTAGTGTTTGGGAGAAATACTGCACATAAATGTTGCCTATTTCTATATCATGTTTAGGCCTGTATCAATCTCAAGTTCTCTCAGTCATTCTTAGAGCATGTTACTTTCAAAGCTTGTGAGTACAGGAAAATGTTACGCATGCATATGTTTAGTATGTAAGTGTCATGTTGCCTGACACTTCCAAGTTTCTTTTTATGAAGATTTTTTTTCCATTTTGAAATCGTCACCTGCTTCAAGTTATACAATCATGTGCTTTCATTCAGTGTAAAATGCCAGACAGATAGGCCTAATTCCATTTTAGTGGGAAGAGGGATTTTTTTAATGGACATGAGTATCAATATCACTAAATCCCATCAACTGTTAATGTTATCAATTAAACGAATTACACTTGGCTATATTTTAAAAGGATTATGCTTATTTCATAATAGATGAGTAAAGTTTTCAATACCAATGACTTTAGAGAAACAAGTGGGGTGATGGGTGATATCATAAATGCAATGACCAATTACTTGACCCGTGATTCTATCTCACTTTTACACAGTCTGGCTTAACAGCAGTCGTTGGAGGAGTGCACCTGTTGTTAAACCTCCAAGAATTTCCACTTGGGTAATGGATGTGTTGAATTCTTTTGAAGCCCATGCTACCATCTCCACAGCCATCAAGGAATCCATGCCATAGGTCACCATAGACTGCTCCAAATCGATACTGTCGGGATTGATGCACAGGAGGTGGGCCATCTTCTTCCTCATTCGGTCTTCTAGAACTTTCCGCTGAGTTGAACTAGCACAGACTGAACGCCTCGGCCTTACTGCTCGGAGGAGATGTTGAAATTTCAAGATGCCATCATGACAAAATTTGAGGGTGCTGTTCCATTCCTTCAAATGATGAATGTGAGAAAGGGTACGAGTTACTACTTTTAGCACAGTTATTTCCTCATTTTTCTTATTGGTTAAGACCATGAAATCAAAACAGTTCAATTGTTCAAAAAAATATTTTTTTCGATGATGCCAACAGTAAAATCAGAAATAATTATATAATGATAGAAATTTGGAAACATTTCATGATATTTTTAATAATAATAAATATAGTCTGCCTAAGCAAACATACCTGGTTAGAGAGACTTAGCACAGCAGGAGCATCCTTTGTCTGAAGAATTTGACCAATGACATGTAGGATCTCATCAATGTGGAGTGTTAGGCATCCCTTTATTGCCAGAGTTTCTATGGTGACTTTCATCTTCTCCAGAAATCCTACACCCCTCACTGGTCCGAGCTGGAGGCTGACCGCAGGAAGTCCTTGGTCACGTCTCTCCTCTGCTAGCGCATCCAGGTAGGCATTGGCGGCACAGTAGCCAGGTTGTGAGGAGTGTCCCCACATAGCACTACTCGATGACATCAGGAAGAACACTTCAAGAGGAAGATGTCGAGTAAGGTCATGTAGATTCTTTGCTCCAGTTGCCTTGGCTCCTAAGATCTTATTCAACACCTCGGGTGTGAGGGTAGACAACGATTCCTCCACAATGTGCCCAGCAACATGGAACACACCTTTCACCACTGGGGCACCGTGGACGGTTGCTAAGTCACTCAGCATGGACTGAACATCGCTTGCTTTGGACACATCTAGTGCAAAACCAAAGACAGTTGTTCCTTTCCTCTCCAGGAACCTCACTGTTCGATGAGCCGCATCCGTCTTACAGCCGCGACGAGACACAAGAGCCAAATAGCATGCACCTCTATCACAGATCCATTTCGCAAGAGCCAATCCCAAACCACCATAGCCACCGGTGATAATGTAAGTAGCATTATTGTCAAAGATACGAGAGCAAGACAGGATCCGAGGAGGTTTGAAATCAGCAGGGATATTGAAGACCATCTTACCTATGTGATTTCCTTTTGCCATCCTGGCAAAAGTCCCCTGGTAGTCGCCAATGGGATACACCGTCGTTGGTATTGAAGCAAGAACACTGTCTTCTCTAAACAGCGACGTTACTTCGAGGAGGAGTTCGTGCATTTTGGCTTTCTGAAGTTTGATCATCCTGTCGATCTGGCATGACAAGAACGATTTGTTCTCAAGCAGCAGACTCATTTGGAGGTTTGAATTTTGAAGAATGTCCCTCTTCCCAATCTCGCAAAACCTTCCGCCGGGAGCAAGAGCCTCAATGCCTCTGGACAGTTTTTCACCATGCAGTGAATTCAGAACTACATCAACACCAGCCCCTTTTGTCCAGACCATGACGTCATCATAAAATCTTTCTGAGTGAGAATCCGTCACCAGTTCGATCCCAAGGTTGTTTCTAAGGTAAGATCGTTTCTCCTCACTTCCTGCAGTGCAGATGATATGAGCTCCTATCATACTGGCGATCTGAATGGCTGCTAAGCCAACACCACCACAAGCTGAATGGATGAGGACCGTTTCTCCTTTCTGGAGATGGGCTCTCTGGATGAGACTGTGATAGGCCGTGGTAAACACGACACAAACGCCAGCAGCCTCGTTCCACCCAATGCTTGATGGTTTGTGAACTAACAGCTTCTCGTCGCAAATGGTTTGTGAAGCAAAACAGTGTTTTCCAAAGCCCATAACTTCATCTCCTACCCTGAAGGAATTTACCCCGTCACCAATTTTCTGAATTTTTCCCGAGCACTCAAGGCCAATATGAATTGTGTCATCATTATCATCCAAACCATCCAAAAGTCCCAGCGATAGCATTACATCCTTGAAATTGAGTGCTGCAGATTTCACATGTACAACGACTTGACCAGGAAGAGGATCCAAGTCATCCAAAAATTGAAATCCAAGATCTTCAAAAGATGATGTGCCACCTTGGGACGTGTCATCTTTATTGATTGCAACCTGCCAGTGGCACTCATTTACCACATCATTATCAGCGGAGAGCTCAGCTCTTAGTATTCTTGGCACTCTGATTTCTCCCTCACTGATCTCGATTTCTCTATCTCTGACCTCCTTGTCATTCAAAAACCCAGCCAATGATTCTATGCTGGCATCTTCAGTGTCTCCCATGTAGACAGAGTAAACAGGGACGTGAATTTCATTTGTCACTGATCGAACGAGACCCACCACTTCAGCTGCTCTTGTTTTTGTTCCCGTGATAACCACAAACACATTTCTGAACATCAGTGTCTTAGAGTCAACCTGTTGAAGTAACTTTGTCAGTTCGTAAAGGCCATGTTGTGAGTTGTAGAGGCAAACCAGGCTGTTTCTCTGTGTCCTTGAGTTTTGGGACAGGGCACTGTTTAGATCATTTCCTTTGAGTACCACTTTGTCAGCCGGAACACCCAGTTTGCCACAAACTACATTGGGAAATGTCGAGACGTCAGTTGTATCATGATCAGTTAAAATCAGGAAGATTGGGCAGGATGCTGGATGAGTGATAAAAGTTATTCTATTGTCTTTGACTTTACGGCTGACAAAGATACTGTGGAAGCATTCTTGTGGCGGTGATGCGACCACGATGTCCTGGAAGCCACTTGCACTGAGAGTATTCCTCCATTCTCCCTCAGTCAGAAAATAACCTTCTTGACGATCAAATAAGACAGAGCCGATGCAACTGTCGCTAGTCATCTCGCACATAAAAAGCCAGCCTCCATCACAAAGCAGCTTGTGCATATTTCTTAAGCTGCTGTCATATTCTCCTGACAGTTGGATTTTCTCCATACAGATTATGACATCCACAGATCCTGGCACGAACCCTTGCGACACTACGTCCTGCTGAAGATCAAGTTGCTTATACTTGACGAAGGGAAAACTGAGGGGTTGGTCATGGTGAGGATAAGCTCCCGAATGGAAAGCCAGGTAACTGCATATGTATTCCAGTCGCATCTCGTCACAAAACTCATTTAAGAGAGGCAGTGCATATGTGGCAAGGCCTCCGTGTTGCCCCCCAACTTCAAGTATCCGCACAACATTCTTCTTATGAATAGCTTCCTTGACCGCGCTGTGAATGGCATCTGCACTAGCTCTGTAGCAGAGGCGACTCAGGGCTGAATCTATCACACCTGGGCTCGTCTCTCTCAGGGAAGACCGTCGAGTTATGGAAGATCTGCGGTTCGACGAAATTGTTATGTTCACGCTTTTTGCTATGTTTGCAAGACTTCGTAGAAGAGCAATCTCTGGCTGTATTTCTGGCAGATTGGCTTCAATGTTGTCTAAAACAGACGCAATATTTGTGACTGCCACTTCACTAGGACAGTTTGTTCTGGACGTTTCTGTCGTCTGCTTGAGATAACGGCCAAGTCGTTGGTCAACGTGTTTGTTTGCGGCGGTGCCATTTAAAGCCTGATAAATGCATGAGATGCAGACCCTCTCCAGAGATGGAATCCAAGGCTGCGCTCTTGTGAGGAACTCAGTTTCATCCGGAAAATTTTTCCTGAGGTAGTCAAGTTCAAACTTCTCACAAGCAGTTGAGGGGTTTGGAAAACAGGACTGCAAAGGTTGCATGCGTGTAATGTACAAGCAAGATTCTAAAGGAACACCCGTCTTGGAACCAGTGATGTTGCGGCACTCACAGTTGTAAGCTTTCAGTAGCACTCTTCCTTGACACGTGGAAATGGTTATATCCCCAGCAAGTACTCTAGAATCAAATTCAGTCATCCGGACGTAGGCAACAAGAGATTCTGTGGCTGACAGTCGTGGGACACTCATGTGTAGGGATTGAATGAAAACAGGAAGATATAGACTTGTGTTACTCCCAGACGCTACAAGCAACAGCTGAAAGCAGGCGTCTAAATGTGTCACTTGCATTCGCTGTTTGCTATCAGATTTCACGGGTGAAAGGAATCCCAATACTTCCCCATCTCCTAGAGCAGCCTCTTTGATAACCTGAAAGGAGGGGCCATAATCTAAACCAAGGTCTGCTAATGCGTGATAGATGTCTTCACCACTGACGCGAGTCGTGCACCTCAAGAGGATCTCTTCAATTGAGATT
Source organism: Acanthaster planci (assembly GCF_001949145.1). The sequence continues at coordinate 1,189,264 of NW_019091381.1, read as the reverse complement.
AGACTCAACTCTGGTTCCGAAGATATGTTAATTTTAGCTGAGGAATAGCTTGACCCATCCAAAGTTACTTCAACATGTGAACCTTCTCTGTGACACTGAAGACCCAGTGGCTTGGTGTTCCCGTCTTCCGACTCTGTCCAAGCAATGATCTTGCTGAATGACACTTTGGACAAAGCAGGACATTCATCCTCGTCAAAGACGGACTGCACCATCATCTCGACATATCCTGCTCCGGGAAAAACAAGCTGATCTTGCACAACATGATCAGCAAGAAATGGAAACATTTCAAGAGAAATATTTCCGGCTTGTCCTTTGAAAGTCCTGTCATCTTGACCAAGTCTGCGCTTCCGTCTTTCATCAGTTTCCAGCCAGAAGGACTGATGCTGCCATGGGTATGTTGGCAATTGGGCCCAAGTGGTGGGTCCTCCTGTGACGTTTCTCCAATTGATGTCACATCCAGCAACGTACAGGTTTGATAAAGCCCGCAGTGCTGTGAGGTAGTCATCTTGCTCTCGCTGACCTGTAGGGATGAGTTTGGGGCTCGTTCTGCCTTTGAAACGAGCATAAATCTGATTCACGGAAGAGAGGAGAGTAGCAGAGGCCCCGATTTCGAGGAATACATTGACGTCTTTGTTATTCAGGACTTCTTCTACAGCGGCCTGGAACTTAACCGTGCCTCTGATGTTTTGCCACCAGTAGTTGGTACCAAATGCACCGGTGTATACCTCTCCTATCACAGTGGAATAGAAGGGAATGGAACCAGCTCCTGGTTCTGTGTTGACAGACCCTTTCATGGCCAATCGGAATGGCGCCTCCATTGAATCCATAAATGGAGTATGGAAGGCACATTGAACTCTCAGTTGTTTGGCCACGGTTGGTTTTTTTCGGGCTATTTCTGATATGGCATCGGTGTCTCCAGCAATTGTTGTTGCTGCTGGGGCATTGACAGCAGCTACATACAAGTTGTCATACTGCTGGCAAACATCTTTGGCTTCAGCCAGAGGCAAGCGAAGCGCTGCCATGCTTCCGGCTCCTTTCAGCTGTGCCTGTTGGAAACTTCGGTGGTATATAACATGAACGGCCTCTTGAAGGGTGAGACCGCCACATGCATAGGCTGCAGCCACCTCACCAAGGCTGTGACCGACTATGACGTCAGGCAGGATCCCCCAGTATCGCAGGAGATGCAGCAACCCAATCTGGAAAAACAGAATGGAAGGTTGTAAAACTGCTGTTTCTTTCATCTCGCTGTCTAAATTAGCTGTTTGGTCCTCTTGGTCTTTTGATCCATTGGTGAAAATGTTTTTGTCATAAAGCAACGACCAACCGCTCAAATTCTTGAATACTTCATCACATTCCAAAATAGCTTCGCGGAAAACTGTCTCCCTGAGGAACAATCGCTGCCCCATTTTGCCCCACTGCTGGCCCTGTCCAGGAAAAACAAAACAGATCTTGGGCTTCTCTCTGGAAACACCTGCTGAAATCTCACTGCCACTCCGTACTTCAAGGTACTGCTCTAGTTGTTCCTGGAAGGCCTCGCCAGAGTTGCTGATGACTGCCAGGCGGCATTCATAGTGTTTTCTACGACATGTTAACCAAGAAACAATTCGGAGTGCATCATGCTCACTTCTGAAACCTCGCCACTGCTCAGCAACATCATGCAATGCTTCAGTGGATATTGCTGAAAGGGGTACGACTATGGGTGAACCCGAGGTGCCACCTCCAAATCTCCAGCCAGCAGATACTGCGGCGGGGGCCTGTATGATGCCACGAGGGGCCTCTTGAAGGATGATGTGGCCTACTGCTCCCCCAAAGCCAGCACTGTTCAAACCAAACGTTAACGTCTTTTCAGATGATGGTAGCTCTTGTAACTCTGTTTGAATTTGAAGCTTCCATTCGTCCAACTTGATGTTTGGGTTTGTCTCGGTGAAGTTGATTGTCGGGCAAAGCACTTTGTGGTCTAGCATTAGGGCTACTTTGATTAAAGTAGTAACACCAGACGCACACTCATTGTGGCCAAAGTTTCCTTTAGCAGAGCCAATCTTCAGTGGTTTCTCTCGGTGTGGACCAAAGGCCTTTCCAATGGCTTCTGCTTCGATGGGATCCCCAACAGGTGTCCCTGTCCCGTGAGCTTCTACGTACTGAACATTTGACAACGGGACACCGAATCTGAAATAGGCTTGTTTCATAACATATTCCTGTGCAGCACTTGAAGGCATAGTCAAACTAGTAGAAAAGCCATTAGCTGCTATGGCTGTTCCCCTGATAAGTGCATAGATGTGATCGCCATCTTTTTGTGCGATGGGCAGCGGTTTCAGGATGACTGCACCCCAACCTTCACTGCGCACATAACCCTTAGCTGTACTGGAGAAGGGACAGCACTTACTATCTTTGGAAAGCGCGCCCAATGCCGTGAAAGCCACAGACGTTTCGGGGATAATGAGTGCGTTGCAACCGGCAACGACCGCCGTTTTGCACTCGTGGTTCCACAGACCAGTGCAAGCAAGGTGCATTGCCGTCACAGATGAAGCGCAGGCAGTGTCGACGGAATAGCTGGGTCCTCGCAAGTCAAAGGCGTACGAAACTCGATTGGCTGCTGTGCTAAATGAGGTCCCCGTTAATGTATAGGGATTGATGAGTGAGGTCTCTGAAACTGTCTGAACCGCATAGTCCATCATTCCTACACCTACATACACGCCACCCGAGGCCCCTAATGTTTCCGATATTATGCCAGCGTCCTCAAATGCCTCGTGCACAACCTCCAAGAGAATGCGCTGCTGCGGGTCCATAGACGCAGCCTCTCTGGGAGATATCCTGAAGAACGAGTTATCAAACTTGTCGATGCCATCGATGAAGCCGCCCTTTCGAGAGATCATCTTACCTTTTTTGGAGTGGTCAGGATCGTAGAAGTTTTCCAGTGACCACCTGTGCGGAGGAACCTCTGTTATGGTGTCTTTTCCATCCCGAATGACAGCCCAGAAGTCTTCCGGAGAACGTACATCTCCAGGCATGCGACACCCTGTGATGCATGCACATAAAAGATACTTTTAGGGTTTTTTTTACCTACCTTTGCCTGGTAAACTATGGCTGACCATCAGAAGTAAATACTTGATTAGCTAGGTATCTATCGCAACTGTCAAGAAACTTCATACTACACACTACTGCTAAACAAATGGAAATATGATCCTCTATCAAAGTAGTAGGGCAAAATGTAAACTAGATTTGGACAGATATTTCAGTTAACTTTGGCGTTCCGTACCGGTACGTATGTACATGAATATGAGAGTAGTCTAAATATTAATTTTTTTAAACATTCCAAATTAATCTTCAAAAACATTCATCGAACAACACATATCTGAGGATCTCACAGTCTTGGCAACTAGCGTAAATGAACTTTCTATCATTTAAAAACAAAAAGATCATAATTTTGAAAAACAGACCGGACAGTTTGTTGCCTTGACCTGTTTTTCAATAAGTGGTTGTCCATGCTTACCTATCCCTACAATGGCAATGGGTGGAAACTGCGGAAATTCCGTTATGTCCTCCATGTTTCCTGTTGTTCTTTTTATGGACGGAGTGTACGTTTCCCCAACTTTCTGTAAATGGATAGCAAACCAAGCAGTGGTCATTTCTAAAGCGTAGAATTTCCTTTGCGAGTCCTTCCAACAGCATTTGTCACGTTTGTTATCACACTTCCTGACAGAATATCGCACTTCCTGACAACTCTCCCGAAAAGAAAATCTGAACCATCAACTAAAATCCCATCTGTCCAAAATGTTAACGTGAGCGTTCACGAAATCCCTGTGTCCATACCCCCCCTACCGAACACCATTCCATACCTTACCAAAGTGAAAACAAAGGTAATTCGATGCCACAAAACATTTAAAGCGAAATTTGCTTGAGATGAAATATGTCTAACTTTTGCCAATTTGCAGCACGAATATCACCGTGCACAAGTACGTTTTTGCACACTTCGTAAAAACTGCCTAAAAGTCAATTTTGGTTTTACAGACTGACACCCGTGTGTGTTTGCGTGGCCTGACACTGGCATTGTTTTCACCTACTTACACACAAGTATGTAGCGGTTGTACATACCCAAGCAAAATGCTTAAAGGGGTTTTAAGTTTTGCATTAATTTGGCCCATACACTTACTTGTTAGGTTAAGAAAAGGTATATTTGGAAACCTCTTAACTTGGGAAATTCGGGAAGGTTTCATTTCGTGAAAGCAAAAATGCACTGAATGTGAGCACACAGTGCTTAGTTGCAGTTCGTCAAAGCGCAGATAATGCGGTTCTTTAAATTTTGTGCCAAAGAAGTTCACTCATTCCGAAATTTGTATCCTTGTGGAGACATGGCTTAGTTCTCCAGTTTCGAAATATGGAGCCTTGTGGAGACCAAGGGGAGCGGGATGAGTAGGTCTCCGCAAGGATTTCACGAAACTGATATTTGGAAATCGCTCAAAAAGGAGAAATTTTTAATCTGTGGAAATTTGAAGTGTTTCATAATTAATAGAAGAGATAAACATAATCACCGCGG
>NW_019091381.1:1153910-1165864 GCF_001949145.1 Acanthaster planci | reverse complement strand
ATCCCCACCTTCCCCCACCCCCATTCTTGATTTTCTTTCCTCTCCTCTGTTATTGTACAATGTACTTGTTTGTCTTGTAGGCCAAATAAATTGTAATAATAAACAGCACTCATGTGCTTCTCTGACTGGTATCTTGTCTTAGCTTGTTTCAGACAAAACTTATGAATAGTTGAAAAACAAAATGTTCACCCATAGCAGCAACTCCATGATGAATGCTTCAAGAGTTAGACTCTAAATCACATGTTGACGTTAGCATTTTTTTTTTTTTTTTTGGGAACAGGAGAAAGACAGCAGCTCATACAGACAAGCGAGTTGGCGTTATGACTGAGATCATTGATGCTATGAGAGTCATTAAGATGTATGCTTGGGAAAACCCATTCAGCGATCTGATACAGAAAATCAGAAAGTGAGTATAACAACAGAATGCATCTCCCTGATTTTTTTTGTTCAAAATTGATGAAATATGAATTGGGAAATAGACATTATTTAAAGTTCAGATGATGTTTACTGAATGTAAAACTACTGTTTTCAATGCTAGTAAAATTAATACTAGGTACCAGAAATTCACAGTAAACATTACTCTAGTGCTTTCCAAAGGTGTAAGCCCATTGAGCTTAAACTTCTGTGATTTCAGCCTTAACACATTTCTTTTGATTCATAATACACTGATTGATATTGAAATACATATATTTAGTAAAGAAATCAGTAACATCCCATTCAAGCAAAATATTGGAAACTATCCAAATGTCTTCTCCAGGGCAGAGATCCGTAAGATCATCCAGGCTTCCTACCCAATGGGCATCAATATGGTTCTCTCAATCTACGGCAACCGTCTCCTGGATGTCTGCATGATTGTTACCTATGCCCTCACCGCTCCTAGGATATACGTCTCCACGGTGTTTGTCGTGGTGTCATATTGTGCTACCATGCGAAGCTCGTTCTTCAGGTTTTTTCTGAGGGCAGTGCAGTTGCGATCGGAGTGCCTGGTGTCCGTCAAGAGAATTCAGGTATGAAGCAGAAGTGGTTCTTTGAATACATCATTTTTCCCCAGAATTCAGAGGAGTGAATTTCTTGATTATATTTGAGAAGCTCTTTGCAAAGCAGTAAACAACATAATGTCTAAATGGCATGATTTCTTGACAGAAATTTTTGCTCTTGAATGAGATCTCCCCACCATCAGTTGGACCCTCGGATCAACATCATGACAACCCAGGAATTCACGTTCAAGACTTGATGGGTTCCTGGGATGATGTGAGTAATTTCTAATTCTTTAAATTTGTCTTGGTGGTCCTAAAATGTGTCACTTTAATTTAAAAAAAAAAGTCATTTTCTTCGTGTCTAACATGCCCAAAATGATACTCAAGAAGCAAAAAAACTTAGTCTGCTTATTGCAAATACATATGTTCACAGATCAGAATTTTAAAAATTGAGTATTTTGGGCTGGAATTGAAACATCACTTGAAAATCTTTTTGTCCTGATTTTTCTTTGAAAGCATGTTAGTGCCACCTTTTTCAGTCAGTTTTCAGTCATGTAACTTTCCCCCGATCAGGTGATTTTCTTGTTTTTTTTACTTTACACTCATGATGCCATTGAAAATTGAAAGCACTGTACAAAGTCTTTTAAAGATAGGAATTTTTTTCTCACGGTCCAAGTTGTATGCCTGTGTTTTATTTTCAAGAGTAGCTACAAACTATTTTATCAGTTATTTTAATGCAGTGTTACCAAAAATATCTAAATAATTTTTATAAGATATTTCAGTTTTGATAATACAATCCTGGAGATGAAAGGTCATGGATTGATTTTTGTTATACCAATGAATGAAAATTTTATCCATACGATTATCATTGTTACTAAATCAATGAAACTGTTCAAAGAATTTCAGGAGCAGGTACATTTCAATTAATAGCCCTCAGTGAGGAAAGATATGGCCCCCCTCAAGTCTGAGAAAATTGTCCGTTAACATTCCTCAGTTGAGCCACAACCACCGATTAGAATTGAAAAGAGCGTTTCAGAGTTCAGTTTACACAGTAAGGTTGTATATGTAATTATGTGACGTTGGTGATGCAGGTTTTTCCAAGGGGAATTCCCTTTGACGTCATATCCTGGTTTAGAGTTACTCAGGTCAAGAGTTGGCCACAGGGGACTTTAGCCTGCCTTTCATGGTACCACTGGTATGTTGACTTAGGGTTGAATCACAAAGACTTTTTTCCAAGCATTGAGAAAGGAGTGCAGGGGTTAACAAAAGAAAGAAAAGAGACCGCCTTGAAGCTAGATCCGGATTTTTGTTTTTTCGTAGTAAACGTATGGTCACCAGGATTTAGATGAAAATGCATGTCCGGGCAAAATTGAATCATGCGCATTTGACCTTTTTAAACAGTGACCACACAGGTTCTGAATGAATCAATAACCAGGATATACTGTACTCAAGATAAAAAAGTTTAGATCCTGAAGTGGAGAGTCATTGTCTGAACAGTTAGATAACTATCATTTGGTTTGATTGCGACCAAAATTGCTGAAAGATTGAAGGACATCAAATATTCACAAAGGTTATTTGTGGAATGTGCTTTATTTAAGGGAGAATAAAAGGTATTTACCAAAAAAAAAAAAAAAAACCAGTTTAGAGCAGTTGTCAATGTCAGCTGGGGGTTTGGAAAGCTTGAATGGTCTTGAAATGTGAGGCAAGACATTGAAAAAATTAAAAAACACTCAATGAGATTTTTTAATCAAAGTTCATTTTTGAGGTTGTGAATGCAGAAAAAGTGAAGTTTGACAGTTAAAGTATCTTTCTTTAAAATGTGTAACAAGTAAACCCACAAATAATTGAGCAAAATAGGATTTTTAAAGATTATGATTTCTTTTTTTTCCATTTAGTTGATTGTGCAACCACTAATCACAAAACCCGACTTGAATTTTCCCCTCTGGAACCAAAAACATTAGGCTTTGACAAAAGAGAGCTTTTGAAGTTGTATGTACATGTACAAGGGAACAGAATTTAAAAAAAAATCCAATGAATGGGTTGGTCCTTCTAAAGTGACAAAAGCAATTTTCCAGGTCCAAACTGTGTGCCTTATTTCAATTGTAAGTCAACTGTTTGTATTTTCCACGCAATGGGATGTTTCTGAAGTGTCTGTGTATGGTCTAACTTTTCTGAATCAAGCAAAGTATGTCAAGTTTTAAAGGATTCAAGTCCAGAAAGTCCAGTGACTATTATACTTACTTGACCTGGCCCCACCTGGTTGCCTTGTATGAAGCCTTGTTGACTTTCCAACAATTTACCACAGACTTTCAAGTAGGGGTGTTGCAATAAGGGTTTCGAAATAACTTCTTTTTCAAACATCCTAGTACTTTTGTAAGGATGGACTGGTGCGTGCACAGAAATAACAGGAAATAGAGTTTATATACTGGATCCTGAGGTATTTCCTTTTCGTATCAGCACATTGTGAAGGGATATTGTTGCATTACGAGGTTCTTTTGTAATAATGGAAGATCTGAACCCCCAAAAAATTAGGATTGTAAAGAAAGGGTATGAAAGTTACATGGCGTTAAAAATCGGAAAGTCTAACAATAATGCACAGGATGATTTTTGAAGTTACTATTTTGTATGTGATAAACATGATAATTACTAGAGATCATGTGATCAAATTTGTTCTCTTCCTTGCAGAATTTAGACAATCCGTCACTGAGTAACGTCAATTTTGAGGTTTCTGAGGGTGAGCTGTTGGCTGTGGTTGGCCCAGTGGGATCTGGCAAGGTCAGTCTTAATTATGCAGCGGTACTCTTTATTATTCATGAATGGTCATAAATATTCATGTTCAAGAAGGGACCCTTCCAGCCTGTGAGTCAAACTCTGGACATTGACCAAATGGAGGATGCCTTTGGGTCAGGTGACCATTAAACAGTCATTGGCCATTCGGTTCAATCAAACTCGGTTGCATTCTTTACAAACGCCCTACCCCAAGCAGTGGGCCAGATGTAGTCACACATTGATTCCAAAAACAGTCGTGACTGCTCTGCACTTTTTTTAACAGAATGGTAAAGTAATGCTGTGATGGGATATTTACCAAGAGGAAAAATAGTCTCATTGTTATAGAAATGGGGGAAAAGTCATAAGTTCAAGGCCCAGCTTCGCCCATCCCAGGGTAGGCCAAAAAAAACAGACTGCGGTTTCTGGTCATGGGCTGAGTCCAAAAGTGGTGCAGTGACACGGTTTTTTTCCCCTTTTTTATCCTTAGAAGTGACGTACATGCACATATACTTTAGAGCGTATGGCCTTGTCACTATGAGAAGAGTGTGAATTGACAACTTTGAATTAATAAAAAGACCATAAAATATGACGAGAGACAATGGTTTTAGTCATCTCACTCAAGCAAGAGGCTTCTATTCTTGGCAAAATTGAGCTTGTTAAAATACAGTAGCACAATCACAATGGAAAAATTAAATGTGAAAAATAAATGTCCAGTTCCAGTTTCTGGTTTTAAATGAAATTCTCATAAGGTAGCAGTATATGACATTCTTTGCACATTGTTTTCTGCTTTAGCTTAGAGGAAACAAGTTGCATGTCAAATATGAAAAAAAAAATTAAAACAGTTCAGCTCCAGAGTCAAAATGAAAATAACATTCTCAAGAGGTAAATGATGTACCGTGCACATCGTTGCCTGTTTTAGTTTTTAAGAAACAAGTTGCATATAAACTATTGGGGAAATAATTCATTACAGAAAATAAAATCTCCTCTCACTCTAATCTACCTGTGTTTTTTGCAAGTGACGATGCATGAGTTGTAACATGTATGGTTGTCATAACGCGATGTCCTGCGTCACTGCATACCATTGTACGACCACTGCCTCACTGTCACTGAAATAGACTGGCCCCTCACAGTTTGTTGCTTAAAAGCATTTTCAATTTGTAGGCCTATATGTAAGCAGGAAGTAAGACCACTTCGTTTGTCTGGTTCACAGACATGGGCCCGGGTCAGAATCAATTGGCTTCGGCTGGAAATTACTAGTACACAGAGTATTTGGCAGCATCTACGGCCAGTTGCCATAGAATCACGCATGTGTAATATCAAGCTGCAGCCAACTGATTCGGACACGGCCTGAGTGTAAAGATACACGAATGACGTCATCTGATAATAGTGTCCGACTGAAATGTATGGAGGCCTGGGGGATTCCTTCACTGTACCTATTACTCAACCCCACCCATCAAAGACCCATTAAAAATATGCGGTAGCAGAATTTCTGCCAATAAAGTAAGTTAGGCAGCTTTTGGAAATCGTTTTATGCAACATAAAAAACTTCTTTTTGCCGACTCCCAGGTCTACAGCGACACAGAGACTTTTTTTGCCTTATTGAGATTAAATATGTAAGCTAGTGTAACTTCAATACATAAATTATTGATTTTTGATTTCAGGATTAAGGGAATTTATTTTTATTGTACTGAACCATTAATTCTGAAAAGCAGGAATGTATTTGCCCATCCAAATTGGTGATAAAAACTGCCGGGAAAAAGTTACATTTTATTGATTTGACGTATCAAGACCCAATCAGTGATAAGAAGTGTACAGAGAGAGGTATGGATTACCTGGGAAAGTTGTCCAGACTGATCACTGTTTCAATTCTAATAGATTTCTTTTCCTCAAAACTATATACTTGGATTTTCAGTTGCACTCAGCCACATGGTCATGATCATTGTGTAGGTTTACTGAGCCAGACGCACATTCTTGCTTGTTGTTTTCACTTCTCGCCAACAAAGCACATTGAGAGGTTTTTTTAAATTGAACACCACCTTTGCATGGTCACTTTTGTAGAAACAGGCTGTCCATCTCCTGTTTGTCTTAGGCTTTGCCATGTTCAAGCCCCTCACAGATTGTTTTTGGATTTTTAGATCCACTGGGTTTGTGCCATAGCTGTGGCATGCTTGGACAGAAAAAGTGGTATGGTACTTCGCTTCTTCAGACCTAGATATAGAACAGGAGGGCAATTGTGTGGGAGCCCCGACAGCCTGTGGAGTGATCAGTAGGGGTGATGCATGTGTTGATGTACTGATCCAAACTTAATCTTGTTTGTTCAAGTTAGCAGGTTAGGATGGACCTTGCAGATATGGACAACTAAGATTTAGCTTAGATAAGTACATCAGCACACCCCCCCCCTTTGTTGGAAACATAATCAAAAGAAGAATCCATGGGGGGGGATTGAATAGCAACTTTCTAAAAACAAAGTTTCTAGCAGTATACATCATCAGCTACAATATACAAGTAACATGATCACTTGTGTATACAAACTTTATCAAGGGAATCAAAGATTCACAGAATTGAAGTCATAAGTGTCTAATTGAGTTCATGGCATGGAAGTTTTAAAGAGTCCAGAATTATGGTCTGTCCTGGTGCATCCTAACCATCTGATGAGGTTTGAAGAGTGTGGAAATTATGTAATATACACGTATCAGTATATATGCAAATAATCATCTCAACAATTCAGAAAATATCCAAGTCCATCTAAATCTGACTGACTGATTTATTTCCAAATCACATGCATTTTATTTGGGAGTAAATATCAACTGAACACAGCTCACGGCGGCCATACTTTAAAAAGCTAACTACATGTAACTAGGTACCTCTATTTCTGAATTACTACCTACATTTCATTAATTAATACAATTTTCCTTGTTGCACAAGTCTTACAGAAAACGGTTATTTGGAATTTAGTAGCATCCATAGGACTGAGGCTTCTGAACCATTCCATCTAGTGTTACAACCGTGTTTGTGGGAGTAGTGCTTTGCACTTGCACGTGTTGTTATGTCAGCATAATCATCGTAATCTGACGAGTATGCATTTAGTCCTGCACGGGGTTCTCGCTAGGAATTTTTTAGTGTCAGCTGTTTTTGACAGTTTTTAAACACTAAAATAGCCCATTTTCTTTCTCAGTGCTAAAAAATTGCAATAATATAATATACATTGTAATTTGTGCTGGCCGCAAGCTTCATTTTCTTCCCCAGTGCCAGCTGGTAATGTTAAGTGGTGACTAGTTGTATGATAGAAATTATTTGTTAACATTTCTATGTTAATTTGTAAGTAATTGTATTCAAAAGTAAAATCCCCTGATTGGTTTTTATTGTCATCATTATGGATTAGGTTTATGTATTTGTCCATATTGAATTAATGAATATTATTTTAAATAAACGAAAACACAAAGAAAAAAAGGGAAATATCTCTTTCATCATGAGGACAGCAATGTTTGGCTTGTGCTACTTCCTTGTTTGTATTGTGTGCATGTGTTTATGAATGTCAGTCAGGCCTCCTCGTGACTTGAGGTTAGCTTCCGTTCTTTTCTACTTATATCCATAACCAGCTGTATGTGCTGTCTACTGCTGTAATATCAATCCATTCAAAGTACACATTCAGGGAATAGGGTGTATCAGTTTTCTATTCTTCTATGGCATTTTGCTTGCACTGCCAACTGGCTGTCCTTTAAAACTTCGGAAGCGACTTTTATATATATCCGTTCAGTATTGTAACCCTGTATTTTACTGAATTGTTCCTTTCAAAAGGAAGTGAAATCTACCACCTTAGTTGGCAGGAAATCAATTCTTCTGAAAGTCGTCATTGTTACATGCACTCCTGCACATAAACACGTACATCAACATATACGTTAACGTTCACTTAACTTTGACCCTGATGTTTGCCGAGCTAATGGTGTGGTTATGCCAGAAGATCATTACCAGTCCAACTACCCACAAGATATCAAAGTTGGACAAAACATTCTTAAGAAAACTTGTTCCTTCACATGTATTTTAATCCTAGATTTGTAGATTTGAATGTCAATTTCCAGCTATTCTTTGAACCTGTTACACTTTCATGTCTCACAGTCGAGCCTTCTCATGGCTCTCCTGAAAGAACTACCCACAGTCTCTGGCAATGTGAATATAGATGGCCGGCTGGCCTATGCTAGCCAGGAACCCTGGAACTTCAGTGGCACCATCCGGCAGAATATCACCTTTGGCAAGGAATTTAAACAGAGGAAATACGACCGAATCATAGAAGTCTGCGCTCTGACTAAGGTGAGGCTCGGGATAGCGTGGAGACCCTTTTCAATTTTATTCGAAGTTGTGATTTTGATTTGAGAATTAAGAATTACTTGGTTGGATAAATTGTGGTGTGCATGTCTTATATCTTGCAGACCCTGGTTCAAAGCTTATTGGGTGAATCTAGGGGATATGGACAGGTGTTGCTTAGACTTTTTCTTATGGTGAACTGGCTGAATTTATCTTGAATGTAAATTGTAACAAAACAGGTACTGATGCGGGCAGGAATAGCAAAGTGACCCCTTTTTGTTTAGAGAACCTAGATGGCCTGAAGTATGCCTTATGGGCATGATGAGCAAGGGTAATAATTACCCATTACCTTGAGTATTATGTAAAAATATGACTTATCGCTGTCATTCTGTTCAAAGTGATACATGGTATTCATATTTTTGTAATAGGACATCAAAGATTTCCCAAATGGTGACCTGACTATCATTGGGGAGCGAGGTGTGACCCTCAGTGGAGGTCAGAAGGCAAGGGTCAATTTGGCCCGAGCCTTGTACGATGATGCTGATGTCTATCTGCTTGATGATCCATTGAGTGCTGTAGACAGTGAAGTGGGACGCCACATCTTTGACAAGTAAGTTAATTAAACCAAGTTTGAACAAGCATTTTTACACTAAGCTAAAGTTGTGTTCCTAAGGTATTTTCAACAGCTGTCAATAGGCCATCACTACTCGGACCATCCTACTCGGACCATCACTACTCGAACCATCACTTCTCGGACCATCACTACTCGGACCATCACTACTCGGACCATCACTACTCGGACCATTGGAGTTCCATTTTGGCATACCTGTTTTTCACCTTTTTTATACAGTCTTTAAATTTCAGTTTACCAGATGTTCAGTTGTCGACTTTGATCGGGGATATAAGATTTTCGGAAATGGCATGAAAAGTTACCATTTTCCGGAAATGAAAAAATGTTCGTTTTGCACTTTATGCATACAGGATCCATGCCGGCACACGCAGACGGCCTGCATTTCGATGTTCACAAACACGGCAGATCACGCATTAGTGCATGCACAGCCTATGCTATACTCGCCGGCCTGCGCATGCCCAGGCTACGCCTTTATACACTAATCACATGTATCATCCCAAGGGCGTACTGTTATTGGAGTAGGAAAGAGGTTGGTGCAACTTTCGACCTCTCCATGGTTTGTTGGTTCCCGTTGTGATCCCATCATTGGTAATGGAGTTGCGAATTTGATACCGCCGGGAACCGCTGATTAATCGCGTGTCAATGCATGTGTTGTGCGAATGATCATGTGTGAAGTTTTGTGACAAGTGACTGCATGTTTGGATAGAAATTTTTGATCAGCATGGAAGTTGACCGGAAAGCAGATATCAAAGATATTGACAAAGGAATCACGAAAAAATTCATGTGGACATGGCTCAAGGAAAAGGACCATGATGGATATTTTGTGCCGGACTACGTGCGCAAGCTTAATAACAGTGGCCAAGCCAAATGCATCACCTGCAAGTTGCCGCTACGTGATTATTTTGTGAAGCGGGAAGAAGGGGATTATTGGACTCGTTAACTCCGAAAACCACCAGCGTGGGAGGCACAGAGATTCAAACCAAACATTACCAAGTATGTTCAAGTTCCAGCTAGAAAGGGAAAAAGGAACTATTGCCATGACTGCATCATGTAATGTGCCCAATGGAGCCCCTCCATGACATGTCACATCTTCATTAGTGTTTGATTTTATGTCAAATAGGTATCTTAAGCTGTTCATTTTTATCTGTTAAAACCGTTAATACTTAAGGGCGTCTGGACCCCTGTCATTAGTTTTTCGGTCACGCAAGCCCTCCCTCACAGTCTAACACAATTTATTGGCTTTCAGCGACTTTCAGGAAATGACTTCGTTGGTACATCCCTGTTTGGAACACAAATAGGGGAGTCGGGTTGGCAAGGTACCAGTAGTTCTTTCCTCGCCTTCCACCTCTGTGGTCCCAGGTTCGATTCCTAGCCCGGTCCATAAGTGGATTGGGTTTTCACTCCCTACCTGACTCGGTGGGTTTTACCCAGACTGTTCCTCTGGGGTTTTCCTTCCACTTCTAAAACTGTAACTGCTTCTTACTGTCTCCCCTTTATTGATGTTGGTGAATGTGGGTCGTTTGGCAGCTGCCTGAGGCGCCCTTGTATGCCATCGGCTCAACCATGTTTAAATGTATTCGTTATTCCACACTTAATGTCTTCATTGTACGGCGCATTTGAACATACTATATGAAATTTGCGCTTAATAAATTATTATAAATTATTATTATTACATGTATTCACAGCTTCTGTTTGTATACTGTTGTTTGCCGGCATAATAGGCTCTTGTGTGCAGTCCTCTTCACCACAGTTGGGTTACTGTACAATTTACGCACACGAAACAGTGAAATCACGTCTGTTCACCCAGCACTGCCGGTGTATAGAATTGTATGGGGCGGCACGGAATTTTGCTCCAAAGAGGCAGCAGTGGAGAGCCGTAGCCAGTGTTCGATACTTGTGCGTGCCGTAGTCTCACATGGAGACGCCGCACCGCGTGTTGCCAACATAGAGGACAATATAAACCGTTGAAAATATTTCTTGTAGGGTTTTTTAAGATATGCCTCACATATATTTGCAATGGACGTTGGTAATCACACATATGGTAAAGCCAAAAGTAGAAGACTTTTTAAAGTGATATTGAGCCATTTTATGCAACATCGTCTTCAGAAGTCAGTATTGATCCTTGAGGCAATGATTTGTTGTGACAGAATAAAAATCACAGCGAACCAGATTTTTCAGTTGGTGAGTCTGGCTTTAAAAAACTTTTGCAAGCTAACGACCATCAGGGTTGCCTTTAGTTCAACACTGGCGTCATATTTATGTTTCACATTCTTGTGAAAATCCTGGTTGCAAAAGTATCATGACTGTCGAGAGATGGGTTTGCGGGTACACCATGGAATCAATCTCTTTTGGACGAAGTGTGGTTCTTAAAAGAACCGCTGAGTATAAACTCGACGTTTCCGCCTCAGGAGAGGATGGCCAGAGCATACTGGCGGAAACGTCGAGTTTATACTCACCGGTTCTTTTAAGAACCACACCTCGTCCAAAAGAGATTGATTTCATGGTGTACCTGCAAACTCATTTCTCATGTTTCATCCACCATGCAAAGCTTCAAATCTTACTTATCATGATTGTTTTCACAGGAAAAGAGGAAATAAATGAATTTTCCCAGCTCAAAAAAGGCAACTGTGTATTTGATTACATAAGACCATTGAATAACAAAATATTTCCATCAGACATCTCGTTTCCATCACAAAAGCTCACTGGCAGTCAGTGTACCACCCTGAACAATCATCAAAACCAAGATGAGAAGGAAGTATGTGAGGCATAATGGTTGGACAGCACAGTAATCATACCTCGTAGTTAGTTAAGTGTACAATGTGACACAGATTTGTATCTTTATGTTACCATATCGACTGGCCCAAAGAGTGATTCAGTAAAGGAGGCTTAATTAATTTCCTAATGTGGTCAATCCCACACTATCTGCCTTTTTTTCCCATTATTTCTTCAGATGTGTCATGGAATACCTTGCCAACAAACCCCGGATTCTCGTCACCCATCAACTTCAGTTCCTAAGCACTGCTGACAAGATCCTTGTTCTGAAAGAGGTGGGTGTAGCTCTCTCTGGTTATTAAACAGATTCCCCGAACTTCCATTGAGTCTAAAAGATACACCACTCACTGTTGATGCTTGCAACATCAAGGCTACTTTCTATTGAATACTTGTTGAGTTCAAGTACTTTGCTACCCAAGTACAAGTACCATCGCTTGAGTTCAAGTACTTTGCTACCCCAGTACAAGTACCATCAGTTGAGTTCAAGTACTTTTTCTACCCGA
>NW_019091381.1:1118655-1153329 GCF_001949145.1 Acanthaster planci | reverse complement strand
TTTTCTACCCGAGTACAAGTACCATCAGTTGAGTTCAAGTACTTTTCTACCCGAGTACAAGTACCATCGGTTGAATTCAAGTACTTTTCTACCCGAGTACAAGTACATGTACCATCAGTTGAATTCAAGTACTTTGCTACCCGAGTACAAGTACCATCAGTTGAATTCAAGTACTTTGCTACCTGAGTACAAGTACCATCAGTTGAGTTCAAGTACTTTTTTATTCAAGTAAGAGTTCAAGTACATTAAATGGTACTCGATTAGTGCTTGAGTACAAGTACCAAGAACGAGTACTGAAAAGATGAGCATAAACATGAAGCCAATTTAAAGGAAATGTCTTAGTAAAATTGGCTGCAAAACCCTTGCAAATGTTGGACATAAATTTATGTTGTTTTCATGCTGAGGATATACCAACCTTCTTATCTTGGCGTAAAATTGAGCTGTTATCTCGTGTTTCCTCACCAGGGTCACATGGAAGCAGTTGGCCCCCTGAGCGAACTCCATGAGAAAGGCATCGACTTTGCCTCCCTGATGCAACAAGATGATGAGGAGGAGGAAGAAATTGAAGAAGATGAAGATGTTGACGGAGACGAGGAGCATCCTGGTTTGAGGAAACGGCGGAGTACAATACTGAGCATCAGGTCTCAGAAGGTGAACATTGAAAGGGGGTAAAAAGTTGAGTTGGAGAGAGGAAGTTGAAAGGGTTGTTGGTCTTGTGAACTGTGTTACAATTGAGGTTTGTGTTTTCTGTAAACTGTAGGTAAATATTGTCACAAAACACTCTGAAAGTTTAAATCCTTGTCATAAATTTGAAGTGGGGTCTCGACACGGAAGACAAATTAGGCACTGCTTTGCCAGCCTAACCAACTCCTAACAAAAATGCAGTGGAGATGAGAACTTCTGTCAAATTGGTTTTGCGAAAAAGCTTTTGTCATGGGTGTGAATTTCCGAGATTGAGGAGCTGTCCATATCAGAATTGGTCTGATATTGTACTTTTGTCTTGTCAGAGTGTCAAAGATGAGAAATCATCCGCCACAACAGCCAAAGCCTTCAAAGAGGAGCAAAGCAAGAAAGGAGACATCACTCTCAGTGTTTACTACAAATTTTTTAAATCCGGCGCCAACTTCCTCATGATGACACTTCTGCTTGTCGTCTTCTTGGGAACCCAGGTAAGCCGTAAAATGTTGACCTCAAGTAGACACTAGAAATAGAAGGAGATTGTTCTCAATTTACCATCAGCAATCAAGAGAGAGATGCAGAATGCAAGTTGTCACTGCTTCAGGTCCACAGCGGCATGTTGTTTTGACCATCATTCCAAAAAAGTTCCGGTTTCATCGTTATGAATGTAGGGGCTTCTAGTTACTGGTCATCTCTCCACAGACACCATCCTTTTGGATTACTGTTTTCATCCCATAATTCCTCTTTTGTGTCCCGTCGTCTTTGTTTCTGTCTTCAGCCTTCTTAAAATTGATCCAACTGTTCCTTTTCAGACTGTCTACATCCTGGCAGATCTGTGGTTGGCTTTCTGGACAGAGGAAGAAGAGAAAAAACAGGCCATGAATCTGACCACGATGGATCCATCCAATGTGGTAAGTCATTGTATCTCCAACCCAAGAAGTGATTAATCCTAACCCCCTGCACTGATTTGCTGCCGCCTTGCTGAACCCGGCAACATCTAACGGCTTTAATGTGCGAAGCATGTTGAACCCACATACGAGAGCAAGAATTCTTTGTTGGATCCTGTTGGGTTCATCATGGTTAAGGTTAATCCCTAACCCTCCCGGATCTTTTGAAATCTACCAGGGAGGCTTTTGTAAGATGGAGTGAGAACACTGCTTAGTTATGAGTGGGTTGGGATGAGGCTTAGGACATGGATGCATGATTGAATTCTTACTGAAAGGTGAAAGTTGGCTTGGTTGATTTGCAGAAATTGGGACTGTTGGCTCATTGGTTTCCATAATATTTGTTGTCCATAGCAAGATGACGATAACCCAGGTGGTAGCGACAGCCTGCTGAATTTCAACTTAGATTTAACCACGGCCCAGAGCGCTTACGTCTACGCTTGCTTCATTGGACTTCTCTTCCTCCTGGCTATCTTCCGATCAGTGCTCTGCTTCAGCATCATGATTAAGTCCTCCCGGAATCTACACAACAGAATGTTTAACGCCATCATCCGCTCCCCGATATCGTTCTTTGACACCAATCCTGCAGGTGTGTATTCATATGGCTGGATCAAATCCAGCGCAGTTACCCAGGCAACGATAGACATACTCCAAATTTAAACTTGGTCTGCTTCAAATTCACGCATCAGTGTCCTGATTTTAGTCTCCAAAGTTGAGAACCTCATGCTCAATACAGTTCCTTTTTCTAATGAGGAGTCATTCAGTTTCCTGATATGAGGCCAAATTTTGGAGTTACTTCATTTAGCGCTGACGGTTAACCTTACCCAACCTATCATGTCATTTTAGAGATGAAGCTTAAAGTGAAGATTTATCCAAGAAAAAATAAAAGCCAGTGTAGGCTGCCAAAATTTGAAAATATTGCCACAATATGCACTGTTAACTTGATATACCTTGGTAGGTTTATGCTCTTTTCAAATACCAGCTCAGAATAAGTCACACCCAGTGTGCCTATCACATGATGTTTAAGTTGATTACTGTAGATAGCTATTCAGTTTTTGCTGAGTTTTTGGCAGCCTACACTGGCTTTTCAAAAATACGTCTTGAAAATAGTTCGCGGTACCTGCTGCTTCACCTGACTCAGACCGGCCAGCCGACCCCGGCAAGCTCGGTGGTCGAGTGGTTAAGACGTCTGCACTAGTAAGCAGGAGGTCGTGGGTTCGAGTCCCACCCGAGTAAACGTGTGACTTTTTTCGCAAGCTCTCGGACAAGCACTGAGCATACAGTGTTTATTAATATATACATTGGGTAAGGGCAAAACCTGTTATACAAAATTTTGCTGAGAGTTGTACACTTTGAGAGTTGAATGCTTTATCACAGTTGGCTGTAGAAAGTGTCATATCAAGACTGAATCAACTCCCAACACTGCTACCTGTTCACTTGTTCACTGTTTGTTTCACCAGGACGTATCTTGAATCGTTTCACCAAGGACATTGGCTTAATGGATGACCAACTTCCCCTGACGTTCTTTGATTTCCTCCAGGTAAGGTAAACCAACTGGAAGATTGCCAGGACACCAGGAGAGATGAATAGTTGTTAAGACAAAATAAACATAGACGTTGAAGAACACCGATTGAGATACCTATTCTGTCTGTTGAAAGGAAAATGTTGCTTGATCTGAAACAGATCTCCAGGACAAACGTTCTTGAGAAACAGTGTCTGACGAATCAACAAGTCCATGATGATTGAATTTGGAGTGAAGAATTGTTTCTATTTCCCCTCCAGCTATCACTGCTGATCCTAGGCGTAATCATCGTGACCTGTATTGCCAACTACTACGTCTTAATCCTGCTGGTGCCTCTTGCTATCGTCTTTGTAATCTTGAGGAGGTATGCCCTTGCAGCTTCGAGGGCCATCAAACGCCTTGATGGTGTCAGTAAGTATCCCTGACAGATATCTTAGGAAAATGAGGAGCAGCGTTTTGGTCACATTATCATTTGTCTTTTGTCTCCTGTGATGATGAGAATAACTTAATTTGTGTAATCATATTTCTGATCAACTGGAAGCTGTTATTTGAAAGGAATGCGGAGACCTTGGAAGTAACAAGGAAAAAGCCTTGACAGAATTATGGAAAAGTCCAGGAAAAGTAATGGAAAAGATTGGGGATAAGATGAAGAAAAAAGCTAATGGCTTTAGCTGTGCTTGTTGAAATGTTATGCAGCATTCCAGCTCATGTCACCACTGGTGCTGATAGGTGAATATTTACAAACTTTGGCTTTAATCCAGAGCAGTTGGCAAGAAAAAAGTATATATAGCTCTGCAAAAAAATCAAGTGGCTGTCATGAAGGTGCAAGTAGCTGGAACTTTGGCTACTGTTTACAATTTTTTTAACTGCAACCCTGATTTTACATACTCGTTAGTCAATACTTTAAGAAACCTTTGAGGTTTTTCAACTTTCTCAAACTGAACGTTTTACTTTTCTCCTTGCAGCTCGCAGTCCGGTCTTCTCACACACCACGACGTCTTTCCAGGGTCTCAGCACGATTCGAGCCTACAACAAGCAAGTGCAGTTTGTCCAAGACTTCAATCGTTACCAGGACCAACACTCGGAGGCCTGGTTTGCCTACCTGGCAGCCAACCGCTGGTTTGGCCTGAGGCTGGACATCATAGTGGTCATCTTCACGGCTGGAATCTGCTTTGTGTCTGTCCCACTCAAAGAGAGTAAGTTAAGACTTTAGTTACTTCTAGAGCTGATCTGTAGCTCTTTCCAAACATATCTGGTTATCGAGCAAAGTTGATGTGAATCGCGTTTTGAAGACCACAAGCTAATGTTGCTGTGGCACACTGCTAAGATTTGTAATGTTTAAGTTTAAGACTCAAAACTAAGAAATTGTACTATTTGAACTCATTTGTTTGCTCTCATTTCTCTGTTCTCAGCTATTGATGCAGGACTAATCGCTGTTATCCTCAGTAACACCCTCTCCCTAACCTCTGTCTTCCAATTTGTCGTTAGGCAGAGTGCTCTGGTAGAGAACCAGGTTTGTAAACGTTCTTTTGCATTTTTGCTGTACACATTTTAAACAGTTTTTTGTGTCAGCTTGGAAGATATGCTAAGATGATGACCTCATTCCAAACCTGTGTGAATTTGATCACTTTTTTGTGCTTCATACATGGATCTGTGCTACAGTGAACAAGGACGTCAACTTTGGCTTGATTTGAAAAGCCCAA
Organism: Acanthaster planci; assembly: GCF_001949145.1. The sequence continues at coordinate 1,148,482 of NW_019091381.1, read as the reverse complement.
ACTTTCTGTTCTTTAAAAGTCTCAGACTTGTCAACCCCTGAAATTTTCCATTCTGACTTGTCTAGATGACATCTGTTGAGCGGACAATCGAGTACACGAAGCTAGAGCCAGAAGCTCCACTAACAAACAGGAAGACCGAACCACCACCAACATGGCCGCAGTTTGGTGCCTTCACCTTCAACAGTCTATCACTTAACTACTCAACAGAGGGCCCTAGAGTCCTGAAGAACATCACCTGCAATATTATGGCTAAAGAAAAGGTATGTTGTATTGTTTCCACACTAGCATCAGCCATCTTGGTATGGTTCCCTGCGGTCAAAGTTGAGATCACAGTGTAGTCAGCCATCTTGTTAGAGTTACCAACCAATATGGTATTTTTCAGCGTGTGACTGTTTCAGTTAAACCCTTGCTGTTATTGAAACGTTGCATATTATCTAGATAACATCAAATATTTGGAATTTCAAGTTGAATTGTAAAATTTCCAAACAACTAAATCATTTATTTCCAATTACTGTAAACTCCATTGGAAAATCGAATGGATGAAGACTTTGAAATCCAAGCAGGAAAGCAGTTAGAATTGAGACTCCTAATTTCCAGTACCACAATATATATATATTTTTTCACTCTCAGGTTGGAATTGTTGGTCGGACTGGCGCAGGCAAGAGCTCCCTGATCACAGCTCTCTTCCGATTGGCCGAACCCAGTGGTGTCATCATGCTGGATGGCATCACAACCTCCGACCTGGGTCTGCATGACCTCAGGAAAAAACTGTCAATCATTCCACAGGTGGGTGGAGCTTCAATAATGATCAACCAATCGAATTCACTGTAATGTAACAATAACTGTTGTGGGTGGAACAGAGATTGCAATGCACCAATCAATGTGAGTGTTCATCTAACACAGTGCTTTATGTTTTACCATGTAATGCCTTATTGGTTGAAAAAAAGTAGTAATTGTCCAATGAAAGGCATCATCCAGCTGTCATGCTGAACTCAACCCCAAAACCCTCTGCTGTATGATCTTAATATATAGATTGAGTTCCTATGGCACCAAACTCATGAATCCATTTTACACACCTTTAAACATTGCTATAATTTTTACTTTCTGTGGATGAAGACAAACACAAAACTTGTAATAATTCTAAAAACTTAAAACCTTAGCCACTAATGTGACTTCTTCAATCTTTTTTGGTTAGGACCCTGTTTTGTTCACTGGTAGTCTGCGTTACAATCTGGATCCCTTCAACCAGTATCCAGACATAGACCTCTGGAATGCTCTGGAAGATGTAAGTTACATTTACATTGTATCTTTGTCCACGATAACTTAAATTCTTTCAGCCCTGAACTCTCAAGTTTTCTCGCCCTGAGCGTTTTGTGAGACTTGCAGTTCAGTCTGTGAAAATACTGTAGGTTAACCCAAATGATTGACCCGTTCAAGGGCCTCCTTTGGGGCCTTAAACAAAACTGTGAGAGTGTGTACGTCTTAAACTTGTGCAGACACAATCTTGCCTTATGGGTAATGTTGAAAAAGCTTTAGATTTTTTCAGACTTTGTTTCAAGCAGCATAAATCTAAAGAATTAGTTCAAATTTCACTGGAAGTTCGTTGTAAAACGTGAGTTCCATTACCTCCTTCTAATGACCACCTTCCCGTTTGCCATGATCCTTCTTCTCTGCTGTACCCTTTAAACCTAAGCCTTCTGGGTTGAAGTGGTCACATAAACTCTCACCACCGAGTTTGAAACACTTATGCAACTCCCATTTTCTGCCTGACTTGTTTACAGGTTCAATTGCGCTCAGCTGTGCAGGACTCAGTGGAGAAACTCAACATGGAGGTGGGTGAGTCAGGCTCCAACTTCAGCGTGGGTCAGCGTCAGCTGATCTGTCTGGCACGGGCAATACTCCGACAGAATAGGGTGCTGATCATGGATGAGGCTACGGCAAATGTGGACCCCAGGTAAGGAGAGATAAGAATTAGTTGACAAGAGTTGGAAAATATCTCTCAAAAGTTACTTTATCTGTACAAAAAAACGGAGTGTTCAAAAATTTACTTCAAAAAGCTCACTTGACAAGCTTTTTTCCCAGATCAGTTTAAGTCTTAAATTTCCTGGAAGTGGGACCTGAAACTTTCTTGCAAATAACCTCATGGTTGCTGATGACATGGATTTGAAAGGAAACTTCGTAACTGGGAAAAGATAAGTCATGAGCTTTTCAACACTTGTAAATACTTGAGTTTGTTTTCATTTCCTCAGGACTGATGCCCTAATTCAGAAGACAATAAGAACTAAATTCCAGAACTGCACCGTGCTGACCATAGCACACAGGCTGCACACAATCATAGACAGTGACCGCATGATGGTAAGATACAGTATCACAAACAGTCACAGACCATCACAGACATGTCAAAAGTCACGACAAACCAAGCTCCTGAGCTGCAACAAACTGACTACAGCCCACTGGCTACTCACTTGATAACGTCACAACAAAAACAGCCCCCACAGAGCCCTACATTGTCTTTGCCGGTCAGATCTTCGTAACCAACAAGCCAAGCTTGATTTATGTATTTTAGGTCTTGGATGCTGGTGAGCTGATTGAGTTTGACCAGCCGTACGCCTTACTCCAGCGATCAGACAGCATGCTGAGCAAACTGGTGGAGCAAATGGGCAAGGCGGAGTCTGCTTCTCTGATGGAGGTGGCGTGTCAACACTTCAAGCAACGGAGAGTGACAGGGGTGAATAACGTTTCCTTTGCCAGCCCAGAGGAACTCACAGTTGAGGGGTGAGTTAGAACAGACCTTGGCTACCAACCTCTTTCAGTCTTTTTTAAAAGAACCTATTAAAATAATGATTTGCTCATCTTTATAATGTGCCATTTAGACCGACCTGGCCTGGCGAAATAGCAACCGATGATATAAGCAGTTTTCCTCATGAATATGTATGAAATCTTACTCCCTTTGGTTTGTAAATTGTCTAAATTGTCTATACATTTTTTCAGTTATCAGCAACAGCTTCAGAGGTGGGGAATGTCCAACCTAACGACTGCCGCCAGGACACAATCTGTAGGCATACAGGTGAGAGTTATTGAAATTGTCTAAATGGAGAAATGTCAGGGGTTTGAGAAGATAGGGAGCTTATCCGCTTTGTGCGGGAACAACAGGGGGCGTGCTTTGACATAGAGTGATGATTCTTGGGTGGTAACTCCCCACTTGTGCGCAGAAGCACCCCCTCATCGGTTAAAAAGAGCCATGGGGTGGGGAGTGTTTGTTATGTAGCGTAATGCATGCCTCTTGTGGTCATTTGTGAACCAGTGAAATGTAGCTTTCACCAAAGGAGCCTCCTTTGCTTGGAAATTGCGCCCTCTCTTGGTCCCACTTGGGGCTCATTGTCTCCCATTTCAACTTGAAAGATTGAGCAGCGTATGTAAGCATGCTAGCATAGTTGTGACTGCACTTCCTGACCAGCAAATATTTCTTTTCCCATCCCGGTGAAGACGGAGCCTTTTGCATACCACACAGTCCTCCTGCCGAGAACATCGGACGGCTTTGGTTTCTCATTGGCCGGCAGCACAGATAACCCCTACATGCCTGTGTTTGTTGTCCAGGTTATAGAGGACTCCCCAGCTAGCTTCCCTAACGCCCTCCAGGTCAGTCATCAGTGGATTAACTGTGCACGTCAATCTAGGATTGGGCACAAATTTTGGGTAGCTGGGTGCATATTTACATGATTAAGATTGGCGTTGAGAATTAGAAATCAAGGAATTCTTGGAAGTTGAAGGCTTACTCTTTCAACCACAGTATTTTTTGTTCAGCAGTGCTGCACCCGAAAGTGCTAGAAATGATCTCCAAACTTTTGTTAGTATACATTGTCAGGGTATTAGCTACAATAGGATGTGGGTTTATCTAATTTGTATCCTGATGTGACATTTTCCATCACAGGTTGGGGATGAGATCATGGCCATTAATGGTCATGACCGTGACATGCTGACCTATGCCGACATTTGCCAAATGGTCAAGGAGAGTAAGGAGCGTGTCCAGCTGCTGGTCAAGCGACGCAGCAATGCCAAGGTGACCACGACGTCTTTCACCAAAGAGACGCCAAAGGAGAAGGAAATGAGTCTAAAGGACAAGCAGGGAAGGAAGGTGAGCGATGAAGATTTCTGTGTGGGTGTAGGAGAAGATGAAAACTAAACAGACTGTTGGTAGAGTACAGCAAGTTTGACAGAATTACAAACATTACAAGCCAAATCCAGCATTCAGAATGAGAAGCCATTTACTCTGGTGGCGCCATGCCGGTGGGCAGGTGGTACACACACATTACATGCCTCTTCTACTAATCTGCCCCAAATTGTAGGGCACCCCCAAGCGGCAAAAGAAAGACAGATGGTTGTAAGTTTTCCAAGCGGGTTCTTGCACGCATTCTGCATGTATGCAAAGACCATACATTCAGAAATAAATTCGTTATGCATACTCAGCATGCTCCGCGTCAAACACACCATTGATCTGCATTATAAAGGATGCCTGTGCGGTGAGTACCAAAAAAAATGTCCTCTTTTGTTTCACTCGGAGCGGATAAGGTGTGGCAACTTGCAAAAATGTGCACAAATTCAGGTACAGATTAGTTCATATTGGATATGTAAAGTGTAACCAGTTTTGATGAGGCAATATGTGCTTAGCTTTCTACTGATATTTTTCGCTCACGAACTGTGGGAAACTGCTCTGAATATCTGTATTTCCAATATGGCCCTTGGTAGTACAGTGTACATGTACCTGTAGAGTTGACCATTTTATCTTTGATTCTTATGCACAAATTTTAAATATTGGTGTTGGTGGCTTTTATTTTCTTTCACAGTTAATCACAGAAAAAAGTAACAATTATTCTTTTCTTTTCTGTGGTAGTTATCGCCTTCCTCAAAACGAAAACCAAGCCCAACCCAGGAGAATATGGAACAGGCCATCGATGACTCCGCCTCCAGTGGAACATCCTCCATGGTTTTTACTAATGAAGGATTTGAGGATACTCCACTCTCAGCGATAGGGGAGTCCATCAGTAAGACCAATGAAGGGGCAAGCTCCTCAGATGTTGAAGTTAGGGGATCCATGTCTTCCAGTTCATCAGATGACACAGTCGACACAAAACTGTGAGAACATGAAACATTTCAACTCGTTTGTAAGTGTAATACATGCCAGTAAATTATTCCAGGCATGTTTAATGTTTTAGTGCTTTGGCACTTTAATCAGTCACCGTTGTCTTGCATTGAACCATTAAAAAACCTGGGTTCAGTGTGAGGCCATGTCTGAATTACTTGGCTGCTGCTTGGAATCACACATGAGTCTATGGCAGCGCCTGCAGCCACTGCATAGCATTGCTTGTAATTTCAAGCTGCAGCCAACAAATTCAGACATGGCCCGATAAAGCTGATTGGAAGGTAATGCTGCTGAGAAGACTAATATGCTTAGCAATAAACAGCGGGGCAACCAGTAGCAAAAGAACATGCAATACATGTCGTTTTGATTGGTAACCAATACTTTACTGAAACATTTTCTGTCCTTATCCAATTTCCGTCTTCGGCAACTCATTCACATTGGACCCAGATTGATTGCTTGTCGTTTTCCTGGGTACTAGATCTCTCTACTGATGATGTCTCAGTATGTTTACATGTGTGCGTTTCTGTGGTGCTCATTGGACCGTGAGCCCCTACTGACTCCATAGGAAAGTGCACATGTAAACTAAGTGTGTGACGTCATCAGTAGATAGGCCTATTGATACTTTTTTTTCTGTTCACTGTATTCTCTATCTGTTCAATTATTCTGTTATATGGAACAGTGCTTTTCCCTGTGGTATCACTTATGACCAATGTAACCCTGGATGGATGATGGATGGATGATTTTCCATTTTGGTGCTGTTTACACTCTTGGCACAAAGGAAAATGACTGAGATGTAAATGTCACTTTTCTCTCATGATTACAAAAACAAAACTTGTTTTGGCTCTTGGGGGGTAGAATCCCCCCCCCCTGGCATTCCCTGTCCCAGATCCATCCTTGGTATTACGTTTTTTTAATCACAAAATTTGGTGTTCGTTATTGAAGCTAACCTAGGCAAGCAACCGTTGCAGTCATACATTCTATGTTTTATTGTTAGGCATTGGAGCTTGTTTCCTAATTCAGTTGGCATTGCCTGTGTTTTAATGGTTTCTTCCTGTCACTAAGTTGTGTCATTTCAACTTTGACTGTCGGGTTTTTATGTTGTATTCACATGCACACAACTCATATTGAACAGTTTATATAACTGAGAATCTTAAATTAAGTTCACTACAAAGTATTTTTGTGATCACTTATGCAAGTAATATAATGCATGTTGTAACAAGTTTGCACAGCACAGGTTATTAACCACTGGCATTTTGTGAAGTGCAACAAATATGTTTTAACCAGTTTGGAAGTTAATTTTGTTTCAAAGATGTTATGTTACTCAGAGTATAGAAGTTATCTAAACATGTAATTCTGGTTAAATAATACTTGTGGATGACCCATGTATAATGATGTGGTTCAGTTTGGTTCAGTACTTTGAGGTTCTCATGGAAAACAAATATCATCTGGCAGAAACTTTCAAAAGGCCAACAAATGAACTTAAGAAAATTTCTTTTCAACCATTTTCAAGGGGGTTATTTTGTAAATGGTTTCTGGCATAAAAGTAAAATCTCACCAGCCTTCTTTGCATAGGAATTATGCTTGACCCTTAGACATAGAGTTATTGATTTTGTTTGGTTTGAGACGTTATTCAAAAGGATTTCGAAATCTTGTAATTGTTAGAAAATTTTCTTAAATAGTACCACATTATTTAAATTTAAAGGTGACATATTTTTATTTAGAAAGGGCAACTCTTAAAATTCATTTTCTTTGAATTTCAGTAGATTAGAGTGAATTGTCAGAGATGATACCAATTGTGATTACATGTACTTGTATAAAGGCTACAAATTGCATTGTAAGAATTCTTGTTGAAATAGGGAATGTTCTGAGATGAGTGAGTGCCATGTTGTTAGAGGTACCGATTGAGTCTACTAAATGTGAAATTGGTACGAGCTGGGGCCAGCTGTACAGAGCTTTCTAAGCTCAGAAAAAAGCTCCACAATATATTCGCTTAGCAGAAACAGATTATCAGCAGAAAGCATACTGCCTGTATTTGGTACTCAGCATTATTTTTAGCTGAGCAAGATTTTTTTCTCAGCAACTCTTAGTTCTTTACTTTCTTTGCTCAGCAAACTTGCAGAGCCGGATCTTCCGTGTTGCAATTCCATTACCCTGGGTCCTCTTGGTGCTCCGTAGGGAGAGATCCCAGCATTCCAAGGGTTTCCGGTTCACAAATAACTGACACAAAGTTGAGAGTCATTCTGTTTTAGGTAAAACTGTGCTTTAATGTGCTCAGAATATTTGGCACATGTTGCAATATAACTTCCACCGATACTGTGTGGTTGATTTACGACAGGGTTTTATATACAATCCTTGAAAGATAGGAGTAAATGAGGTTGTTAAATTGTTGTGATATGCAAGAAAGATTGAAATAACTCGGTACCACTAATATCAGTATTACAATTATTGAAGTAGTCTATTTACAGTGATTAGAATTTATTTATTACCATCAGAAGTTTTTTTACCGAAGAAACATTAAAGCCCCATTTTCACAGTTAAAAATAGACTGAGGTAAACTGATTGACTTCAGAGCTACACTCAGATTAGACAATATGTATGGCGTTTTCAAGTGAATAGGGAAATTGTTTGGACTGATTATTTGAGGAGTAAAAGACGAATGCAATTTCTGCATTGGGAAGACATTTATGCGTTCGCCCTTCAATGACTTGATCCGTAAACTTCAAATGTCTAACAAGAACGGGACCACATTTGCCCAGCGAATTCCGAAAAAAGAAATAGTCGCAATCCGCCTTGAGCAGAAGCACTCCCTCATCGGTTGAAAAGAGCCATGATGGTGGGGGTGTTCATTTGGTTGTTATGGAGGCAATCGCAATGCATGCATTTCATAGTTTTTCGTGGACCAACAAAGTTGAGTTCCCTCTGTAGGAGCCTCCATTGCTAGGAAATTTGCACCCTCTCTTGGTCCCGCTTGGGGCGGAAAATTAAAAATGTGCAGTGATCGGATACGCTGCCTGGCTGTGAAATTAAAGTTCACAGAGTTCACCTCCAGTGCTGGGTATACTGTACACTTGACCTGGACATCTGGAAATGTATAAATACTACTTATTCTTTTCTTTCAAAGTTTCAATAATTCTTTCCCTTTTCCTGGGTAATATTTCCCTTCTTAATGCCAAACCGAGATGTATCAGGAATCCCCTCGGTCAAGGAGAAGCCGTCGTGTCCTCCCTGTTTCCCAACACGTCCTCTCGTCTCTCCACCAAGCCATCACAGTCTTCCCCGAGGAATCCAAACTGTCTCAAGGCCGCCTTGAACCCTCCTAAGATGTAACCTTCCTCCTCTAGCTCTCGCAGTTTGCAGCCCGTCGACTCCTTGGGTAGGTGTTTCAGGATAAAGTTGACCTTGGTCGGTCGGTATCTCCGAACCGGTACCACCACGGTCTTGGGTTTATAACCCCGGGCGTGTACGGTGACCGTGTAGACACCTGGGAGAAGCAGCCGCCAGAAATCGCCGTCGGCAGCTGAAAAAACATCGGAATTACAAAAAAAGTAGAAAGGTTTAATTATTTTTCTTTATAAAGACATGTACTGATGGCCTTTGTTTTAACCGCCGTGAATTCAGGGTGTCAGTCCAGAAGCAGTCGTATGTTTTTCCTCGATTTAAGTACATGTAGGCCTACATTAAATTCCTCTGCACACCCTAAGATGTTCCTGTGTTGCTTTATCCTGGAACGATTTTTAGCAGATTTTCCCAGACCTTTTCAATTCTATTTTACTGAACTGCAGTGTTTTACTTTCACACCACGCTCTGTATAACTGAGGATGCATGAACAAATAACCACAGCGCACGTTGGTCGCCGTTGCCCATTTGGATGCAGCAAACCATGCCAACACCTCAGAGCAAGTGTGGTGTGAATCAAAGCCGATGTGAAACGGCACTTTTGTCAAGTCGCCTATGCCAACACAACCCTGCCACTATAGTGTACACTTAGGTCAATCTGGAAAAGTGGAATATCTGCGCAGAGAAGTAACTACGTATGCCATTTTAATTCATGAATTACAATGTAGTTGTTTGCAATATACATTGTACTGGATTCCACCACATCTAACCATCAACCAGTCAAACAGGACATTCGAGTAGTACAATTCGAGTAGTAGAATTTATTGTCATATCTGCTGGCAAATTGTTTTAGGCTGTCTTGATTACGTGGATAGACGTAGTTGCAAAAAAAGTGTGATTATTAAGGGGCACACGGACCTAGTAGAAATGGCACTGAATGCGTTTGACGTGTGTACAGTGCTGTTATGGGTCAGAATCCGTTTGGTTCTTCACCGGTTCTTGAGGAAACCTCGGAACGTTCCTCCCGGCCCACGGTAATTTCTGATCTTCAGTTCCGTCTCGGCAATCGCTCGTGCGATTGGGCGGGGTATTAAGCCCAAAAGTTTTCTTTGGAACGTCGGTGCGCTGCCAAGCAAGTACAGGTCTGTGTTTCGCCTGAAGATCCTCAACAACATGGTGGTGATCCTCGGCGACTATACACTTAAAGTCAAGCAAGGAAGCCTTCCAACATCCTAAATTCAATGACGGACCACGCTCTTCACTCCAGCGTCCAAGATGTTCGGGGTCGGCACTTCTTCGGGCAAATAACCGTGGACTGAACTCCATCACTTCTGACTAGCCGTCCTCTGAAGCATCGGAGTGAGACGGCAAATCAAGGTTTGAAGAGAAGCTTAGTACCAAAGCCGAGGAACTGATTGAATAGATGAGTTTAAAGGGAAGTCCTTTGATCCGAGGGGTGTATTTGGTAACACGGTCTCAAACGTCATATTTTCCGTTGTCTTTGGCAAGCGCATTGAGTACAGGACCCCGTGGATTTGCTTAATTTGCACCTTTAAACTCTTTGGATCGGTGGTGTCTTTAATGTCTTCCCCAGTCTTTACCATCTGCCATTTCTACCGACCACTGAGTTAATCTCCAATTTCCATCGATACTCATCGTGTTGAATTCGACCCTGACCATTTGAAAGACTTCATCGACGTGTACCTTCAACGAACTGTAGCATATTCTTCCTATAAGGATGAGGCTTCGACGAATGGAATAGAGTCTACAAAAGCACCCACAGTCATCTCATCTCATTGGAGCCATACTGGGGACCTTTTCGTAGCAGGCTCCAAGAGTCCAAGACCTCAGCGACCATGCTGCAGTGGCGTCAGTTCTACATGATCGCCTACCTGGACACACAGCAACGAGTCCGGGCTGATTTGGCTTCACTGACGGCAAAATGCACCCCCCCCCCACTGCTAACGCGGTGGCTCCTCTGCCACAATGCGATACTTTCTTTCGTGTTGCCTTTAGCTCTCAAATGTACATGCGAAGCTACCGCAAACCAACGAATTATGTATGAGCATATCTGTTTTGAATTGCCGCCCTCGAAAAAAATTTTAGAAGATTTCAAAAGTGGGAACGTATTGTGAGTGGAGCTTTGTACAAGTGGTAGATAATATTTGATAGTGAACTGGAAAGTAGGTAATATTTTTCCAGTTTGGAATTCTCTAGTGCAGTTCGTCAAACATTTGCCGACATTTAAATCTAAGACTGAATAATTCTGCTGTAAAAATGCGTAAAACATCTTGACAATAATCGTTATTACGATTGTGTGGCTTTGCTTTGTACTATAACATTTTGATGTCTGTGTTTAGACAAAAAAATTAATAGGCCTACTCCTGTGCAGTATATTTTTTCTAATAAATGGCTATACCCCAAATGGCTAAATAAAGATAAGAGGGAAAATTTCAAATTCCAAATCAGTACTTGTACTTTCTCTCTTTAATGCGTTAAGCGATGCTAAAACCTACATTTTGACTCCCCCCGCCGCGTCCAATTTCCGTACGCTAGAACTGAGAGGTAGTCGCAGGGGGTCATCTTGAGACAAGCTCTCCCTCAAGACTGGAAAGATAAACATCAAAGTTTATCTGGGGGTCTTACCCGTGGTGACATCATGAGCGATGCTGGGTCCCGTCACCCTGATGACGGCATTTGCTATGGGATTTCTCTCTATGTCTGTCACTAGGCCTTTGATACCTATATGCACCTGTTTCGAGCAAGCAAACAGAAAGTTACCACTAAGAAAGGGTGATGATGAGGTGATTGTCGTCGATTGATCTTTTGTTGTTGTAATCCCCTCGTGCTGTTATAAAACAGTCTTGAAAACACGCTAAAATAGTAAAGTATATTGCTGTGTACTGTCTGGTGTTAAGGACAAGTTTGAAGACATTATCAAACTTTGTTATGTTGACAAGATACTACAGATAGCAGCATGTAGAACGACTTTACCGTCTTGAAACACTTTGAGAAAAGCACCAATTTCACCCATTTGACTACTTTAACATCTCCTTGTTTTCCTGTCCCCTCGTGATTGATACGATTGTGTACCCCATTTTTGATATCCACATAATTATAATTGGCCAGCATTTCGTATTTTCTCGGCGCAATGTATTAAGAAAGTAACAAAACGATGACACTCGACACACTTTGGCTGTTGCACTCTGCACGTTATTTTACAGGTCTGTGTTTGAAAGTACAATTGTATTAATATCACAAGTTCGGACCAAGCCATAGGGAATAATTCAGAGCATAAGCAAGATTCCATACAATAGCACCACCCCACACCTGCTCATCGTTGTCTAGACAAGCCAACCTTTCAGCCATCATTTAAATATATCCTCACCTTACTTATATACTCAATTAAGGCATCCCTGTTATCCTCCCACTTCCTCTTCAGTTCCTCCTCCCGGGGGAACTTGTCGCATCCCAGCTCCAGGGTGATATCGAAACAGTTGCTCGAGAGATAATTGTAGTCTTGCATTCCTGAGATAAGCAAGCGGAGATGTCATCGCACCAAGTAAGTATCTTGTAAATGATCATTACTTAAATTGTTGCATAAAAGTAAGTTGGTCTGTGGAATAGCTTCATTGCGTTCTTTTTCACACTCCGCGAAGTGCAAGCGTTTACCACGGCAGCCGTCAGGTTAATCAGTTAGGTTTTTCCAAAGTTTCTGATGTCATCATAATTTCTACGATGGAAAACTTGCCTCAATGTGCAACCCATATCTTTTATAAACAGAACTTGTGCATAAAATGATCTCGCTGTTGAGAATGTGGAAATTCTATTACCGCAAAGAAGCATCAACCTCACCTCCGGACACGATGTACCAATCCGCGCCATTCGTCACACCGTCTCTAAACACCTTGGCGCCCTGGAAGCGGCAGGGATGCGTCCTGGTAGCCATGGTCCGATGATGCAGAGAGTAAGTCAGGGCTAACTCACGGAACAGATTATCATCGGGCGTAGCGGAGTACATCTTGCGTGTGTTACGACTCTTGTCGTACGGGAAGTTAGCCACCAGGTCGCCGTCGTGCATGTTGGCCGAGAGGACGAAGGGGTAGTCGGTCATCCAGTCCATGACAGCTTGGGTCTCCGGTTGGCGACTCTGTGTGGTCAGTATCGGGGTGCATCGGAATGAGAAGGGTCACAGCATTTTTGTCATCTGCTAACCTGACAAACTGACAAGGCCGTGTAAAGACTTCATTCTTTACTTTGGGATGCTGCAAACTTTGCTTTCCAAAAAAATCAGTATGGAGGCTTTACGTGGTAGCCATGTTGGAGAGCAATTCTTTTTTTTTTACAGGGAACTTCCTTCGAGCATACCTATGGAACAAATGTACTGGTCTGCAAGATGGCAGCCATGTAAACCCTCTATAGGGAGGCAGAATCAACCAGTCATGCCGACCATAGTTTTGCCATTGCTAAAGAAATATAAATTCCCGGCATATGTCTGAACATTCACAAAAACGAGAGAACTTTTAAATTAAAACCCAAGTTATGTTGGACATGAAAATTACCAGGAGGCTCTGCTTTCCAACCTTTCCACTTTGCAACGCACTTGTCTGCAAATTTGAAACGTAACTTCCTTCAAACGATTTAAATCAGCCCCTTATACCACGGAGTTATGCCCTTCTAACTCTCATATGTTGTTCAGAGTTGGCTTCACTATAAATCAGGGTGGTCTCTGTGCCCCTGAAAATGTCACCTCCTTCGTGGTCAGTGTTAACCAAACCCGACCGATTTTTCAAATTTCTTTCAATTAACCAAGGACTACATGAGAAGTCACACAGCCCCTTAAGTTCAGGCGGGGGACATGCCACCCTCCCCCCCCGAAAAAATATGAACTCGCTTGTCTCCAAATATTTGGCCTTCAACCTCACTGACAATGTGAACGCTGAACAAATTTGACAAGTCTGCATTTGATAAATATCCATTACAAAGTTTTCCTGACCGTTTTTTTGAGTCAGGTCCTTCCCCAAGCTTGTTGGCGATATAAAACCCACTAGGGCCTATCTGGGGAACGCGCGAGAAGTGCCTGATAAATCACTGCATGACAACACGCGAGTCCTTTTACAACAACGACAAGTATGTGTCGAAGGTCAAGGGTCGCAACCCCGTCCCTGTCTGACCCTGGGGATGAAAAATACAAGTCGAGGGAAATTGTGTTCGCAGGCTACAACCCCAGCCTAGAACAAGAACCCTATTAATTCAACACTGTCAAAATAGGCCTGAAAACTGCTGGAACATTTTCAGGTACATTCAATGGCAGCGTTGGGTATGTCAATCATAATATCCCTCCGCTCGTGCAGCTCTAAGCGAAAACAACCTTTGGAATGTTCTTGTATTCCACGTTGCCGTTTTGTGGGGGTGTGTGGGGGGGTGTGTTTGTTTGTTTGTTGGGGTGTTGGGGTGGGTCCCCATTTTGCATACAAGGTACGAAGGGGTTGTTTGTTGGTTGGTTGGTTTGTTGGGTTGTTGGGGGTGTTTGTTTGTTTGTTTGTTGGGGTGTTGGGGTGTTTGTTTGTTTGTTTGTTTGTTTGTTTGTTTGTTTGTTTGTTTGTTTGTTTGTTTGTTTGTTTGTTTTAATCGATCAAAAATATTCTGTACATACTCCAATGCCCTAGTAAGGTGTGTTCAGTGAGCAGAAGTATGTCGTATTCTGATACTTCTTTCAATCTTGAAACGGGAGCAAATTTCAACAGCCCATCCGAGAGCAAAACCCCTCTACGCCTTGACTTAGAAACGACTGAATTACTTTCATGTCCTCGAGATCGAGAACTTGGCGAGCTTACATCCGCATTCGTCTTTTATCTCCTTTCTCCCCGTTCCGGAAAGAACATTCAACACGCCCTGCAGATTCTGCAAAGTACTTTTAATATTGTTCAAACTGAATGAAAATGACCTTCAATCCATATATTTTCAGGTTTATCAAGTACCCTGGCCTTTTCAGGAACATCCGCTAGCCTCTCAGCGAACTTCACCGATGGGGTCACATGGGAAGGGACATTTTGACGTAATTATAGGTCACTCGGGAACAGACATTTGCCGTTTGACGTCAAACGGAATCGAAGGATTCAGGAGATATTGAAAGAAAAAATACCGCTCAATCGTTGACATTTCCATCAGTGCAATTGACGAATTTATGAGATACTTGTATTGAAAGAAGAAAACCTGATGCCAATTCCATAAACAATGGTTAAGTGTAAATCTCTCAATTTACGAACCCGAGCGTCTTGTAGTGCCAGGGTATAATTAAGAGATAGAGGGATCATAATCCTCAGGTGAGGCTCGAACTCACAACCTCTGCATTTCAGTGACTAGTTTCGGTGTGTAGTGTAACACCTGTTGTCCATTAACGCCATTGGGAAAAGACATTTCCTGTCACATTCAAACAGGAATCGAACTAAATAATCATTAATGTTTTAGTAGAAACTAAAAAGGGGGAAAATCATGATGAGGAGACGGATGGCGAAGATCTTGAACGGCAATGGCTGGTATTTTATGAGTTCCTTTTTAGGACCATTTGTTTTGGCCTTCACATCTTTATTGAATTTCTTCCTTAAAAGTGCAAATTTGTGCACTGCATAGAGTTCGTCCTTTCACCCCTTCCCCATCAATATTGTCAAATACTTGACGTTGGTTCAAATTTTCTGACGTCACAAGATGTTGCGGCTAAATTTGCCAGAGTTGAATTCTGTTCATTACGCTGAGCATTTTTGCCATTGCTTTTCTTATCAGTTTACCTTTGTCAAAGCAAGTACAAGTACCTTCCCAGTGACAGGTCTCAAACTTACACTTAAAGTGCTCAGAAATTGCCTAAGATTGCACGAAAGAGCACTTAGAATCCCCAGTTTCTCCAGGCCCTTGAGTGGGACCGGGACGCCACGCCGTAAGGGCTTGACGCGTGGCTTTTACATTATTTCTGATCAGAGTTATGCTACCTCCCCCCACGCGCGTTTGGAAAGAGTCGACAGAATACGCGCGTTGTGATTGGCCGACGCGTTGCAAACTCTTGGAGGCGCACTATTGTGAACCGCCCGTTACAATGGGTGCGTTCGATTAGCTTACACGTGTAAGTCAAACCTACACGAGAGCGTTCGTTTAGCTATCACGTGATGTTCGTGCCTGCCCTGGTGTCAGCCACCACTACCCCAGATGGCGAGCGGGTCTCTTGAGGCTGCCCGAGTGTAATGACGTCACGGATGGACTGTTCGAGCATGGACGTACATGATAGAACGAGGCGGGGACTTGACCTTTTTTCCAGAATGCCTTGGAAAACACACTGCAGCGTTCGATAAGCCTCATTTTGAGGCTTTCCTTGAGTGTAACACTGGTGTGTTCAGGGAAGCTAATCGAACGCACCCTATAAAGATCACTACACAGACCTTTTCACGCACGTGACTAAATGTGAACAATGCCACCACGTGCGGACTGCCTTGGCCACGGTGATCATATATATTCCTACGGGCAGCTTCAAACACGTGCAAGCGCACGTGCGAACGCTGCACGCTTGACTTTATCTTGAATAAGTAGATTACCATCACAACACTATGCATTCATTTCCATCATAACACATCAGAGATCCAGCACGATCGTGACATCACTGGAAAAAGGTCTATAACCAAACTAACCTCTTTGTTTTCCCGCACCGTCCGCAGGAGATGGTTGTTAGCCCCTCCTGTCTGCTCGTGCTGATACATGATGTCATTCAAATCCGGGAAATCTCGGTTGAGATCTACATCGTTGGCGTTCCCTCGGCCGTACATGGACGGCACACGACCCTAAGAGAATGAGAAAGATTCTTATTTTCCTTAATTGAGTGCTACCAGAACGCTCATTAGCTTGGCTCCGGTTTGAATCAATACAGAATAGAGAATGCCGTCCAGGAAATCACTAAGAAAGTGCTGGGTGGTACAGGTAGGTTCAGAGAGCTGATCTACGATTTTTGTTTCACAGAAATTGCAACTTCTTTGCGACTATCTTCTTTGTATTGAATCATTCGATTGGGTTTTGTGAATTCCAGGCATAATTCTGTATTGTATAGTAGGCAAGTGTTATTGGTGTTTTATGACAGTGACGTTTCAATTTTGTACGAAAGAAGACAGCACACGATAGCTTGGCAAATTGCCAAAAATGAAGCACACATTTTCAGGTTTGAAGATAAAATAACCGACTTCGTGGACCACTGACGCCTGAGCGCTGGGAAGACTTAACAACATGTGAGCATTAAATAACACTGCTGGTATGGATTTAACACTTGGCGCGTCATATGAGCAAGAGTAACCCACCACAGTTACATATCTACGATACGCCATCTCGAAGCCATCAGGGTTCATTGTCGGTAGCAGGTGAATCCGGGTATTATTGACCAGCTTCTGGATTCGTTTGTTCTTCTTTGTGTACTCATCGCAGAGGTACTGGGCAAGGAAGATAAGGAGCTGGCGTCCCGAAGCCTCGTTCCCGTGCATGTTGGCTACGTACTTGAATTCCGGTTCACCTGGGGATAAGAGTGGCACGCAGTTGCACTCATTGATTAAGAATAATTTGACACAAAATTCAGTAAAATTAGGATTACTCTCAGATTTTCTGTGACGTGAGTGTGAATAACCTTCTTCCCCATAGCCTACTCAGGCCTGTATTCAACATTCTCAACGTGTTACAAGAGCAACATTACAGGTTGCCGTTGTGTACATGCGCAGAGAAACTCACCTGCGGTAATGTTCCTGCTTAAGGACATGATTTCACATTCTAGTTTGAAAATAACGGTAGTTGAAATTGGTCTACTGAGGTCTTTTGTGAGGACGAACCCATGGAAGGGTTTACTGCGTGCCACCTAACATTTTGTCTGTTTGTTTATTGTTCTGTTTTGATGTTGTTTGGGAGGTCTGCAGAAATCATTTTGCAAACTGTGCATGAAACCAAGACTCATGTTTCCATGTTTTCTCAATGTTCATCTTTTTCTTCAAGTAGCCTTATTTCCAGCCGTCTAGATTCCCATCTTGTCTCATGCATCGTGCATTATCAATTTTTGTCAAATCATATGATACTTGATGACGTAATCACTATTATCAGCTTGACAAGAACAGTGCTTCCTTCAGTCTGAGCTGGTTTGCGCTTAAGAACACCTGTTGTTAAGATAGTCTTCTGGTGACTTGGGAATAGCCTGCTAATCCATACCATAGTTTCATGTTTTCCTGTCCTAGTTTCACCGATTTTCCCATCAGCACTGTCTAAGAAAAGGTTGACATTTTTGCACAGCTCAGAAGGGGAATATTCAGATAGAAGATCAAAATTGACCTGTTGGACTTTAATATAGGTCATGGATTCCGGTCTAAAGGGTAACTTATCGGGACTCCGTCGCACGAAGGATTCATGATCACGTTGCTAAGGGGCGCATAGAATCGGAAGATATATACGGCAAGAACAAAATCGCTGAATTGTAACAACTATTGCTGTTCTAAATAAGGTGGAAACGGTAGGAGCCCCGAGCTGGGCCAATAGAGGACGCGATTTTCTCAGCAACGGAGGCTCCGTTGGTCGGAACTGAACTTCGCTGGTGAGCGAACGACTAGGAAACGTACGCGTTAAGGTGGCATCGCTAACAACAAAACGAACACTCCCGACCAACATGGCTCTTTTCAACCGATGAGGGGATACTTCTGCTCAAGGCGGATTGAGCAGGCTGCGAAGTTGTCCACTCTCGAATCTAAATCAGTTTGCAAGTGTCAGCATTTTCATAGCTTCCTGCATTGGGATTTAAATATTTTCACTTTTCTGTAGATTTCTCCAAACTTTGAGCACCCTGTGAGACTTCAGAATGCTCACCGTTGAATCTCTTCTTACCTCTCTCAAAGACTACTGGTCCGAAGTTTATGTTTGTGGCAAAAATGCTTTATCCCTTTAATTCTTCCCAGCGGTGTTGGCAATCACTCAGTAAGATTCCAACACGAGTGATCACCTATGAATCACCTCAGCAGTGTCTGAGGACCGAAATCCACCAGGAATAAAGAGGAAATCATGGAAATGGGAGAAAATGGGACGAGAGAAATCTACAGACAGGGCTTCACGGATCGCATCAGTGTGGGACTGCAGATGTAACCAATCAGCACATGTTGCAGACAATGAAAGATTAGTCTTGAATATTGAAAGAAGTTGTTTCACCGCACGTTTGAATAGTAATTGGTCCAAAAAGATTTAACGTTTTGTGGAGTTTTTGCCTGAAAAAAATCACTTCCAGAAAATTCCTCAAAAGTATCAGTCCCCTAAATATGGTGTCTCCTTTGTGCAATTTGAGGGTTATAATAAATATCCCCCGTAAACACCAGACTTTGTTATTTCAGCTAATATTTGTTGGCATATTCGGCCTCGGAAGCTTGACCTGAGGTGACCGGCGAATTCTCCACCAGAGAAAAAACCTTGAGGCAAGTTAGGACAAACATCCAACTCACATCACCAATCCACTTGATATATCCGATTTAATTCATTTCAAGCCTCAGAACAAATTTGTTTAAATCATACAATTTATTCGACCAGTAGAAATTTCCAGTAGATGCCGACTGTTGGAAGTTTTCCAAGACGTGTATCAACGACTTGCGAGGGGGGAAGGTCCGATTTGGGAAACCGATGGCTCGTATACAAAATTGTTGATAGTCTCAAGTTCTAAGTTCTGCATCACAATCATACAGTTAAAACCACCTACGAGCGGTGAATGTAAAGTGTAAAATTTTCACCAGTTTGTGGACGTGCAAACTGGCAAGGTTAAACAAAATTAAAGGCTATGCTTTTAGTATCTATTACATCTTTATAAACCTTTCCACATTCTGCGGTTTTGTGTACTTTCTCCGAAAAACATGCTGAAGCATTCATTCTTTCCCCTTATCACCTTGACCTTGACATGAAATCCATTTGATTTAGAATCCGGGAAAGGCAACGTGACGAGGAGGTACTTCTTTGGTATGCTTGTCTGCATTAACCTGAAAGTTGATCCGTTTTGACAAGTATGAGGTAAGGATACCCTCAGGTGCCGTCATGCGTGTTCGAGGGGTTAACCAACTCATCACAAACAATCAGAGTAGGTTGCGGTTGACCGTGAGGACAAACATAAGACCGCGTTTTCCAATTCCACACGTATTTTTTTAAAGTGAAAATCCAAGGCCCATTGTACAATTGGACTATGTTCTGGCTAATTTTACCTCAGAAAAATTTCTTGCACACATGGCGCTGATCTGAAGTTGTGTATTTTTTCTTTGAGCAAGTTTTGCTAGTCTTTGGGCAAGCATGTATTATTCTTTGAGAGAGTTGTCAGGAATTTAACTCTGTTTAACAAAAGTGTCCCCAAATCCTCTTCGGGTGCACGCAAACTTTAGCGTTGCGTTGGAACGAGGAGAAACGTTTCCTCTTGCAATATTTAACTATCTCAGGAAGTCCCCATTAATTTTTAAAACGCTGCAGAGAACGAATATAATAACCATCGAAACGGCGAAAACCCTCCAAGAATCATCATGACAACCAAAGCAGGTTATGTTATCTTTATATGTTCGCATGCTATCTTTACTCCAAAATAGAGTGTCCTTTTATTTTTGCCGGACGACATGTACCTCCGATAATGAAAACCTATGTTCAATTACGTCATCTTCAGACAGATTGTGAAACCTGGTTCAATTTTAACTTGGTATTGACATGCTCTGTGTCGTTACTTCCAACATGGCGAATTCTGCATACTTTGAAGTGTCTGTCATCAAAGTGTCATCTTCAACCTCGCTCCGCCAGTCTTGATTGAATGAGGCATGAGCAAAGATAATTGCACCGCTGGCATGGATGCCAAGCAGCCAGAATCCTCAAGGAATTAAGGAGGGGATGAGCTAGCTTCCTTCTCCCCCGCAACTTCCGCTCATTAACGTTCTGTGAGATGAAAACAACTTGACATGGCACCAAGCTCAACTGGTCACGTTAGGTATCGTCCAAGGTATCGTCCTAGGTACCCGTCCCTGTATTACCTTTGCGACAGGACTCGTCGCGCATGTACATTCCACGCCAGGGTAATCTCAGGCCGCCCTGTCTGAGCACTTTCAGAACTGCAGACCGTTCGTGTCAAGGATCCTTCCACGATTGCAGTGACTGATGTAAATCTCGCACCCTTCACCTGTTTCCTTCGTTTTTATGCGTTTGAGGAGGAAAACAAGCACGGTAATAAAACAGATAAATTTTGATCTTGAAATATTAAAGTTCCATGTGCAAGTGCTGACGGATAGCCGACACCATAAAATCGACATCTGGAGACATTGTTATTAAACTAATGCATATCAAATAAAAGACTGCTGTTTATCCTTGTAAGCTGAAATATTCGGAACGTACTTTAAATTTGAAAACGTGGAACACCTTGTGATGAATCCCCGCAGAATACTTCAAACCCTTTGAGAACAATCTACAATATAAAGAATCTTTTCATTTCACTTTCACAAAAAATTCTTGTCAAATGACGCGACGTGCTAATTGTCATCTGGATTTTTTTTTATTTGAAGAACAATAATACTGCTATGCTACATATTCAAACTTGCTGATAGGGACGTTCAGAGAAATATGACTTGGTCAGGAACATTAATTTCCCGCAAATGCATTTACTGCCCCCATGGGGCACCCATCAAGGGCCGATCAAGCACCCCTGACGCACCCCTCCCACGCCAACATTAGCCTCCAGACGTGCCTCGACAGAGTGACGAATTGATCACGACGGTAACACGCAGGTGATTATGTGCAAACATTAACTACATGTCAAGACTGTTACTGTAAGAATATTCCGAATTCTTCACACCAAACAAGTATAAGGTGTGGCGTATAAATGACTCAGTTTTTAAACTAAATCTTGTCTAAATCTAAACTGAATATTATTCACTGTTTGTCTCTGAAAAAAATCTGCTTTCGAATGACTTTTCGTTTGTCTTGAGGAAGGTGAGGAATCAAAATTGCAACCCACAAGAAAGTCTAGGAATCTGTGGCGCAATGCTGAAAGATCATCACTGTTTTTCACAAAAAAAGTTGAGTTGAAGAGCTTATTGAGCAAGAATTTAACAAGTAAAATCATTCTGTACATTTAGACACAGTGTATACATCGTGTATTGTACATGTACAGTACATGTACATGTATATAAGGCTTGTCGTGGGCAGTCCCTTCAAATTTATTCTTGAAACATTGTTCCAGCGTCAGGCTAATGAATGGAAAAATAATTCCAACATTTGCGCCAATTTGTCTGGTGGTGGTGAATTAACCCCGTAACTTCCTGCATTTCCAAGCCAGGAAATTCAATAAATCGTCGTCTTCTTGGCCATGTTTCGTGCCTCCTGAACTCTTATAATGTGTCAGCACCAGGTGACTGGGTACATTGAAAGGACATAACACGGCAGGGTTCGTCTCCAGCTCCGCCATCCGTCAACAATTCAATGCCTTTGTGCGACGCACTCCTGTATGAGGGCGCTAAATCCTGCGTGAATTTTGCCACGGATGGCTCGTTCTGACTGTCTTTAGCCCAACCGATAAACAATTTTGCCGGCTTGTTCATTCATCATATTCCATTTACCATAAGTTAATAACCTGTAGGCATTACACGGCGCCTAGCTTCCTTGGCGCCTGTAGCCCAACGCGGAAAAGAGATCAGACGTTCATGACTTCACTTCTTGAGGGCTAAGATAATTTACTGAAAGTGAAGTAACCAGCTTTACTTGTACCCCGGGAATCTGATTCATACACTACAGTGTTATGATTTCATGTGCTACTGCTAGGTTCCTTTGCCTCGGGAATACCGTACATTTTCCCACCAGCGAGGGAAATTAGAAGGATGTTAGAAGCACTTTCAAAGAAAAATAAATAACAATTTGAAAACACTTGTCCTTTGAACAGCACTGAGAGGCTTGAACCGATAATTAATCAGATTTCTTGCCTGTACTTTGAACGTGTCACTGCACTTTCGCAGAGGAAACCGGGCAATACCATTCAATCCGATCTTTCCTATCGGTGCGACATCGGTCTTAAGGCAACAACGGTGTTTTACCTTCCAAGAATCGCTGCACACAATTGGTGTGTCTGCGCATGATAGTTATTTTTACCAGGCACAAATCTCCCTAGTAATCCACAGCGCGTGATGTGAAAGCAACTGATGTCAGTAGCGCAACCGGGGTAAATTCCTAGCAGGGCACCTGAGGGTGCTTACATGTTTTTCAAGAGGGGGCACCGAAACCCATTGCTCCACGGCGTGTGCATCGTGCACGCTACAAGATGGAGGGAGGGTACCTGGGTGCGATCGCTACCCGGGTACGGGCCTCCGCTGAGGGAGCACATGCCCCCCCCCACCACCACACTACACCCCTGCAATTGTGCCACTGAAGCACAGTCTTTTCAGTGACGTTATTGCTTCAATGGATCTTCATTACTCTATTCCGTCTTGTCTCCAAGGGTAGGTTTCCTATAAACGCATTGATTCCCTGTTGTTACATTTCAAAGTTGACTCATCACCGGTACGTTGACAGCGTAAAATCATGAGCGTACAATGATGTGCCATGAAGCGAAACACGGTCCGTGAAGACCCAAATCTCGACAAAGTGATGTTAGGCTCGGTGATATAAGTAACAACCACATGGGCAATATGTATTGATTACCCCCCCTCCAAACGGTGCACTGAAAAATTTCCTAGGTTCAATCTTAACCCAAGGAAGGGCAAATATGGCTGTGTTAACCCAAATTTGGGGTGAGAATTACTTTCTGTTTCATTTTTTACTCTCAATGAGTGGATATTAACCCTTGTTTGATTGAAACAAATCAGAAATTAATTTCAATCACCAAATTTGGGTTGAAACAATCCAACTATTGGGTAGTTGCAGTCTGTTTTCGCCTTTCCTTGGGAAAAAAATTAACCCAGGCAATTTTTTTCAGTGTGGTTAAATTCTACTGGTACCTTAAATTGAAAGCCATGTCGAGTTACATCACTGGCCTTTATTATTTCTAGTTCTAGATGCACAAACTGTTAACAAATCCGACTGCACCGGGGTCGTGTTCTTGCCAGATGTGCTGGCTCGACATACGAGCTCCAAACACAGCAGCCTTTTTGCTGAAGTTTACTCCTGACTGGGGTCTATATCTCGAGGAGTTTAAAAACCGCGCCGTGACGGTGAACTGACCTGTGACGTACAGCCACAACTTGTTCGAATGGAGGAGAGGGAGGCATTTCCCCCAACTCTCTGGGGAAAAAGTTGCAAAGTGTTCGGGGCAATTGAATCGTGGTTGACCCTTTCTCGTGAAACTAAAGATCCACTGCTCATTTCCGATTCTTTGCGTCCACGTGTCACATCGCGTTCGCCAAACGCTGCCGTTGTAGATCGCAATTTTACTGAGCCACTAAACAATAATATTGCTCAGTAATTTTAATAGTTTGCTCTTACCCGACGTATATTCCTTTAAACCGTATACTCAGTGCTTCGCAAGCCTACTCTGGTGGGACTCGAACCCACGACATGCTGCTTACTAGTGCAGAAGTCTTAACCACGACGACCACCGAGCGTACTGGGGTCGGCTTACAAATAACATCCCCTAGACGCAAAGTACATATTGCTCAGTTTTGTTCTGCATGTCGAAAAGAAGGTGGGAACGAGCCACCTGCGATTTATATTGCATATACTGTACATGAGCTATCATTTTTAGCCCGATAAACTGCATGCATTTCTGATAAAATGGAAACCAACAAGGCGTGATACACGCGAACGTTGCAAAGACGTCAGAGGCAGGCCTCCAGAGTCTAGTCCAAACCTCCTGTTTGTCGTCTGCGTTTGTTGTAATCACACATTTTCCTACCCTGCACAAGAGCCTGCAAAAGTCATTCTCCTAACTATTTTCTGAGGTTTGTCAATGAGGTCCGACCTTGGTCGTTTCTCTCTGCCAGGTCATGCGAATGACCAGACAGTATTCATATCTTGGGCGGAATGTTGGCGTCTGCAGATATTGTTTTGTTAAGGTGAGAAAAGTTAGGGCACTGGTTATAAGGCAATACGTAGGATGTTTTGATTGGCCTAAACTTCAGTTCTCGGAAGTATTTGGTTGGTATACGAACATTGAAAGGCGGAGGTTGGATAATCCAATAACCATGCGTTCAATAATTTCCATCGGCGACGGAAAGTCTTTTCCCTAAATAATAGGAATTTATATCCAGCTTCCGTCCTGGACAATTCATTTTATGAGCTTTTGTCGTGCATTCACGGATGTAATTCATTATATTGAGAGTTTTCAAGTCTGCTGCCCAAAATTAAAATGTGGCGTATTATGTTGCTCGCACGACTGTTTCTCCTCGGCGATCCTGAATTCGTTTTGAGCGGTTTGCCCATGATCTGCCAATTATTGCCATTCTAGTGATGAGAACCGCATCTATTTTTTACAAAGTAGTCTGTCTAAATTTCTGGTAGGGATGCAACTGGGCCTAGCAAGGGCCATCATCCTGAATTCTGTCTGGTTTAAGAGAAAAGCCTTTGTTTGGTAAAAATTGTTTTCCGTGTTAAAGAAATGTTTGATTTCTCCAATCAAAACTTTAAGATTGTTCTCAAGTTGACGCAAAAAGCGAAAATAATTTTGTTAACAATTACAGGAAAACAATGGAAATTGGTCTGCAACATCACCTATTACCAGCTGCATGCAAGTGAAGAAGATTTCATGCATTTGGGAGATATACCTACCTACTTCGTGTACCCCTGGATTGTCCGATATTTCCAGCACATACAGCCTTCGTCCCTGCACGCTTCTCCCTATGTCGTACAATCTGGTAATACTCCGACATTTCCAAGCAGTTTCATGTAACAACACAACCATTTCGTTGTAATTGTGATAAACGAAATCTATCCCGTTGTCTCGCTCGTGCTGTCCCACTACGGACCGAAGAAAGTTCGAGCATAGAGTCTGAAGCATTAAAGAGACAATCAGAGGTAGAAAACCCGGGACCAACTGCATTTTGTTGAGACCTGTTGTACTGAGATTGAATACTCCAAGATGAGCGCAGCAGGTGTACAATGCTTGCAGGTGTCTGAAGTTAAGTTAATAAGACACTCCAGCTATATACCTTGATGCAACGTGGGTGAACGGGTAACTCGCTGATCCCAGCAAAAACAAAACCTTTCCCAGGGCGATTCAGTCTTTGTACAGCCGAGTGTGGGTCTCTGAGTTCACAATCCCCTCCGAAATCGGCTGATGTAGATGTTGACGTCTGTCAGTGCGCGTCCGGTCCGAAGGCCAAATGACTGTTTCCTCTTTGGTGGAGCGCTAATTTGCCGATGACACAATCTTACATCACGGGGGAAGTCCGCCCACTACGATCGGTCGCTTCCAGAAACTACCCCCGAGCAGACACACGGCTGGGGGTCGGGTTCCGGGAGAACCTTGGCGACCGAGTGGGACCATAGAGGCTTGTAACTCTATGGTGGGACGAACCTAACGCGCAAAATGAACGAATGGAACTTCTGCTAAGGACTCGACTTTGGTGATGAAATAAATTCTAGATAAGATCAGAACTGAGAGCAAACTACGGAAGCCGCTTCGCTTAGGGCTGATGGTTTTGCGGTGTTATTTCTGCCGTGGATGATACCAAACGAACTTAAACGAGTGTGGGGTCGTTGCTAGTGCCTTGCGGCATAACATGCGAAGGGCAAATCAAGAATGTACATGTACATGTACGTTACGTGAATGACATGTAGTCTCCACCTCAAGGACTCGGCGTCGCCTTTTCACTGATCCCACGAGGCGGAGGCTATACACCTTTACCCCAGACGCGTTGTAACAGTTACCTCTGACGCTGACAGAGGTGACCGAGGTCGGCCCCTGTGCCCCCTAGACGTCAACGGGCAGATTTCCCATGGGATCTGGCAAACCAGGCTGCCTGCCTGCCAACTCAGATGGGGGGTCGGAGTATGGCCTGGACAAAGCCTGTCCGTTGACTGGGTGGGGGCTGCTGCGGACGGAAGGGCTTGGTGATCATATTGGCGGCAATGCCACGGAAATGCTGAAAGGCTGATTTCCAGGATGATTAGTTGTTTTAGGCCTGTAATTGGAGTGCAGCACCTTATGTGCAAAGTCGGGTCACACTCGCCTTCCTGCTGGGTCAAGATGTCACAGAACCCTGGACCATCGTTGAGCAACAAGGCATTACATGCATGCTCCATACACAAACTTGCTTACCGCTTTCAATTTTTCACTTATTTAGTCAAAAACAAATGCAGAACAACAATCAGAATCCTGTGTGTTCATTTTTTAAGTCTGTTGATGTCGCCACTATCGTCGTGGCTTTCTTGACCAGATGAATGAAAATTATAGATATCAGTGATCGACCAGTTTATTGTGAGGGTAACAGAATGATACATCATTGACTGATTGATCGATGACCATTCGACTGATTGGTTCTCTTTTTCCTTGAAGTTTACCATCAATTTTATTTTTTGACAGGGTTGTCATTCCGCCGTCCATCAGAACACTGGGCCCCACGGAAGTTAGTAAACGCCCCGCTGGTTGAGTGACTGGTATTTTTCTAACAGGCCACACGAGTATGTGACTGCCTTTTGGCAATAACTGAAGATCGGTGTTTGTTTTCTTAGCTCAAAAACCAAAGCAAAACGTAACACAACAACCAGGGTACTATAGGGAAACAATAGGAGATTTATGGTTGATATGATTACAAGCATTTCCGACAAAGAGCGTGCTAAATATGCCCAGCTTTGCAACCTTCTTGTCTGGAACTCACTGTTTGCTCGCTCCAAAAAAAAATGACATTGTTTGCTCCGTTGGCCCTATTTACGCCCAGAAAGTTTTGCGATCATGTTTTCAAAATGAATTTTAAATTAAGAAATACAAATATGTCATTACTGGAGAAATTTGACTGAGAGTCCCCCCGGTCTGTATGTTAAAATGCTTGGGTGTGACCAGAGGACTGCATGGCCACAGCGTGAGTTCCTACCAAGTACCATACCCCTCCAATTGCGACACTTTACTGACCTTACGAGCGAGGAATGCACCATGCCCCAATTAACGGATATACCCGTTAATAGGTGCATGCCTCGCACGTGCGACAGCCGTACGGGTTTCTAATCTGTGGATAAAGATATCGGGAATGTGTCCCGAGGGATATCAGGGGATGGGGTGAGTTTATGTGGGACTTTTCGTGGCACTGCACAGTGCAACCAAAGGCCCTTGAAACCAGAGTATACAGTAAGAAAAACAAAGGTTTGCGATATAAATTTGTTTTAATCTCAACATCAGGAGTCATGGAAAATTCAATTTTAGGCTTCATTTTTTAGGCTAAAGGAGTATAATTTCATAATCTTCGAATACTGGAAAAATATTGTACGTCAGTCAAGACCAGTCAGTTTGTTGTAGGAAACCGTCGATCACCTCAAGTGAGGTTTAAAATTTAGGAAATTATTCCCGTATGTCAGCCGTGGACCGAGGAACTTCGGACTCCGCGCTTCTTTTTCATACAGTGCAAGATCGCAGTGGGTGTCGAAGTCGCCAGAAAGTTGAAGCCCGCCCTCTGTTGTCGACACTTGTAAATTAAAGATGGCTGCTTCCTGAGTTGATAACTTCGACATGTTCAACTCCTGAAAATTTGTTATCAAAGGAAAACAGAAAAACTGAACTTGATCTATTTGGCACATTTTGAAATATGGAGAAGTTTTCGTCGCGAATAACAACTATTCTACCCAAGAGTATCAAAGAATTAGCTCTGAAAGATGTGGCAAAGGTACAGTCTTGGTTAGGACCTAGGCTAGCCCCCTAGTGCGTAGTGGCACGGACTCTCACTCCCGCTCCATGGGAGTGAGAGTCCGTGCCACACTAGTGGGGCTAGACCTAGGCCTATCTTTGTGGCGTCGGCGCGTAATGTCATAGTAGGCCTAGGCCTCATAATAATTGTGAGACAAGCTCACTTTAGAGGCAATCCTTATTTAGATGTGTCATAGCCTTCAGCACCCTGCTCCTTGAATAAGGAAACAAAGTCCACTTTCTCAAACCATGGAGGTAAAATCACATGCTCAAACTAAACTAACATTTGACCTTGAGGAACCATTACTCAATCCACAGGCCTAGTGCCTAGGCCCAGTTTAGATAAATTTTAACAAGCAAGAAAACCACAAATTTCTAACTCAAGTTTGGCAAAAGATAACAGATGCGTTGAATGGAGGCATTTTGTTTCTCCTCTGGTTACCTGACTCGGGCATTTTGGATTCATCAAAATGAATCTCCATCCAGATCAAGGAACCAGACTTCATTCAATAATTTGTCATCATTCACAGCTCTTCGGGGAGGTCATGTACACTGCTGTTTTACCCCAAAATTCCTCTCAAATACCAAAAGCCCTGTTCTTTATTTTTTTCTGATATGAAAGAGGACATCACCAACAACTTGTTTAGATAAGTTGTTTCGAAAAAGTAGAATTTGTTCCTTTATCATAGGAACAGGGGTGCTAAAGGTAATGAACACCTTAGATGACCTTGCTACTATATTGTGTGTGTCTTCAATTGTCACAGTTGGTAAATACGATTCATATGAACCAGATAAAAGAGGTATTTTCTGGACAACTCAGGTACATGTAGGTCTATGCACAACCATTCAATTTGTCAAGCCTTCCAAACTGTTAAAAAGATTGAGGGAAAGAGTTGCATTGACGAACAACACTTGATGCCCCTGTGCAAAATTCTATGAGACTTGTCTGAAAAAAAAAAGAAATGCTTTCTAAGTAAATAATAGGGAATTTTCTAAGCTAAATTTCACTTTTTAGGACGTGTTATCACTTTTTGAGCATGATGGCTGTTATAATTTTAAGGGAAAATTAGTGTTGTCAGCATTTGGATCTCTTTCTAAATTGAGTATACAATAAACCTTGTATAGGTCAAATTTGTTTAAGTTGGATTTTACATACCTTAGATAAAGTTGCTTGGAACATTGATTTCAGAAAGAGATTCATTAACGGACAGCACTAGTTTTTGCTTGAAATATTATAACAGCCACCAGAAAGTGATAACATATCCTAAAAAGTGAAATTTAGCTAAGAAAATTCTGAAGCATTTAATTAAAAAACACTTTTTTTTCAGACAAGTCTCATAGGTTTTTGCACAGGGACATCAATGTTGTTCATATATTGAACTCTTTCCCTGATGTCTTATGTTCTTAATAAAATTCCTCACTCCCATGTAAGCCTGATTGCAAAAGTTGGATTTTTCCATTTCTTGGACAAATCAACCCGCAACGTTTCTTAATTTTTTATCTCCTTTATCTCCGGTGAAACATGCCTC
>NW_019091381.1:1086139-1118203 GCF_001949145.1 Acanthaster planci | reverse complement strand
TACCAACTCACATGGCACACAATCGGTGAAACATGCCTCTGCTGTTAAACACGGTAACACCAGTGATACCAACTCACATGGCACAATCGGTGAAACATGCTACAATTTTGTAGTAGTATGAAAATAAATGATGTTTGATGTTAGAACCGTCTCGGTATTACTTTTTTTCATGCTTCGTGGGCTATGGCCGACTGGCCGTTATATGGCTAGCGATCAATGACTGTGTGATGCATATTGTCTTTTTTGTGGAAGTCGGATTTTTGCCTAAGTTGGAAAAAATCGGTTGGTCCCATTGGATCTAACTTATCTGAGATTTACTGGAGTTTCTTGATCATATGAACAAACAAGGGCTCTGACCATTCCAACCCATCGATGATTTGCACACACGGCACCGCTGGTCATGGTGACTGTATCAGTCATCATTGTCATGAACCTAGCACAGGATTTCTCTAGCTACATTCATGTACAGTGTAAATATATGTATTTGTGTTTTTGTTTCTTTTTTTGTAATATTTATTCAATCAACGTATGTTTGTTTGGCTAATATGTTTTTGAATGTTTTAGTGTTGTAACTTTTAAGAGTATTTTATGTTTTAATGCAGTTTTAAACATAATTGTAACAAATCTCACAGATCGGTCCTGGCTTTGGACAAATTTGGATAATAAAAATAATTTTAAAAATTCAATTCAAAAGGATTGCCATACATGCGTCAACGTTTGAGACAATCTTGTATATTTAAAGCTTTATTTACTCCAGGAAGTCACTGGCTGTGCTGTCCACCTTCTCCTCCAAGAGTGTGCTGAGAATTTCTTCCAAGGTGACATCCAACAATCGCTAGCCAAGTCAGAGGAACTCTTGAGCTACAGTTGGGAAAAGCTCAACACTGGACATTGGAAAGATGTTGACATAGCCTGGAGACATGTCTACACATACGGGTCGCTTCTTAAAGTTATGAGTATCTGTGCTCAATGTGACAGTGGGGATAACACAGAGGATGCATTCCAGACTAAATTTAAGGTACAGTGTTTTCAATGAACTGCCTGGTTGTGTAAATGTATCCCAATCCAACAAAAGGAGTCATAAATTACCCAGGTCACTTTGGATTGAAGGCCTTCAAAGGAATCTTGCAATGTAAGTCTATAAAAGCTTCAACAGTTTTGATCAGGGTAATGTCTGTTGTCATCGGGATCCCCAACTGAGTGTGCATCATTTCTCCAAAGTGTTCAGTTTTGCTTTTTGCGTGGCTGCCATTTTGTAGGCCAGTCCTTGTGTTCCACAGGGTAAAGCACAAAGGAGGTTTCCTGTGCAAGATGGCTACCATGCAAAGTCTCTATTGCCCATGCTTGCAAATTAAGGAATTAACTGCAAAAAACACGGATCAAAGACTCTTTTTGTGGGAACCGGTCACAAATGTTAGTTGTTTATGTATCAATCTAAGAAAAAGATTATTTTGTGTACAGAAAGCCACAGTAATGACAACTTTTGACAACTTTTTTCAGAATGACTGGACATTGATGGATTTTCTGATGATGAAAGTTCCTGTTTGTGCTTAGACTTATCTGTCAGGACACATCCCTATTGTTTTCAGAACTAGGCCTATTAGTTTTCATCAGTAGCAGGTACTTAGGCACCTGCTCATTGTGAACATGGTCTAACGCAGAATCATTGCCTGTACCTTGTTGAGACGTGAATTTGATTTCACTTTCTCTTGCTTCAGAAAGCTTTAGAGGCCTGCGATATGGGTTTACTCATGGGAGCTCCTGTTTTGGATAACATCTTGAGTCGTTTTGCTAGAGCCATACAGACTGTCTACCAGCCACTCCTTCCTGAGCACTGTAGAAGCAAAACTCAGGCATGTCCATACTATCCGTGCAAGTACATTCACAGGATTTTCACACTTTCTGCATTACACCATCATTAGTTTGATAATAATTTCCTGAGCTCAACAATGTTTAATAGTTCAATTACCTCTTATTTTGAAAATTCATCACATTTTCAGTTCTTTTCATCTTTCTGATAAACTTAAGTTGAAAGGCACCATGCTAAAAAATCACGTCCTTTTTGAAAATTTGAAAGAACGTGAATTATGATGTTGTAGTTTGTTGATTGAGCTGATCTCTTGAAAGTACCTCCTTGATTGACTTCCATCTTTGTAGTCCAGTAGTTAGTTCACTTTTCCTCCTTCCAACAGGAGCCGTTTGTCAAGCCTTCCCTTCCATCTTGTCCAGTCCTAACCATCTCTAAGGAGCATGAGATCCCTCGAGTGTCCTGCCCATCTCTCTTTCATTTCCAGTCCCAGTACATGCAGACAAAGACCCCAGTCATCATTCAGGGAGCGATGGACCACTGGCCAGCCTTAGGAGCCAAGAAATGGAGGTAAAAATCCTTCCTCCCCAGTGATCCTGTCATTTCTTTAAGTGTGGAATTCTTCCCTTTGTTTGTGTCTTTGAGATGAATTTGATAAGTTTGTTTATTTACATTTGTTTGTAGTCAGATTTCTTGCATACAAATTTGAACTTCCTCATTTAAAATTTGCTGTTGATAGAATCTTATCCAGATAGCAATCCCTATGCATCACAGGTGTATTTGTTTACATTCTTAGAGTGTCACTCCCTTGTCAATTATCAGTTTTATTTGGGTTTGTGTCTTCACAGTTTAGATTATCTACATCATGTAGCAGGTACTCGTACAGTTCCTATAGAGCTTGGAGCTAAGTACACCGACGAGTCTTGGTCGCAGTCACTGATGACAATCTCAGACTTCATCTCAACATACATCGAAGGGAAGGTACTGGTTTTGATATTGTCTCATTGTTCCTTTTGAAGCACGCCCTCTGTTGATCTGACAATCTTGAAAGTGAAATATCAAGACAGAGGTATCAAGAACATAATTGGCAAATTGGTGCTGATGTTGAATACGTGCAGAAAATTACATTTACCTGATGTTCAGATAAGTTCAGTTAACTAACAAGTTACTCATTATTCTGTGGAAGTGCTGTGGTTAAGATGAAATTCTTGGGTGAAGTTTCCTAAGCCAGTGAAGTCGAAAGAAAAGTCCTGTGAGGTTAAAAGATAATCTTTCTTGAATGAAATACAGAGAGTATTTTTTTTCATTCATATAGAAAACATCACAGGGAAAAGGTCAGGTGGGATATTTAGCCCAACACCAACTGTTCTACCAGGTAGGTTTTTGTCTTTGTTTGAATTTTAGTTACAAAGGAAAAAAAACCGATTGGCGTTATTCTTCATTCTTGCATTGAGAATTGAATGTTAAAAGCTGACTTTGTAATTGTTTGCAATTGTGCCTAAATTACTGATAAGATATACATTTACCAGAAGCTTTGTAGATAGCTGAAGGAGAAAAAGTTGTTGTTTGTTTTGAAACGTTTTTTGTGGCTGTATTTCCTCCCACACTCGATAAAATAAGAGGAACCTATAACATAAGAATATCCACCTTTCTCTTCTCAAAAAATGGACCACATGGAACACAAGAGGGGGCACTTGTTGAAATGCAAGTTGCTATCATAAAATTTCTGGCCAAGCAATTTCGAACATGAGGCAAGATTTAGTTGACGTGGCTACTTAACCCCAACCTTCCCACGTCCTTCAAAATCCACAAGGAAGTTTTGAAGGATTTTTTCTATGGGGCTTGATGCCCCTTGAAAGCTGAAGTACATATACACAGAGTGTGCCATTAATTTCCTGCACTTCAGGGATGCAGAAGAGTTTCCTAAAAATGTGTTCAGAGTTAGGGATAACAGTTTTCAGCCATTAATCATTTTGGTGGAGATTTTTTTCTCACACACTATGGGGATATATTCTTAGGCTGAGGGAGCCTTTCGATATTACCACAAATTAATTTGGTGTTATAATTAGCCTCTTACATACATGGCACAAACAGAAAAATAGGACAGTATCAACAAAAACCAACCATACACTTTAAAACGTCGCACCTTTGTGTCATTTGTCGCCCGATCTTTAATTGTTTGATCAGTCAAAATGCTTGTGTCAACAAATGTCTTGCTGTACCGTGTTTCCTAGTCTTGAAACAATTGTCCTGAGAAGGAGAGTAAGAGATATAAATTATAGAAGCATGTTTATAGTTACTGTTCATTTTTGTATTCCAAATGCTGTCTTGTGAAACCGGCTTGCTGTAAGAAGATTTACCCTTTATGATTAATTTAGGAATCTTAATGGAAAATACTTGCGTAAAAGAAGAGCTACAATGTAAAAACAGTTGAAAGGATTACCATTAAAGTGGTAACAGTTATGAAGGATTGGTTACCTCTGGACATTTTGTGCAGATCCACTTTGCCAGGGGAAAAAAAGAAGTCATTTATCTCTCTTCTTGCTAGCTTTGTAGCCACTGTAATTCATCAGGAAGTCACGTTCGTAAAAGACGGGTGAAATGGATTGTTTTGTACTTATGCCATGGTGTTTGCCAGCAAAGGCTTTAGGAATGGTTTGTATATTACCCACTCTATCAGCTGACAAAACTTTTTAATGGAGTAAAGGCTTTGAATTATGTTTGAAATTCAACAGAAGCTCCCAGTATTTCCCCGCCCCTCTTTCATTTTAGAGAAAAAAGGTAACCAAGCTTACCTTTTGAAAGGCTTACTTGTGTCTGCTAACTGCAATAATTGAAGCTGTCTCTCCTCAGAGAGAAAAGGGCAAGTTTTTTATACAGGCAGACAAGGATCAGATCTATCAATCATGGCTTGAATGGTGCCGGGAGTCAAACCTAAGGTCACCTAAAAATTGCTGGACTAATGAGAATGGCATCTGATTTCTGTGTCGGTTTTGAATGCAGTTCTTTGTTGAGGCATTAGGCTAGCTAAACATATTGCATAGTTACATGTACATAAACGCAAGTCATTGGAAATAATATTGTCAGATCCTCAGATAAAAATTTGTTTCTTAATCTTGTTTTCCTTGTTGCTTAAGATTTTCTGTGATATGTTAATATTCCCTTTTCAGTATTTCCTTGCCTTACATGCACCTGGAAATCTTTGGCAATATGTTGTACATGATCATTAATGGCACAACTGTCAAATCCCACACATATTTTTTTCTTCACACTGACAAATTTGTTTTCCTTATTGGCTCATTTAACTCTTTATTTTCCTCTTTTTTTATTTTTTTGAGGTTCATTCCTTCCCTGAGTCTATCATGTCCTTCTCCAATCATCTCCTGCCATCAAACTCCATCATTTTCCTCCATGTTCTTTGTCCCATCTCCCCCTTCTCCTAACTGGTATAATATCTTTTTCCTGTTTGGCACTTTTTTTACTAGAAATCAAAGTAATGTCCATGCCACAAATCACAAGACGGAAGCATCATTAACAAGATAACCATTTGTACAAACAGCCTGAAAAATGGAATAACAAGTTAATGAGGAAATTTATTTACTCCGATTGATCCTAATAGTTATGTGACCAATGTGCTGAATTGCCATAACAACTACTATCTCCACAAATGAGGATAACGAATGATATCCCTCAGGCATATTTTCTTAATCTGCCAGCTTAAAATCTGACATTTTATGAAGGAATGAAGATTTCAGATAAGATAGCACAGCTTCAGATTATGCAGATGATGAGGGGAGTTCCAAAACAAAGTTATAAATCACCTTGAGATTTTGCTTCAAAATTGAAGCTTTGGCAATATCAAGATCTGTTTTAGGAGGAGGAGTTAAACAGAAGTGACTTTGAACGTCAAACCTCACCTTGTAGTGCTACTGCTGCTGCTTGTAAAGAAAAAATACTCAGGGGAAAAGAAGTAAATTGAGGGCATCAGTCAAGAAATATCTCTGGTGCTGCAAGGTGCTGGAAGCTTTTCATTAGCCAGAAATAAAAGATGTTTATTGGAAAGAAGCTGAGTCAGATTCTGTTTCCGACCTTATCTCTCACGATATGTAGCTCCTCCACAGCATTTGTATTAATGCGAGGATAATGAGATTTTTGATTATCTGAGAAAAAATATTTTGAACCAAAGGTCAAGGATGTGTTGATGCTGGCGACTGCACAAGTCAAACTTTCAAGGTTAAGGACCCAGTAACCTTGTAACCGTGTGTAATTTTGCAAACGTTGATGACGATGACTTAATATATTTCCTAATTGTGACAAATGAGGAGACCTTGTGACTACTCATAATTGCGTGAGATGGCGAAGAGTTGGAAAATTATTTTTGAAGTAATTTAGGAAATTGTAGATTAGTGATGGTCACTCCTCTTCCACAAGCTTGTCACCATATCAAACCTCTATATGACCACAATGTTAATCCAAATCAGATAAACTAAACCCTGTCTATAAACTACACCCCACAGCGAGGGGTGCAGTGATGAGCCTGGCTGTGGGGTGCAGTTAAGAGCATAATAAGTGTAATAAAAAGTAATAAAAATAACTTTTCTGTTTTGAGATAAAATAGTTAGAAAATTCATATATCTCTTTTGTGAGTTTTGTGAGTAATATGTCTTTGTAAGCATCTCCAAAGAAAAGAAAGATACTTTTCCATATTGTTACCATTCACCTATTACTTAATTTTCCATCCTC
This sequence comes from Acanthaster planci, assembly GCF_001949145.1. Next base: position 1,111,653 of record NW_019091381.1, on the reverse strand, counting down.
ACCATGGAAAACTTCCCATCTCACCACTTGTTCATTGCAGCCTTGGTTCTGCAAGTACCCAAATGTGTGTAGAAAAGATCGCCACATGCAGCAGAATCTCTGCAATCAACCCCCCCCACTGTTTCTCCTTTCCAGTTGCACAAACATTGCCCCATCCTCCTTTAAAATTGAGCTTCAGATTTCCCCATCATCCACACCTGCTCAATGTTGAAATAGTCTAAATTGAATGTTCAACAGGTTGACATCATATGTCCAATGCAGAAACTGTTACCAAGTTCGGCCCAGTATATTTAAAACCTCCAGAATGTCAGATTGGCAACCATCCAACATGCACTGACACCCTGCCCCGGGGAATTTCCCTGTCACCCCTTGATCTTATTTCATTTCTGCTCTCTGTTCGTTTAATCTTATTATTCAATTCAGGACACGGAGAATTACCTTCTTCTCCCCACTTGGCCCCCAGGGGGCGATGTTGTAGTTGATGAAGTTGATATGTGTGAAGGAATCCAATTCTTCTTTTCCATTTTGGAAAACATCTGTTTCCATACCTTCCAGCTTGTACCTTCATTTGTACATGAAACATCTCTTCTAACTGACATTTTTCTCCTTGTCTGTTGTTACTTGTCCCTCGGTGTGCGTCACCCATTTTGTCATTTTTCTTGTCTTTCATTAGGATTCCCATTATGTAAGATACGTAATACTATGACTTCTTGATCGACTGTGTACATTGTATTTCTCTTTGTAAAAAGCCAATTATGGTTCAAGGATGCGCTTCAGTCGAACGTTGTGTGCCGCAGATCCACAGTGAAGTCTAGAGGAAAGGTCAACTCAATGGACACAAAATGGCTGGTCTTATCAAAGATGGCACCAAGGTGCCCACAGTTATGTTCCTCTCTTTTTGCCTTTTTTTTCTTATAAGAATTATGTGGACCATTAAAGGGCTATGATGTGTGCATATCTAGACAAAAAAACCACTTCAAGCTGTGCCATTATTCATCCATTTTGGGTGACGCTCCTAGCAATTCCCTTTATATTCAGTTGACGTTTGTATTTTTTTGGTACTGAATCATTCCGTGGATCTGTGATTCAGAAATGGCACGCAACTCATTGCCATTTTTGGCTCACTTTCCTCAGGGGAGAAATTTCCAAGTTGTGGTAATTACCAGCACAAATTGGCATAATGTGAGATCAAATTGGCACTTATGGTAAGAAATGGATGTACTCTGGGACTTCTGGCAAAGACATCAGAAAACTCATGATTCACAAACAAATCCTGTGCAAAGCCCCTCTATGGGGAAGAAAACCAATTAACTTCCAAAAAATGTTAACTTCAATCAATCATTCACTCTGACACTGCCCTAAACACATATAGTCCCTCTAGAAAACTATTTCAGCTTCACATGAAAAAAAAAGAGGAAAAATACCTCATTTTGTTTTGTTTTGTTGCTACCCAGTTCCAGTTCTGAACAGGTGAAAGGATAAAATTCTAGTCTAACCCCTGTAGCACAACCTGGCCCAGTTACACGCTTATTTTCCAAAAAGATTGAAATTGTAAGGCTTCATATTTACCCATTTTTTTCCAACAGTGCCCTTTTTGTTAGTATCCTTGGTCAAATTGTGGAAATGATAGTGTCATAATGTGGCTGGGGTGTGTGTAGTTTGGATATAGAGTGGTGCCGGCAGAAAGGAACTCTTTACCTCAAACACTTCAGGGAAAAAATTATCAAAGTGTAATATTTATCGCGAAACAAATGAACAGATTCTTGCATGAACTAGTTCAGATGAATAAACACCGCTTAATGTTTTGGCTGTTCACTGTTCCTTTTGCTGAGCCAAAGGTTTGTGTACTTAGCAAGGGAATTATGCAGTTGAGAACCCATGCAAGACAGACCACCAGGGTTTAAGAGTTTAAGATGTCTCTGTTTGCCTTGAAGCGAAGACCTGGGCGTCAAAGTTGCTAAGGTTCCAAAAGTGTCCAAAAAAGTATGGTATCTAAAAGATGCAAAGGTATCCGTGTGGTGAAAGCATTGTCGACCATGTGTCTTGTATTTCATGAAGGAATTGAGAAGATCGAACTGTTTTTTGTGCTTAGCCCCAAAACTCCCGGCAAAGCAAATTTATGAATTCAACCCTAGGAAAGTGAGATGAAATGACAGTAGCAGTTGTACTTTTTTATTTTGACAAGCGTCTGTCATCTGGTAAGATTGCAGCTAATCCCAAATGATATCTTGAACCGGATGGTGCGTGACACATCAGGAAGAAGTCACATGGTGAAAATATTCTTTTCTTCCCGAGGCACTTCAGGTTGCGTGACTTGGTACATGTATTTGCTCTTTTAACATGGTATACATGAATTAAGAAGGTGAAGAAGAAAAGTAGTCAAATGGGAATAAGTCCTAATGAGGTATGACCACATGTCATCAAGATACATGTAGTGTTCAAATACATGTAGTGTTCAATTTTTTTTTATTGTTATTTTATTGTTACAAAGCAACCTCAGGTTTTACTGACAAGGGGGATGGATCAGGTGGAGTCTTTCACCATGGGTCAAAGACTGGTGCCAGTGAGGTGTAATCATTCAGTATGAGTTCCAAGTCACAAGAGTTGCTTGTGTATGGTCAAGGCAATACGTAAAGAGATATACATCATCAAGAGATTGCTGTGTTTTTTTTTCTAATGCAATTAACAACTAACAAGGAACCCCCGTCAAAGAAAATAAATCAGTAAGTCTTTCATCTAGTTTCTCACTTATTTCTCATATACTACTTGAAACCTGTTCACTCCACTGCTACTACTTCTCTCCCCTCACAACTGAAAACCCAAAACTGAAAACTCTAAACCCCTAACTCAAAACCAAAAACTGTAAACCCAAAACCCAAGACTGCAAACTAAAAGTTTAAAACTTAAAACCCTGATCCTAAAACTAAAAATTTGAAACAAAAAAAACCCAAAACTTGAACCAAAACCCCAAAAACTAAAACCCTAAACCACCGAAACCCCAATCCCAAAACTGAAAACTCAAAAAACAAAACTTAAACCTAAAGCCAAAAAACCTGATAACATCCAACATTAAACATTCATGAGTAGATGATTTCTTGTATCACTGTGGAGAGACTTTCATGGACTAATAGGCTTGCACTTCCTGTGTTTAGTTATTTCAAACATTTGCTTATAATCCTGTCAAGATGTGTTCCAGATTGGGATGCTGTGATAAACATGTTCTAAGATGAATGAATTGATCTAATTCAATCTAAGATTGATGAATTGAAGTTGGCTTGTCTGGACCCTCCAGTCATGTCCAGCTAGATACTGTAGTGATGCTCAATTTATGTCTTGTGGCTTGCTTTGAGCTAATTACCTTGTTACAGTCTCAGGCAAGACGCAGTTCAAATTGACACCATTTGGTTATCAATTCCTTCTGACCACATCAGGTTTTTCCTGGCCTTTATTCGATCATCCAAAAGGAAAACTTACCTGCCATACACTTTTGGCCCAATTAAGTTTCAAGTTCCAGCTGGATGGAGCCCATTATATTGTAAAGATGGACAAGATCCAACCCCAGATTGACAAATTGGTTTGTTTGTGTAGTTAATCAATTCCCCTCCAGTCACTTGTAGTTTTGTCCAATCCACTGCTTGTTCAGTTCCTTGTATACCCTGTATCTGTCCCAGGGATGAAGCAGATTTCTGAGTAATTCAGGATGGCAGACTTCTTGTCATCCTTGGTTAGTTTACCGAGGATTTGCTCGAGGTGATTTCCTGATATTCCTTTCTCAAGTCAAACCTGACTGATGTGGTTAGAAGTGCAAAGTTTATCAGTTTGATCTTCTGGACTGTTTACTTGCTCCTTACTCACGAAATTTGTTCCTTTCGTTGTTTGCTGCCATGCTCTGTTAAGTAAATCCAAGTGGTACCATTCAGTTGGATTCCTTGCAGTGTAATCTTTCACTGTTAATATATACAGTGTAGTTGATAAGCTCATATGCACAGTACTAAGTACAATTTTGAATCAAAGGGTGCAGTCCACTAATTCAAGTGAGAATTTCTGGCCAGCTCATTAGCATTAAAAGTTCCCCCACAGTATCTTTGGAAAAAGGAGATTGTTTAGCCCCCCAAAATGGTGAGATTGTGTAAATGTTTGCCAGGATCAACTCCCTGGGTCTTTGGACTTGCATCTGAGAGCAGGATGGCTACAAAATATGGTTAAAAAAATGGTCCTAAGTGCCATAGAAAGTTCAGGGTTGCCACTTTAAAAATCACTTTGGGGGAGGGGGGTGGTTTTGTTTTGTAGGAATAATTAAATATGTAATTAGGTAACCTCCCCATTGAAAAGAAATTAAAAGACTAGGGACCAGATAATAATTTGATTTGTGTTTCAGATACCTCAGGAATGTTGGTATGCAGGTTGTTAGGCCCTGAACAGCACTGATTTTACACAGTTTCCAATGGGGCTTGAATTAGTGGACTGAACCCCTATGGTCCAAAAGTACCAAACTCTACCCCTGTGTACATGTAGTCACCATGCCAAACTAAGTGCATTCTGAGGATAGTATCATCCTCATTTCCTGTCTGGTACCCTACCCTGCATTCCTCTAATGCCAAAATTGCCAAAAGACCCATGCTTTTACTCTTTTTTTGTGCATATTATTCTGTTGCAAATTGGCCACACTTATGGGACCACACTAATTCTGTAATTTTGCATAGAGCAAGCAGAGACAGAAGCTGTAATCATAACCTCTTAGCATGTGTGAAAGTAGAATCATAGAGCATTTTCAAAATGAGTGGATTCGGCTTAGACTTTGGTTTTGCTGGTTCCAGCCATTTTGAAGAAGCGTTCAAAACCACCTGTTCAAGCTCTGACTGGAACCAGCGAAACCAAAGTCTAAGCAAATCCACTTGTTTCGAAAATGCTCATAGTCTTCATTGTAGAAAAGATGTTTTTACTTTCTGAAATGAGGAATCCTGCCTCATCCTAGCTGGAGATACTGTTCTTGACCTCCTGTCTCCCGCTGACCTCATAGCTCACCCATGGGGAAGGTGTAACAGGTGCACTTTAGGTTTACCAACAGGTCCATTGGGTATTCAATTTTAATCTGTTTTTGATGAGTAACAACAACCTCTTTCATAATGGGGCACCACTTGGGCTGTGTTGTGTGTAATAAAGCTGCAGTTACCTTGCAGATTTGTGGAGCGTCCAGCCAAGGAATGAGTCCAGATCCTTACCACCTGATTTCTTCGTCTTCTGACCCAAGACTTTCAGTCTCCTAACTTCCTGCTGACGTAACTTTGTCTCAAACTTGTAAGGAAGAGGTACAGGGTCAAGGAAGTCTTAAATCATGTGAATTAGGTTTTTCTCTTTCCGTATACCCGAACGTTTTGTAGACCTGCCTTATTTGAAATAAAACCCCAATTTCACAATGTTGGTCAAATTCAGTTTAGAAAATGGCAAATCAGAGGAGTAGTTTTAAAGTAGATACTGTTTCAGTTGAACTTATACCCCATAGGAGGGGCAAACTAGGCCAAATGTTCCAAGAATTCTACTTGCATTTATGGATCCCACCCCTGATAAGTATCCTTTCTGTTAATACAACCCCTCCCCCCTTCCAATGATTGACCCTGCCCAGACAGATGGCCTCCTTGTATCAGTCATCAGGGCTTGGTTGGATAAGTGGCCCAATTTGTCACTCATTTTGTCTGGAACAAAATATGACCCTTTCCTCAGGCTCAGAACCTAGGACTTTTATCAAGACACTGCAATGTGTGTGCTGTACCCTGTAGACACATTGGCAATGGTAATACAACTTCACTTGTTGATAAAAGGGAACAGACTATTTTTCCTTCCAGCCTCATTTTGGTTACATTGCTTTGAATGGTAACAAAATAAGATGACTGCCCCATGATAGTGGTCTAGACTTTTAATCCCTGCTCTGTTCTATAGGTTAGTCAAGCCACCTCCTTTCTTTGCTTCTTGCTATCTCTTTATCCTCCCGTAGCATCAAAGAAATTTAAATTGATTGCCAAAATGAGATAAAACTCACTCAAATACTTTTGAGATTTGAATAAATTACAAGGAAGGCATGGTTTGATTGTACATATTGGCATTTGGTTTATGTTTACTTAATTTCTGCATAGTACCAGATGCTGGCCAACATTCATCTCTCTTGTTGGAACATTGCAAATCTACCACAGCACAAAACAATAGTTTGGGATAACAAGCCAGAGTGTACACAAGATTTTCAGTAGGCTCTAAATTATTACTTGGAGGAAATCCACTTGTTTCCCAGCAGAGCAGAATACACTTTGCACAGGTGTAAAGCTGAGGTGTCAGGTGCTGGTTGTATTCCATATGGATAACTTTCTCTCAATATCTGGTTGTTCATTCACCCAGTAGGGTTACAGAGGTCATTGCCAACATAAACACCTTCAAACCACACAGAATTGATTCAGTCTAACTACCTTTTATTCATTGTAGCCAATTCCGCGGCCAGGATCTCTTGTTCAGAGGCCATGTCACGTCCTAGGCACAATCCAAAATCTGTCATCCCTTAGAGAGACTCAGATATCATAAATGGCTCAAAGAAATCGGTCACTACACACAAAAAAATAATAATATGTATCACACTTTCTTTCCTGGTTCGCCAAGTCAACCTCCCTGAAGATTTTGGTTCTTTTCCCTTGATCATTCGCCCAGCCAAACCTTAGAAGAGAGACACCTGCAACCTTCAGTATCAAGTAACAGATACCCTCTGTCAACCCCCTTCCCAGGTCATTACCCTTTCCTTCTTCAGTGAGAAATATACACCTAATAACTGGGTAATGGAACCCTCAAAACCAAGCAGTCAACAATTTTTTAAGCCTCACCTTGTCTGGCCAGCCTACATGTACATGTAGGTATTTTGTTTTTCCCTGCCAGGTAAGCTGACTGTTTAAACAGTTTGGTCCCATCCTACCCTCCCCACCCACAATACAGATTTGAGCTACACTTTACCTTTCTAAAGCAAATATCCTTTTTCTAAATGAGCAGTTTTCTCCTGAATTGATATGTAATTAATATTTATGAATCACTTTCAATGTTAGCTTAAAAAATATGGTCCATCTGATTTTACAGCCCCAAATTCCATGTGGATGCAAAAGCTAATGTGCAGAGGGTTTTGAAAAGATCGTGGAATATTCCTCCAGTGGAGGTCAGTTCCACAGTCCTCTCTGGACATTGCTCCAGTCATTTCTGGTGCCTGGCCAACATTCCTCAGAGGAGCAATGCCAAATTTCTCTCCTAAGGTGCAAATTTGCCAATGGACAACCTCTCCGGTCATCAATCCTCAACAGAATTCCTCCAGACTGATGAGGCCCTGAATGATATCCGACCCCTAAGCCAGTATCACCCCTGCCACTTCCACTTCCTAAATCCCAGTAGCTATGTCATCTTGGTTGGGGTAGGACCACTTTCCAATTGAGGGTGAAATTGTAACTGCTCTTTAGGTTGCTGTATTTATGTCTCTCTTGCGGACCATCATGACTGATGATAGAGATTCTCCCTTTGCAGTACTGTAGAGGACAGATGAGACGCAAGTACCTGTACATTTTTTTTTCACTTGAACATGTACATGAAGCACTGATGGATATCCTCCTCGGAGACATTTCACCACCTCATCTGTGGCTTTGTTGGAGAAATCTTTCAGAAGGTTGTTTGAGCCAACAAGTCCAAGAAGGCTCTCTCTGGAGATCATCTGAGATGGTCTTGTTCAAGGCATTTAAATGTTGGTCCAGTTTGCTACAAGAAGACCATTATTGCTGACTTGGTATTCGTAATGAAGTAGAGAAACCATGAATTGGAGAGTAAAAATGTTCTTTATTGTTTTCAATTAATATTTATTATCTTACAATGTTTAATGACAGGAAATTGACTTTGAGTGATCTGGAGTGATTACTGTCATGGTAATTCATGTCTATCATCATTGTTCTCTTTAACGTTGTCAACATCAGCCTTTGTTGCTCCCACATGAGCAGTACGACAACCAGTGTGATAACTATCGTAGTGGCACAGTCATGACCACCTTTACTTCATTACTACACCCCTCTCACCATCATGACCCTTTGGGATTTGCAGTGCCAAGTTCATTCACACTGTCTTTTTGACAGCATCTATCATATCTTTGCTTCTCATTTTGTTTTGAACAAAGTAAGAAAAATGACACCGATTGGGTGTAGTCTCACAGAAAGTGAATTGAACTGAATTGACAGAATGCTGATAAAAAAAATGGAGCAACTGTTGTTGCTGGAGGAGAATGTTTGATATCAGCTCCAGACAGTGATAAATCATGTTTACGCCTTACTCACAGGGTCTGACTCAGCTTTTAGCTTCCCCACTTCTGAGATCAACAAGAGTTGGCCAACCCCCCCATCCCCTTGGTAGCAAAGCAACAAGGTGTCTTTTTGTTAACTAGAATCATGGAAATCACAGAGGTCTGTGTACATTTGTTAGATCCTTCAATATGTGATTGGTAACCCCTAAAAAGTTCACAGTTTGTTGGCAGTTGGTTAGCTTTTGATTATTGGTGCTAATCCAAAGCACAGACATACAAATCCACCTTGAATATCTGGTAACTTGTGTTTGTACATTGTTGTAATATCAGGCTAATCTGTGAGTCACTTCTGAGAGTTGACAACAGGGACACACTTTCCTTACCTCTGTCGTCACATGGGGAAATTTAAAGGACCAGGGGCACGCCATCTGCACGTGGTTGGATGAAAGGCCCTCATTTTTGGTTGAGCAGAGGCTTACTGCTTTTTGTCATAGTATAAGACAATACAAAACTCCTTTCTTCATTTCGAAATTTCTTAGTGGGGGAGGGGCATCAGTGTAGGCAGAGGTCTTGTATTAATTATGGGATGTTTTGTTGTTGCCTGATAATGATAACTGCTAGCAAAGGATGTTCAGTTTTAATTGATTTTACACTTACGTATTTGCAGTTTGAAATGAGCAGTTGATGATTTTCCCTCACATTCTTGAATTTTTAGAGATTGCAATGACACAGTGAAACCACTGTTAACCAATTTTAATGTCAGTAACATATTTTGCTTTTCATGTAAATGAAAGGGAAATGATATAACCAAACACACAGCTGGTCTGTCTTGCTTTTAACTGACATCATGTTTGTGTTCTTTGTGTAATCCAAATCATCCTCTGTTGCCATCGGCAACAAACTTTCTCATCACAACTTGGAAAGAAGGAAGAAGGTGGTATGACTTAATACATAACTGCTGTGTTTTCACCTTGAGTGTTGGTGCTGAAAGCATTAATTTCCTCCAATGTGGGGATGGGGGATTAAGGGGAATTACTTGAGTAATGAACTGTTACCTGAAAGACAACTTTAATTAACCTATATTTGTAAGTGGTTGGTTGATTGACATGAGAGAAATTCAAATAGCAAATGTCTACCTGCCATATTTTTGTGGAAAACTTTTCAACACATATTTGAGCACAAATCATGTACAGGCAGTTGCATTTATTCCCTTTCCTTTGTAAGAAAAATAAACATTTTGTTTTTTAATTTGGTAATTCAGCCAAACATTTTGTTTTGTCCAAATTTGACTTTCATATTTGGCAATTCAAGTAAGGAGTAGGGAGAAAGAAATGAAGGTTGCCGCAGATTTTTAGTCAAAATGTGACTTTTGGGGGGGGCTTTTTTCAGATTCCTGAACTGAGAGATGACATCTGTATCCCTGACTACTGCTGTCTCCATGACAACAAGGAGGATGCAGAAAGAGAACACAATCCATCCTCTCAGTTCAACCAAGATAGGGATAGTGACTGTGATGATGTGGACAGCAACGTTGATATCAATGCCTGGTTTGGTCCAGCTGGTACGGTCTCACCACTCCACACCGACCCTAAGCACAACTGCTTGGCACAGGTTGTTGGAGAGAAGTTTATTCGTCTGTACAGTGAAGAAATGACACCTTGTCTCTATCCCCATGGGGATCGGCTCCTTCACAACACCAGTCAGGTAAGATCATTACTGGAATCAGGTCCTCAAACCTTTTGCCCATGTCCTCTGTGTCACTCACTCAAAAATTGTTTTGTTCTCTTTTGATTTTCAAAAAGTAAAAGTATCTTCTACATCTTTACTAGAACTTTTGAAAATTTTAGGATGTTTTTATATTTAAAAAAAGCTAAATAAAAACTACCTATTGCTCCTACTAAAACATACCCATCAGACGTTAATAACAGTCTACTTTTAATGTCTGACACACAGAAAGTTTTCAAGAATTTGACATTTCAAAAATGAAACTTCAGGTATATTTTGACAATAACCAAGACATCATAAACACTGCCAGGCTTTCCTGCCCAGCCTTTTATTACTTCGTGACCCTTTTAGTAAATCTTTCACAATTTCCCCTAAGGGCGTGGAGAATGTCATTCGACATAAACCCAAATTAATGGAAGCATTGCTGAATTCTGCAAAATGCAGAATCTTTTACTGTCATCTCCCAGGGACACATCTGGGTGATAAACTTCAAACTTTCCCTTAATTTTATTATGATATCTTGACACTTGAACTGAATGGTGAATTGAATACAAAGTAAAATTTAATTGGACAAGAGCAATTGTGCATGGTTGACCACTGAGAATAATTATTCTGTCGGTCATGACAAATACCAGACCAAGGAGTGGAAAAACTAAAGCAGGCAAAGTTGTGGACACTGAAATGAAATTGACCATTGACTCATTGCCTAGTTGTGCCTGTAGGGGGGGGGTTGCAGAAGCTGTTGTCTTTTCCGTTATTTATCTCTAGTGGAAATAAAAGGCTGGTGTAGGTGATCTCACGTCCACGAGTTCCAAGTAAACTGTAAACTGTCATTTGTTTTTAATCTGAAAGTTTAGTTTGATATTTTTTTTCCTGTGGTGCATTACTATTGAAGGGGAAAACACTTCATCTCTTATTTTACAATCAGAAACTGGGCCCAAATGTTCCAGAGTTTAGCTTCTTTCATTACGTTTCCTTCATGAACCACAGCAAGATCAGGTCCTGCCAATTCTTATCTCTCCTGGCACTGAATAACCCTTGCGGCAATATTTTGAACTTTTGTGACCTTTTTTTGAGTCTCCAATGATGGATGTCCTTTTGTGGTTCCCAAGGAAATCGCTGCAGCTTAAGTTGATCAGTGCCAGTCATCTCATCTCCGTCCATTGATCAAACTTCAACCTCAAAGAATAATCACATGTCCGCGCAAATTAGGGCTTCTTCTGACTGACAAGGCTACAATGTTATCAATTCCATTGTCAGAGGCCTTCATGATTCACTTCTTGTCTTTGTAGTTTCCTACAATTAGACTTACTGTACCAATTGTTTGGAGAACATTGAATTTAAAGAGCACCAAAAAACGAACAAGGGGCAGTTTTGGACTCCCCTTTGTGATATTTCACCACTCTAGGGAGAATTATTGATAGCAGTAAGATTGAATTGCTTTGTTTATCTCGGGATACTCATTCTCAGATTTGTAAGACTCAGTGACTCAGATCCTGGTATAATTTGAGCCACATCTTTGCTTTGTGGTTTTCTCTGAACGCTGCATGGAAGCTTAATAGAACTGACTAATTGACTGGTCCTTGTCAAACTTTACTTCCCCTTCTGCCATCTACCATCACCTTAATTTAGACTCGGGTGAACAGCTATGGTCTTGTCTCAAGTTGTCTGGCCTCTTGTCCACACCCCCCCCCACCAGTACTTGGCAATCCAGTTTGACTCATTTGCCCAAATGTGTCGTGGAGATGAAAAATGAATGAATAATATGTGAGCAAGTAGCAAATCTCACGACAGATATCCATAGTTATCAACACTGTTAAAATATGTCTGTTAAATAACAGTAGATTCTATTGTCAATTGGCATTACAGAAGTTGCTGTTTCTGGACAGCATATTCTACTGTCCATTTTCTTTGTATACTAACAGGGGATTCTTATGGAAGTGTATTAGGACACGGTAAGGAAAAAAAATCAATGCGTACGTACGGATTACTGTTTAGTACGTAGGGATTACTATTTAGTACGTAGGGATTACTATTTAGTACGGATGGATTACTATTTAGTACGTAGGGATTACTATTTAGTACGTAGGGATTACTATTTAGTGCGGAGGGATTACTATTTAGTACGGAGGGATTACTATTTAGTACGGAGGGATTACTATTTAGTACGGAGGGATTACTATTTAGTACGGAGGGATTACTATTTAGTACGGAGGGATTACTATTTAGTACGGAGGGATTACTATTTAGTACGGAGGGATTACTATTTAGTACGGAGGGATTACTATTTAGTACGGAGGGATTACTATTTCGTATGGGATTACTCCTTCGTATGTGTGGATTACTACTTTGTACGTACGGTTCTGTAATTACCGGTAATGATCCTAGGCATTGGTCGCATTCGAAATTCTGCCTTGAGCAGAAGGGTCCCCTGCGTGCTGGTGGGGCTGTGTTGTTTTGTTGGTACTTGGTAGAGCCGGAGGCGTACACAGCTCACTTTCATTCGGGAACCAGCAAAGTGGAGTTCCGACCAAAGGAGCCTCTGTTGCTAGGAGATCGCACCCTCTCTTGGTCCCACTTGGGCCCAATGAACTGAAGTTTAGTCATGCAGTGCTACATGTGGATTACTCAAGTAATCTAGCCATTCGTACAAAATATTAATCCATACATACAAGTTAATTGTTTGCTTACCATTTCCTAAATATACTTCCTTAAGAATCCCCTGTTAGTATACAGAGAAAATGGACAGTAGAATATGCTGTCCCAAAACAGCAACTTCTGTAATGCCAATTGACAATAGAATCTACTGTTGTTTAACAGCAATATTGTAACAGTGTAGGTTTGTGGTCATTTCATTTTAGTTTCCAACCTGATGCAGTGTTGCAATATTTATCCCTCAGATCTTTGTTTCAAACTATTTGACGGCACAGTGGACCATAAACGGAACTTTCCTCGGTCTTTCTAACATTCGTAGAATTGTTATCATAAATAATATCTGTGTTCAGGCAGCTTAGCTACTTCCTAAATACTGGCTGGTTTTCCATATTCCTGTTGTTTTGCTGTCCTGTGGAAATGTCAAAGTATGCACCTCGGGAAAGTAAATCAGACACTGTGGTGATACTACAAATTGTGTAAACCTTGCCGATTCCTGGTACAGTTGGATTCCGGAAGTTATCTTAACAAATACTTTTAAAATTGGAACATTGGTACTGATGCAGTTTCCGGGTTTTCTAACTGTAAAATTGAACAATATTGACCAGGCTTTTCCCAGTCTGGGTGTAGTCCCTCAACTATGTGCATGTTAGGATTGCAAAGTGGTGAACAGTACTGTTGTGAAAGTGGGGCACTTTTTTTATGAAGGTAAAATTGAATGTGCCTTCATAATATTGTGATATGACCTTGTTTGAAGTTGAAAGATGTCGTGTACCCCTTTTTTCTCTTCACACTGTCCGACAGTACTCAGCTTCCTTTCAACTCTGCCTCAAGTGCAGAAAGAAAAAATAAAAGTGGCACGACATGTTCATTACCAACAGCAAGTTCGTGAAAATATGTTGATAAAATAAACACACCGTTAGCCTTTTGATCATGCGATAAACCCGGCTTATTTATGAGCATAGTGTTACTGTGTTACATCTTGCCGTCTTACGTCGTCATACCCTGTAAATATCTTCACGTGAGGTTTTCTTTTTTCCTCTTGGCAAAACAACTCTGATTTTGCTTATCGACAAATCTGGAACAAATCAGTACAATTTGATTTGAAACCAGAGAATTTGACCACATTGAAATGCATCAAAGAAGGTATTGGTTGATGCCCTCAGGCAATCTATGTCCTAAGTCAGTAAGTTGAAGGATTATGAGAAATTGACTCTATTGCTGGCGGACATTTGTATTTCACTGACTCTACTACACATAATAACTGCACCTGGTATAATGGATTGGTTATTGTTCATGGGGCGAGAACAGGTTCAAAACAGGAGTGTGTGGGGGGGTGTGTATGACCTGACGTGATTAGCCTTTTGAAATTCCTAAATGCCAACAGCAACTCCACTGAATATCCTGGTCTTTTGTCTGACACACTCAAAACATGCATATTGTTGAGTGTTTACAGTGCATTTATACCTTTCTGTATCTGTTAGATTTACCAAGCGGTGGTTTCTATCACACAGACAAAAGAAGTCTTTCCACTCTTTTGTATTTTTTTGATACTTTTTATCAAGAAAACCAATCCCAGAGCCTATGCAGGACTTTATGGAGAAATGAGCCTAAGACTTACTGGATGCTTTGCAGAGAGGATTCAAATGGAAATATGTAATCTCGGCTGGAATGGAACCAGCTTACTACATGAAAAACACATGGAAAGAACCACCAACATGGTTAGCCAGCCATGTTGCCTTTGATATCTTGTATCACCAGGATGATATTGTCTCATTGCAGTCTCCTCAATCCTTCAGAACCTGTGACTTCCAGAACACCCTGTCAAGGTTCTGATGCTCAGGTGTTACAGATGTTGCATGATCAAATCCTGATCCAATCCATTTTCTTTGTTCATCTTCTAATTGATTGTGTAAGCACAAAGTTAGTTTCCCTCTCAGGTTTATAATGATCCAGCTTTTTAGTCTTGAGTTATTCTATAACTTAGAATGTCACATCAGACATTTGATTTTGTAAGTTCAGAACACATTCTCTTATATCCAAGAGTGATGAATTAATTCAAATTACCTGCCAAACAAATGGAAGTAGTTTGAAATCAATTTCAGTGATATTTCCATGTCAAATTAAACAGGTCATGTGTAACAGGGAGACAAAAATGTCACTCTTTTAGACCCCAAATTTAAAGAAAGACCCACTTCAGTTTGATGAATTAAGCTGTCTGAGTTTCTCCACACAAAAATCAAATAAGTTTGAAGTATTTTTAGTTCGTTCAAACAGCACCCATTTGAAACAAATTGATGAACTTGTGATAAAGCTGAAGATGAAAGACAGCTGAGATTTGGAAAAAAGCCCAGGAAAGGAAGTTGCTTCACAGAGTCTTATAAGATGAGCTGGGTCTTAATCCAATAGATCGTATACTAACATTCAGAAAAAAAAAGATGATTGGGACTGGGAACTAGTCTAGAATCAAGACCACTTTAGTCACTTGCTGGTCAAAGGTTATGCGTTATCATGATTAATATTCATGGCGCACCTGGGGGGGGGAGAGGGAATACGCCCCCATTGAATCTGTCTCAACTTGCGGGGAGGGGATACCCAATCATGTAGAGTATAACTCTGCCTGCTTGTTTATGTAGCTTTTTTTCTAAATGCCTCCCAATTTACAAATCCTGTTCTTGAAAACTTACATTATGATAGCTGGGTGTGTTATAGGAAAGTGATTTTGATAATTGTCCATTCTGCAGGTTATGATTACCAGAAGATATGAGGCTGATTCAACAAGCTTTGAAGACTTGTTTTGTTGGAACAGGTCAAACGCACGTCTTTTGTCATAGTGGGACCATTTTTTAAAATGGAAACAGACAGTTGTTGTAGACGCTCGGCCAATTTCCTGACGAACAAATCAAAACAAGTCCAAGCAAATTAGACTTGTTCCTCCAAAGCAAATGAAAACGGTCGATCTCAGGAAGTGCTGTAATGAAGACCACAAATGTCAGTATTATTTATTGAAGGGCTTATTTAAACATGGATGCTTGAAGTGAATGTGGCATTCAATTTATCTGCATGCTTAATGGGTATTCTTCTCTTGACATTTAATGCTTATTTATAAACATATGAATATGACAATATATTTTCTGGTAATATTATGGCAAAGAAACACTAATTGGAGTATTTCCAACTATTAAGGGCAACCCTATGGATCCTGGAGCTGGACCGTGAGAGGGTGCTATTTTCTTAGCAATGGAGGCTCCTTTGGTCGGAACTGAACTTTGCTTCTTTGGAACGACTAGGAAATGCACGTTACAGTCGCATTGCTACCAAAAATTTGAACACTTCTTCTCTTTTCAACCAATGAGGGGGTGCTTCTGCTCGAGGCAGATACAGATTTACAACATACATTACAATTCATATAAAGCTGCATCTCAGTAACCAAGCTATACAGTTTAAACAAATTCAGGTAGTTGCCAGGGTAACCGCTTGAGTGTGAGAACATCACCACAAGCAACTTTTTTCCCTCAATACTTAATCCAGTGCAGAAGATGCACGGTCAGATGTTAAGCGTCAACTAATCCCACCCTACGTCTCAAATTTGAAAGTTAAAATTCATCTACCAGTTTGATGAAACCCCAATTGAAACCTTTGTTAGACTCGGTTTCCTCTTTGTTGATTATTTGGACAAAATAACTACGAGTGCCTTTTGGCATTTCTGCCTGGGAACTCAACTCTGTCTTTGATTTCACAGGAACGGATCAGAGCTTGTCAATGAGGTTAACACGGGTTTCTGTCAGGAAGCTTTCAAGGAGGTCTCGCTTGACGAATTCTCATTGTTGCACATGATAAATTACAGCTAGTTCTTTACCCACCCGTTCAAGCTCTCACAGAATTCTAGGACAATATCTTTTCACGCATTTAGTTTTGTAGGGAATTATATGTGAGAAAAATTACAAAGCATTTCTGTTTGATGCTTTTTCCCTTCACAGAAACCTGGTCTTTGACCAACAGTGCGAACAGAAAGAGTTGTATTTCGCAAATCACTATTCTCAAGTTTTTTTCAAGGAGAGAGGGATCTTTTGTGCTTTTGTACTTTTCAAGAAGTTCTCTTATTCATCTGGACCTGTTTGAGTCCCAGTTACAATCACTGGTGCAGAGAAGCCGCTCCACCAACCTCACACCAAACTAATTAGATTTTATTTTTGCTGTCTATTTCTTTCACAAACTGGGCTTCCTCTTCCACCACCAGGTTTGTTTGTGCCTCTAATTGAGAATTAATTCAGAGGTAGCTTAATCTCATTTTCAAGGCAGAATCAACACTTTACCTTGAAATGAAAGAACTGGAATTCCATGTTGAAGTAAGAGTGCAAACAAAGACTCTGCAGAAAATCACTGCAGTATGAAGCACTGTCCCTGAGGTCAGGTGTCATTCCCTTGAGGTCATTTGCACTTCTGTGGTTTTGTACCCAGGGTTTCACTAGTGGCTCCCTGTCCATGGGATCTTTTTTGGAGTTCATGTTTACTTACAAAGTGGTGAAGCCACAGCCTTGACTGTTGGTCCAGTCAGAGTGTAAATTGAGTTTATAGTTGGTTGGAAAACTTTATTCCCCAAAAGGTGTCTTCCATAAAGGTGACTGAAAGACCCCCCCCCGAAGCTCAACTGCATTTTTGTTTTAGCTATTAGTTTTGTATGGGTATTGGACCGTTAAGATGTATTTAGACACTTAGAAATCTTTTTGTATGCAATATTTCCAGTCTCAACAAAATGAGAAAAAAAATACTTCCAAGAGTCTAGAGTGCACTGCAGCAGTTACATTACCAAAGAAACTAATAATCTTCACATTTTCAACACTAGAGGAAGTAGTGAAGCACAGAGGTCATAGCTCATACATATGCATCGCTGCCTCATTAGAAATAGTCATTTTTGCAACAAAATATCTCCATTTGTCAAAACCCCTTTTCCTTCCAGGTTGATGTTGAGAACCCAGACTTGTCTTGCTTCCCCCTCTTTTCCTCCGCTGACTACCAAGAGGCCATTCTCAAGGCTGGAGAGATGCTGTACATTCCTCCGAGATGCTGGCACTATGTCCGATCCCTCACCACTAGCTTCTCTGTGAGCTTCTGGTGGGTGTAGCTCATGCACCAGGGAGGGCCTCAGACAAGACAGTCATCCCCGTCATGGTGACAAGGTAAGAATTTCCTCTGGATAAAGTCTTTTGTCTAATACTTTAACGTTCAGAGCTAGTGTGCTGTCTCGAAGTGTCGTATGATTTGCTTGCTGCTGTGAGGAATGAATAAATTCATATATGTTGATGACACTTCACTTGTTTCTTGTAGGACATTTTCAACTTCTCAAAGGGATTTTGGCACCAGTTCTCAGCTAAACTGCACCATACTTTAAAATCACCCCACACATGTCTTTGGCCAAATCCTGAACCCCCCCCCCAAAAAAAGTATTTTTAAAATTTACACCCTCTCATGATTTGATTGTAGGTGAATGGGAGACCTCATTTATCATTTAAAAAATACATGGTGAGAAGTTACTTTCCTTATTGTATTTCCTGCTGTATAATACAAAAAAATTGCTGGAGTCAAGATTTAAAATTAATAATCTTACAATGACATTCCTGGAAATACTGTGTGGAGACTGACCAGTAGCCAGACAAACTTGTCAATCTTTCTTGGTCAATACACTGACCCTGTGGTCAACCAGTGATCCCTAGGGTCAACTCAGAGGGACCATCAAGTGGGTAAATATTGACCTAGACCAAAGCCCTCCTACAAAACCACAATATTGTCCTCCATCAAGGGATTTCCCTTCCAGTTGCTCCAACTCTTCACCCTGTCCAACAAATTGTTCCCAATCCCAGTTGGGTTGTCTTTGTACCTTTAATATCTGTACTGTAATTCTAGGATTTCATGAATGGAAACCTTTTCCAATTTGTGTATGGGTGTGTGAAATGCTAGCCATATTTTTGAATGATTCTACACCTGATTTTGATAATAAAATCAGGCCCCCTTTTTTCCTAGGGCATGTTGTTATAGCATGACTCCATAAAAAAATTGTATTTGTTGTCAACGAAGACTTTCGAGTATCTGATGTTATTTGTTAAATATTTAATATGAAGTTTTGAAATGGTTTTGGTCCAACAAAAGAGAGGTGTTGACTTATAGGAAGCAATCTGTGCAAGTTGTATTCCAGAGCTCTGTTGTTGGAATTCCAGGTTTATTGAAATGTTTTTTATTCTGCCAACTTGAAATTCTCACTAATAAAACATTTTCAACCAGTCACTCAACCCTGCCAAGCTCGGTAAGGCATTTGCGCCCATGAGCAGAAGAAATTCAAGATTAAAACTTTCAGAAATTCAACATTCAATATTCAAGACCCATAAACATATTTTTTGTTACCTATGGCCCATGGCACTGCCAGGGAGTAGTGTATGATGGGAGTGTCTTCTTTGGGTGTTTGTCACCCATTGAGGGGTCAAATGGGTCAGGCCTTGAAGCCCAGTAGTCACACTGCACCTCCATGTACTGACAGGGCAGATTCTTCCTCAACTGCTGGCTTGGTTTCCCTGGGGTCACACCTTGATCTATTCAGATACCAAAGTCACAGGGAAACTCACTCCTAGTATAAACACTAAATAAACATGGAAGATGGAGGCATAAAATGTCCTGTGGTAATGGAGCACACTGTTAAGAGCAGGATTGAATCTGAATGGAGAGTTTTAGAAAATACATCATAGTAGCAGGGTTTGGAAGTAGTTTGGGTGTCGAAGATTTTGTAAACATTAGTCTCAACATTTCCTGCATACATCTGACTCTCATAGTGATGCAGCATATGGGGAAGTAGATTTGTTAAGTGCTCCTGTTGCACCTGTGCTCAGAATTCCCCCTTTTCTGTGTTCTGCAGTTTAGCTCCACCCATTATTGCTCCCAAAACAGCTTTTCTTTGCCGTTGCGTCTCTGCTCTATTTACCTCTGTTAACAACCAGTCTCCGCTTCACCAAGCTCCACTTTCCTGTTTTTCCCCCTTCCCTCCATCAAATAACACTGCTCCCCTCCTGCAAACTGTCTTATAAAATCCTAATCTCACAGAGTTTCTAGTTCCGTAGCTTTGACCAGTCTGCTTTAGGGCTCCAGAGTACATGAAAGTCTAGTTTCCTTCTCTCTGCATCTTGCTAAACTGACCGAGAAACTGCCAGGGTAGGTCTCTTATCAGATTGTTACAGTCCTGGCAGGATGAAAGGGGTCGCATCTAACTAGGGACATGTCCCCCCTGGGAGACAGTTCAGTTGGTTGACCTACTTTTCACTCTCCAGAGTCTTCTCAGAATTGTTCCTTTGCAATTAGTTTCAATCTTTTTAACAGTTATGAAAGGTTTCAGTTCAGACCTCATAATTCACACCTTTTCTTACATGTACATGCACTTATGGTTAGTTCGGGATGAAACACTCTGTCCCCTGTCGGTAAATGTTGATCTCAAAACTGAAAACAATACTTCAGATTTTTCCTGTAATATCACAAGATGCTGTAGAAGCTGGAAATCTTTGAGTACTAAATTAAAAGAAATGAAGGTTTCTTCGTTTCAACAAAGACAAAGTCAGACATATTTTCATAACTTTGATGTCAGAAGTCTCTCAATCCTTCCAAAGGTATGTTCCAAATTCATCTTCTAGTTGTGTTTCATCTCCGACCTAAGGGCCAAACCAACAGCCCAGTTTACATGCTCTGATGGAATTTTCTTTTGCTTAAGGCTTTCTAGAAACTTAGGAACCCTCCCGGAAGTTTTGATGTTGGAGATGTCTGCACTTTGTCCCAAGAGAAACAGTGTGTCTCAGTTTAGCCATGCAGGTCTTTAACCTGGAGAATTTCTCTTGTCGGTGTTAAATTTTTTTTTTTTTTTACTAAGTGCTGATATGGAGCTCAAACCTAATCCCCAGGCTAAGTACTTGGGAAAAAAGTGACGATGAAAAATTAAAATTACATGAATGTTAGGACTTAGTCACTGCAACAGTAAAATTGCATTCTAAAGGAGAGCCTAGAATTCTCCCATTAAACAGCTATTCACCAATAACGAGGGAAACTTTTCCAGACTTCCAAAGCAAAGGCTTCACTGTGCAGAAAAATGGGCAGGGGTGTAGGTTAATAGGTGCCTAACTCAGTGCAAAGAAATAACCCAAGGCGAGTCTGGAACCAAAGTGAACCCTACAAACCTAGGACTGAGAGCAAGTAATGGCTTCCCAAAGCACCATTGTTCCAAATAGCCCGTACTCAGTGTTGCTAACCCACTAATCATATGTGCTTGTTTCACTGCTCATTGGCAATGCCTGGACTAATGTGGCTGTTGTTACAAGGCTAATACATGTGAATACTGAACCTTAAACTGTGTTGAAGCCTCCAACTTTTGTAGGATTCAGGACTTTCAAAGTTTACTGTGTTTGCTACTTCCCACTCCATTCTAATCCCATCATCTCCCATCAAAATATTGATATAGTTAGATTCCCCTGTTAACACCACCCTCACAGCCCCCTGGTCCTAAAAACCACCTTCTTGGAAGCATGGAGGAAGGAAAACAGATCTTCCCCATCAAAATGACGTCTTTTGTGTGCTTCCATAGCCAGAAGCTTGAAACAACTTGGAGAACAAGCAAGGCTTGTGTGAAGAGCCTTCGTGTATCCCATGAGTCCCTGGGCTGTCCCCTGAACACTTCCAATAACTTACTGAGGCAGGGTTAATCCTGTCTTTCTTGTAGGATATGGCAGTTTGTTCACAAGTTTTCACTAGGTTGGCATGGTAAACTGACGTCATGACAACGCAAACAAAGCCACCATGTTTCCATTTCCTATTTTTGTTGGAAAGCATCAAGCATGCAGTCAGTGACCTGCAAATTTGTTTCTAGACTCGGTGTCTTTGATTGATGCATGCATTTGTTAGTCTTCCTGAAAATCCCTGAGCTTGTTTTGTCGGAGAAGACCAAGTCGTGAAATGTTTCACCGCACTCAATGCCATTTATAGAATTTTTGTAGCTCTCATCTGGAGTTAGTGTCAAGTCTAATTTATAAGTGTTTGTTTGCATTTAGTCTGGTGCCGTAGCTGTTGAACACAATATACACAAGAACAGGATGTGTACGTTTGTATAAGTCACCATGTACCTTGGATATAAAAGAACAAACATCTACAGTGAAGGGGGGAAGATATTTCCCTTGCTTGAGAATAAATCTTCAAGATGTCGTTCAAGTTCCCAAAACCTGACGTGTGTATGTTTGTGTGGCTTTGAGTTAATCTCTTGGCAAGATTTAGGTCTAGGTCTTCAGTGGCTGTCAGACCCATGCCATCAGTGGACATAGACTTGGCTTATAGAGCCTTGTTTCAGATATGAGCTTGCATCCAAAATTCTAGGTGTTGATCTGGTCAGTTAAAAATAGCAGATCAGGAAATTAATTAGTGGGACCCCTAGTGACCCCTTGTGCTTCGTCATTCATATATGGCGATTCCATCTTACAGATGGCATCCTAAGATGGTTAAATCTAGTGACAAACATAACCCCTCATGTCCCCAAATTTCATCTTTTCACTACCCCCCTCCAGGCTCTGAGGCACTGCTTTATTTGGTTCACATTTCTGACAGATTTACTTTCCTGTATTTATTGCATTGTAGCTGCAGTTGCCTTAAAATACACAGTTTGTAATTTCCTATAAATTCTAGTCGTTGAAATGCAAGTGGAAATTGCCATTGACCTCAAGGTCGTGATTTCAACAAATATCACTACTCTTGCTATCTTGGCCTCTAACTGTGCAGCTTTTGGCATTGTGTGTGGCCCTCAGTCTCATACATCTTTTGAGCTTGTCCTTTTAGATCTCAATCTTTGTCTTACCTTAGTATTTGTGCTTTCTCATAGTCAGTTCCTGAGTTGACTTATCCAGTTTTGACCTCCTTGCATGTCTCACAGGTTTCCATTATTTGCCCCAAATGGGTTCAGCGGCACCCGACCTTTCAAAGCTGCCACTTTCTGACACTGAATCAGAGTAAATTGGCTGTTCCGTTCAAAATATTGCCACTCACATCAACCCTGCTAAGAGCAGTTTGTTCCTTGTGGGTCAACAATGAAGTCGTTCAACTTATTATAGCTCTTCTCCTGATCCATATATTGTTGTCATTATTCTCCATTGAGCTTTTTCAAAACAAACTTTTAAAGACTATCTGATTTGAATCTGGTCTTCAACTGGCATTTTTTCTGAGTGATAAACTTCATGGGTGTGAAAAATGAAACTCTGAAAGGATATTCAATACATATACAATGGGTGTTTAATTTTATGTGTCAGATATGAGCAAGGTTATGACCTTGAATCGAGTAGAGGAATAGAATTGGCAGTTTGGGTAATAAGTGGTTCAAGATGTGGTGATGTAGTCCTTGTGGCTGATGTGGAGTGTCAGTTGATGTAATCACAGACATCAGTTATGAAGAGTTTTTCTGAAATGTTTCTCTGGTTGAGGTGTCAAATGGTCAAGGTTTGTACTTCCACTAATTAAGCGTCTTTCAAGCCAAACCCTTAAATTAAGCAAAGACCTGTTCCTATAAATGACAATTTTGATGATTTACAAATGAGTATTTGCTGTGGTTTGATGAAGGCCTGAAGTCATAGAAATATTCACCGCGAGTAAAATGGAATGGGTTCCAGAAATGTTTTACCTCTTACTTCAGTAAAAATTGGTCATGAAGCCGCATAAATGATTGTGATGTTTCTGTAAGCACCAAAATGAAAATAAATTTCTCTTAAAAATTGATGAAAAAGAGTCACACAGCTGCAGTTTGACGAAAGAATATTGTTTTGAGTAATGCATGAATATGCCTCCTTTTTTGTACCTATCTGAGCCTGTTTCCAGAAATGTGATTAAATATGTCAGTTTGATGTTTATCTGACAGTTAAAGGTTGGCCAGGACATCCATTGCTTGAAATAAACACCGCTACTTATGGTTGATGTAAATGTCAGATAAGGTTTGGGAGTGGAATTTCTTTTAAGATGCGTTGGTCCACTTGAAGTGAATTCATTTTCCTCAAAGCTTTTGTTTTTCAAAAAGTGTGTGGCACTCCTTCTTGCAGTGGGGGGTCGAGAAATGAAATATGTCACAGATATTGTTGTACATCAAGAAAAAAATTGAAGGAAGAGATGCAAACATTACCTGCCTTTCTGCCAACCTCTCATGGATTGCTGGAAATAGAAACAAAATAATGTAGCCCATAAGTGACCAAGCACAAATATAGAAAAAGGGTTAATACCACACATAAAAATTAAGCTTTACTCATTTTTTTTGTCTGTCCCGCAGACACTTTGTTTCTCTCCACCTTTTTCTGTTAAGATTCCTTTGTAACACCAATTTCATAGCTACAAAACCCAGTTTCACCTCATTGTCACGCAGTGAAACCCCAATCACCCGCCCCTCCAAGCAGCAACCCCCAGGTACATGTACATCCCATCATTCTCTGACCCTGTTGCTTCCATTGCCCAATATTTGGTACTCTGAAAGCTGACAGAGGACATCTTTACAACACCTCTGGGTAATAGGTTCATGTGACAAACTTACGATTGTTTTGTAGGATTCTTACCAAGTTTTGTAACACTACCCAGATGTTTATATATGTGTATGCTGTCAAATCGACCTGGGTAACAATTTATTTTACTGGCAAATACTCTTTACGGTTCCATTGGGTGCAACGGTAATCTTGTTCACATGTTTCAAAGTATGTCCAAATGTCTTGGAGGGGTTGGAAGGGGAAGATTAATCTGCCTCTCTGAGCACAACCAGGCTTTGTTTTCATGGTTGCAGACAAATTTTGTACAAGGGGTGAGAACCCTGGGCCTAACGTTTAAAGTTAGAAATAATGTTTGTATGAAAGGTAAGAGGGAAAGTGACATTTTAAAAAATGAAAAACTTGTAATTTCTGTTCTGAAATAGAAAGAATTGAGTGATTCATCAAAGAAAAATTATCTCTTCAAGAAAAAACATGGAAAAGCTGACTTGGTCTTAATTTGTCAATGACAAAGAGAAATGGAATTTGACCATAAAAGTTTTAGAATACAATACGTTGCTCGTTCAAATGACCTATCAAGCTGTGCAAGTACACTGGACAGCAAAAGAAACTTGCCACTTCTGTCAAAGGCCACACATAACAATTCACTCCATAGAAATAAACAGTTTTTGTACACAGGTATGCTGCAATACCCTTTACTAATCACATGCCCAAAAGCAAGTGATTATGTTTATAACAAAGATGAAATTGACATGCACAGCAACTTGGTTACTGAATCAAAAGTCACACACAAAAGTACTCTCCACCAAGCAAAACTGACCCATGAATGGACATTTTAAACAACCAATGACAAAGTGAACACCTGTTTTGTCAAAATGATGTTCATGAGTGGTTTCTGTATAGGGATGCCATCCTTACTGACTATGCATACACATTATTGAAAAGTAATGATCGTGACTTCTTTATTTCGTCCTGTGACATTGATTTCTGCCTTATAGGCCTACTTAAGGCTCATTCTGTTACATTCTGTGACTTTTGAGAGAGATGTGTGCTGAAATTGTATTGCGCACCGTTCACGATGCGCCCAACTTATCCCATTTTCAATGGCCAACTTGCCTCTTGTTTCTGATACCTGCGAGCAGCAATCCCATTCATGCAAATTTACTATGAACCCTTCCACTGAAAAAATCCTGTACCGATGGCTGATCATAACCCATAGCTGTTGTATCACTAAATATTAATATAACTATGTATTTACATATACTGTCTTTTTTGGGGGGGGTATTACGCTCTTGACATGGCATACTTTA